>JAPDRP010000001.1:1200000-1739523 GCA_030247845.1 Coniosporium tulheliwenetii | reverse complement strand
ACCCTAACCCTAACCCTAACCCTAACCCTAACCCTAACCCTAACCCTAACCCTAACCCTAACCCTAACCCTAACCCTAACCCTAACCCTAACCCTAACCCTAACCCCAACCCCAACCCCAACCCCAACCCCAACCCCAACCCCCACCCCCACCCCCGGCGTTGCGGTTACGGTTGCGGTTACAACCCCACCCCCTAGCCCTGAAGCAAGACACCCAGGGCCCTCCCCAACCCTACAAACCTAAACCCTACCTCCTGCTACAACCCTAAACCCTCTTACAGTAACCCTAAGGCTTAGACTAGCCCTTCTTTCCCTTTGCCCAGCAACTTTACTTCTCAAACTACTTAAACTACCCTAACAACTTTCTACCCTCTACATAACTTTCGCCCCTTAAAAACCTTTACCCTTTTACTAAACTCTTACTTTTTACTAAACTTTTGCTCTTTACTAACCTTTTGCTCTTCACTAACCTTCTCTCTTTTACTAACCTTCTCTCTTTACTAACCTTCTCTCTTTTACTAACCTTCTCTCTTTTACTAACCTTCTCTCTTTTACTAACCTTCTCTCTTTTAATAACCTTCACCCTTTTGTTTCCTAGAAACCTTCTCTTACTTTTGCAACCCTAACTTTTTCTTCTAACCCTTTAACTTACTTAGCCGGTTTTCTCCCTTAAACCCTCCCTCCCTCTCTCTCTCCTTCTTTCTCTTTTTCTCTCTTTCTCCTTCTTTCCCTCTATACTAAACTACTACAACTCGCTTAACCAACTTTCTAACCCTTCTTTTTCTTTTACCCTCTCTAACCTACTAAAACCCTTTTCTCCCTTAACTCTCCCTTACTAGCTAAAACCTCTTCCTCTTTTAGCTCTTTCTAACCGGCTACAACCTTCTCTTACCTTAGCTCTCCCTAAGTGACTAGAATCCCAACTCTCCCAACTCTCCCAACTCTCCCAACTCTCCCAACTCTCCCAACTCTCCCAACTCTCCCAACTCTCCCAACTCTCCCAACTCTCCCAACTCTCCCAACTCTCCCAACTCTCCCAACTCTCCCAACTCTCCCAACTCTCCCAACTCTCCCAACTCTCCCAACTCTCCCTCAGTTGTTTAGCTCTCTTTTTCCTCCAACTTTCCCTAAGCAGCTAAAATACTTTTTTATAGGTTTAAGAATTTGTGTTATTTTAACCCTCTATATAGATACCATCTTCTACCTCACTAAGCCCCAGCCCCTCCGTGGCGTGCAACCGTCCGCCCACATAGCCATGCAACTATTAACCGGATTTAACCTGGATATCTACTAATGAACTCTAGATAGCGCTTTTAAACCTAAATTTCCAGCCTCCCACCTTACGCTAGTTCCTCCTCGGAATCTGCCTCTTGTTCAGCAATAAGCTCATCCAAAACCTCAATAAATTCTTTCGCCCGGCTCAACTCCATTTGAATACCAAAATACCGATGGTCTTCAGGGATACGAACCCTGCTGTCGTCCGAACTATATACCGCGAGCTTCAACCCATCAAGGCCTCTCTTTATATTCTTTCGAGCTTCCTCACACGCTGTCTCGTCGTCTAGTCCTCGCCTGTCCCGTCTGTAATGCCTCTGAATTACGTGGAGATCACTTTCGTATTTAACCGACAGTTGCGGAACCAACCAGTTTGTCCGCTCCAATGGCGTGAGGACGCTGATTTCCGCTTGCGCGCTCTGCGAATGGTGCTTGGAGGCCTTGTACATGACCGATAGCTTGTCATAGTCGTACTGTGGGATCGCCCAGAGAAAATGCGCCGCATAAACCTTGACGAAATTAAGGAACGTGCGTCCTCCCGAGTCTCCTAGTTCCTCGACCACAATAGAGTGCAGCCGGCGCGTAAACAGTCGGAATGCTGCATTATGCCAACCCCGTTTCTTTCGCGCGTCGGCTCGCTCATCATCCCACGCAAACAGAGCGAAGACTTTGTCTTTCCATCGCCCCGTGTCATACTGTGCGAAGTGCGCCTTCCCATTCCGCGCCCTTCCGCCTGCCTTGCTCGGCCGCACCCCTACGATCCGTGGCGGGCCGCCGATTAGCTTCGCTACCATCGCCCATGAGAGCCCCCGCAGCCCTGCTGCCTCCTCGTCTTCTAATCCTGCCCTAACTATAAACTCCTCGAGCCGCTTCTTCGGGTTTCTTGGCCCATCCGTCCAGCGCTCTGCCAGCAGTGCTACTACTCCCTGGATGTAGCTCCGTACCGCCAACTGTGCCCCGACCCTGACGCCGTCCGTTTCCGATTCGCGTAGGTATGACCTGAACAAACTGAGCATTGTATCCTCGCGTGAAAGGAGCTTCTGGATGCCCCAAGTCTTCTGGAATGACTTCTGGAATGCGTTCTCCGCAAGGGCCAATCGCTTAAGCGCCTGCTCTGTGAACGTTGGCGTCACATTCCAGTGAATCAGGTCTTGCGGCAGCCATGCCATTCCGCTCTCCTCGATGCTCCCACGGAAGTTCAGGCCAATCAGCCGGCGCCGGCCGGAGCGATTACCACCACCACTGTTGCCATCGCCGTCGCCGTCGCCGTCGCCGTCGCCGTCGCCGTCGCCGTCGTCCGCTCCATCTTCGCCTCCATGCACCCTTTTCCACTCCCGAGCATACCACTGCGACTTCCATATCTTCGGGTGCATTGCCGGATCTGTGCCGGCGCTTAGCTGCAACGCTTGCACGACCGCAGATACCATCACGCCGTTCACGAGCTGTTGTTCCGTCCCGACGGCTAGGCGGCCATCATGCCCTGCGTCAACCCGTCCTATTAGGACCTCTAGAAGAAGTAGCCATCGGCTGATGTCTGCGGCCGCAAAGGCGTTAACCTCTCTTGTAGGCAGGATCCAGTATGGCCTATGGTGTTGCCGCTCGACGTTGTTGTCCTGGCTTACGTCTATATCGTCAATCCTTCTGAACAGACCAATATTGATGCGGTACTCTTGCCGGACGCCGTAGTCCTCGTTGCTCGACTGCATAAGAGCGCCCGATAGACGGTTCTTCGTCACCGTGTACGCGGTGAGTAGCTGTTGCCTCTTCTTGGGTTGCTGTAGCGAGGCGTGGATACTGTTAAGCGAATACCACCGATCCAAGAGCTCCTGCGAGTAGCCCAGCGCTTCGAACTGCGGGTTCTGGAACGGGCTGTAATCCTTTTAGCGGCGTAGCGTATTGCTCCTTGTTGACATTGTACGCTTTATTGTATGCTATCCCGCCCTCCCGCAGAGCGTTTGTTTGTCGCAGCTCCACGCTGGCGCTTCCAGCATCTCTGGTTAAGGCCCAGTGGAAACGGCTTGGCTGGGTGAGTTGAGAGTCGTGCTCTGGGCAAGCGAATTGTTCCACCCACCGGTTAAGGCAATGTCGCTTGTGGAGCAGCGTGATACCTTCACAAGGCATGCTACCGGCAAGCGGTGTGTCCTCCATGCCGAGGTCCAGCCAGCAGTCCTCTGGTGGCATCCGTTCAGGGGAAATGTCAAAGCATTGTTCCAGTTGGGCTAGGAAGTCCCTTCTTGTCTGCTGGAAAGTATCGCGCTTGGTGCTCAGCTTCAGCCCGTAACCCATTACTACTAGAAACGGGTCCCGAAAGGCATCGTGTGAGATGACATTCCCATCACCATCATGCTCTCGTGAGAGGCGCAGTACTTCTGTCCAGAACAGATCGAGACAGTCCTCCGGTACGGTGTATCTCAGTGTGTCCACTAATCCGCCTGGGCGGCCTGGATTGAACGGTGCGATTGCCAAGAGCTGTCGATTGGTTTAGTCTAGAAATTTCTAGATAAACAGACGCGCATTTCTAGTCCTTCCAGGGACTATATCGGGCATTTCCTGAGTGGTCTACAAGCTTCTGTGGTGCCGATCATGGTGTTGAGGCTATAGAGTTGACGTCAGTGGTGATATTCAGGGGTAGACCGGCAGAAAACGCAGGGCTCCAATTGGCCAGAAGCCAGGCGGTAACTACTGTCAGAATAGCTCACTTAGCAGAATATAGCCTCAGCGAATTTTGCTGTATGTACCTTCAACTTCTACCCAACACAACGCATATAAATATAGCCTCGATGGCTTTCACAATGCGGCAGATTCAAGCCCTGTATTATCGCATCGTTTAGAAATTTCACCAGCTACAATGGCCGCTTCTACAACCTCTACAACCGAACTTTCCTCTCGCGATGACCTCACCCAGCTTCATGCCAATTCGGGCCTCCTACGAGAGCTCTATGAGCCACGTATACGTGATTCTGATGGCTATATCCTCAATTCGGAGGTGTTCGCTGGCTTCGACCTGATCAAGAAACCTGTTGGACCTGTAAGGAAGCCTCGTTCAAGCCATATCTGGCACCACGGCTTCACCGTGCAGAATCGGGTCAATAAGCGGCTATTTTGGGTATGCCGTTACTGCAACGATCAGGCCAGAGTTACTAAGTACTGCGCGAAATCAACAGCTCATGCAGCTGATCATCTACGACAGGCTCACCGTACTACTAAAAGAGGCCTTCAAGCTACAACTCACTCCATCGGCCACCGATTCAACCACGGAACCATCATCGCCTGATGGGACTCCCTCACCCTCTGCTCCGCGCCGGCGCCTCGATCGGTATCGGTTCTTCGCTCGAATGATTGAGATGACCATCAAAAACAACCAGTCCTTACGTACAATCGTCTCAGATGGATACCTATCGGTTCTTCAAGTGGTGGCAGGTGGGGAGACCGATCTTAATGAGATTATGCCTTATAGTTCTACAACGATACGGCGATGGATTATAAGGCTATATTTAGGCCTCAAACGAACTATCCTTCCAAAGCTCCAACAAGCCAAGGGCTGTATCAATATCAGCTTCGACCTCTGGACCTCCTCAAACGACCTTCCGCTCTGTGGCATCTTTGGCCATTTTATTAACCAAAACGGCAAATATACCTCGCTCCTACTTGGCCTTCGGATGCTCTACGGTCAGCACTCCGGCATCAATATTGCAGCTGTCGTTACAAACCTTATTCGAACGTACAATATTGCCGATTCTCTTGGATACTTTATGCTTGATAATGCTCCAGCCAATAGCGTAGCGATTGAGGAACTGGCAAAGACCTTTCGATTTAACGCAAAGCATAGGCGGCTACGCTGTGCCGGCCATATTATCAACCTCGTCGCAAAAGCGATGCTTATGGGCACGAGCATTCAGGCGTTCACTAACGTCAGTGGCCAAGAGATTGAGGATGCAGCTACAGAGCTTCAATACGCCCACGACGAACGAGCTCTGATAGAGCAATGGCGGAAGAAAGGCCCTGTCGGCAAGCTTCATAACGTCGCACGGCATATTCGTGGATCACCTCAACGACGACAGCTTTTCGAATCACTGCAGCGCTAAGAAGCTGAGTATGAAACGATCCTATGTGTCGTGATTGACGGCGGCGTACGCTGGAACGCCATTATTACATGATTGATCGCGCGGTCAAGCTGCATCAATCCATTCGCGCATACATTAGTAACGCATCGATCGACGACCCCGACTTGGCAGAGGATTACCTGACCGCTGATGATTGGGCCGAGCTTACTGAGATGAAGGAGCTGTTGAAGCCGTTGAAGGCCGCTACAATGGTCCTTGAGGGCAATGCCGTAGAGGAAGCAAAAGGAGCGCTCTGGGAGGTGCTTCCACAATTCGAGTATTGCCTTAATAAACTTGGAGAGAAGAAAGCACAGCTTCAACACCAAAATCGGGCCTCCGTTCGCCATTTTCGGGCATGCGTGAACCTAGCCTGGACCGTTCTTGATCGCTATTACCACATCACCGACGGATTCACCTGCCTACCGTGCCGCAGTAATCCTCCACCCCGGGCCTCAAATGGTCTTTCTTCAATAAGCACTGGGCCGATCATCCTGAGTGGCCAGAAAACGCGCGTCAGGCCGTGCAGAATCTATGGAGCGAATACCGTAGCGCTTTCCCTACACCGCATCGCGCTCCGACACAACCAGATACACAGGCGGAGCAGAAGCGTGAGTTTTAAGAGTTTATGAAGCTGGACGATGACGTAATGGATGAATACCACCACGATTGTTCTCTGCCTCGCGATTATTGTACCAATCCGATAGAGTGGTGGATTGCCAGGGAGGAGCAATATCCACGGCTCTCCCGCATGGCACTGGATTTGTTCAGCGTGCCGGCCATGTCTTCAGGTGAGTCAGCAGCTCTACACCACTAGGTGACGTCACTAACCGCTTTATATGGAATGCGAGCGCGTTTTCTCTGCAGCCGGCCGAGCGATCAATCCTACACGTCCCCGAGTTATCGAGTCGACCGCGGAGGCTGTACAGTGCCCCAGGAGCTGGATACTACGTGAACAGGTGGATATGGAGGCATATTTAAGAGATCACGGCGATGAGGTGTTCAGTAAAAGGCCTCGAGAAGATGAGGAAGATGAGGGCGAAGAAGCTACAACAGATGATATAGATATTGATATGTAAGTAGTACGGTTTTAATGAAAACCACATGCCAAGCATCACTATACAGACCAAACCAATCGGATTGTAGGACGATTGGTCAATCGCGCGCGCGATTTATTACTAATCAATCCGTTCAATGGATTCGCGCGATTGCCAAGGGTCGGATTGGTGGACACACTGGTGTATCTTATGTCCATAGCATGGCTTGTACCCGACGTGAACACTTCCTGCTTAACCTCCGCCTTAGACTTGGCGTCCGCAAAGCTATGTGGATGATGGTGGTGGTGGTAGACGTCTCGCCGTTGCTGGCAGCTGTGCTTTAGTGCAGGAAGCACAATGTTGTCGACCCAGATGGCCTGCGCTTTGTCCGATAGATGGGTTTCTCCCCGCTTTTACCACCATATTTGGAAAGAACACATGGCACTCGTACCTAAAACCAGCCGCAGCCAGGCCTGCACCCCAGACGAAGCTGCTTCAGCTTGTGGATGTGATGGCCATTTATCCGGACCCTCTGGTTTTGCGTGATGCGTCGCAGAAACGGTGGTCGGTAGGCCAGGTCGAATCCACCTCGATGCACTGCTAGCGTCGTTACGCGAGCGATAAAGCTGTCCACATCCCATCGGCGGTCGATATCTCGGTCCGTGCCTTGGAACCGGCTTTCTGATCGGCGAACGCTTAGCTTCGGAGGGTCTCCTCTCCCCCGCAAGTAATGGTCGCCACGGCACGTTGCGGAAGTCGTTGCTGTTGTCATTTCTCGAGCACATCTTCGGCATATCGAGAGGGAAGTTGGTAATGCCGGGCGGTGCGAATGGCGGCGAGACCTGCCGCTGCCAGAATCTAGTCATCTCTGCGAGGGAGTACTCCGTCTCGTCCGAACAATGGGCCGGCTCTTCTACATAGTCACAGATGATGAGCAAGATATAGTAGCGCCTAGGCAAGTCGTGGTGTGCCTTACCGCATGTGCAGTGTGTCGCCCACGCACTTTTTAGTGCAGCAATAGCAGCGTCCATCCGCTCCTGATGCTTGGCCTCGCGAGACCCGGCGTCGGTATTCACGAGGCTGTTGTCCACCGCCTCTCCAGCTTCGATGTCCGACGCACTGTCGCTGATCGTGGCGTCTACTTCTCCGATCCAATCCACATCCTCAGCGCTGTTATCCTCCTCCAATAATACAAAAGGTTCTCCATTTTCGGCCTCTTGCGGAGGAGATTCGCGGACTAATAATAAGGGTTGGCTTGATGCTGTCGACTCTGCCCGATCGGCGAGCTGTCTTGGTGCTTCCTCTTGCTTATTATCCGCATCCTTATCATCATCCTCCTCCTCTGCCCGTACAGAGGTTATACCGGGTATTGGAGGGGTTATGCCTGCGGTTACCGACCGTGACCGGCTCCGAGATTGGGTACAAGCAGGTTGCCTTGGTGGCCGTTGTGGTGCTGAAACTTCGTCGTGGATGCGCAAGGACGCAATATCCAGCGGTAATGGCTCATCCGTAGAGTCATCTTCGATAATAAGATGGGGTAAATCAGACTAGACGGAGTTGCAAGCTTGCTATCAGTGCGAGATGTTCTACATAGAGGCAAGAAGGGAAAGAAAAGCCTAGGGAAAATATTGGTCGGATGCGGTATAGAGGCGAAGAACCCACAGTACAAGAGTAGAGCTAGAAAACCTATCGAAGTTGGGATAATTGGCAAAGGACCTCGCAGGCCTGCCCGTCTATACATTAGAGTTTGTTTGGCTAAGGTAAAGAACCATAATTAGATAGCTACCTGTAGAAGCTGCTGCTGCTCCTGCTGCTGCCGCCGCTGCTCGTCGGCTAGGGTATTAAGCCCTTCTGGCTGAGTCCTACAGTAAACCGCGCTCTGCACATTCTCTTCCGGCCCGGCCTGCTGAAGGATACAAAGAGGATCGAACTGGATCTGGAGGTCTAGTGCTGCAGCTGCTGTATTGTCCCGTTGTTGATGCTCTTGTTGATGCTCTTGTCGCTGCTGTGTGTCTTTTGCGCAATCTCGCCGGCGCCAATAGGACTCTCGCTTTGTCTTCTGCCTTGCCGCTTTCCGTGCTTCGTCAGTAAGAGGAGGCCTGCCTCGTCTCGTCCTTGGAGGAGTCATAGTTAAAGAAAAAATCGGTAATAGTATAGCTATAATCGCGATCTTGACAATTTCTTTGGTTGTTATGGGGAACTCTGAAGGTTTTGTTTGGGGGTCCGTGGGAATGAGCCGCTAAACCGCATTGAATTTCTGTCCCAATGCGCTAAGCCTGATTGAATTACTGTCCCAACTCCCCCATAAGCAACGAACATCCATTCCTTTTGCGTGCAACACCAAATTCTGCTAATGTAACTGTGTAGAAACAATGCAGTAATAACCACTTTTATTATTATATTTATTACGAACGAATAGGTCGTATATATTGCTGTGTTGCTTACTACGACGAAGTTTTTAATGTTCCTCAGCGACCGAATTTTCGCTAAGTCCCACCAAATTCCTAACCCGGGCCCGCCTACAATATCTCTATCTCTTTCTCTAATCCCCATCTCTCACTCTAATCTCTATTTCTTACTCAATCTCGCTCTAACTCTTTTTCTTATCCTTATCTCTATCTTTATTTCATTTCCAAATCCTTAATCTAATCCTTACTCTTAATTTTATTCTTATCTTTATTTCTCTTTTCTATTCCTTCCCTTATTCCTTTTCTACTCATCCCATAATTCACTTTTTTATTATTAATTCTAACCCTACTATATTTACCTCGACTAACACTACATCATGTTTTCTCTCTTTCATTCTATTCCTCTCTTTTCTCTTGTTTATCCTACTCTTTTTCTTTCTTTAATTTTCGCTTTTCTATTCTATTCTCTTTATTGCACCTTTACTATTTCCCTCAATCCTATTCTATTTTCTTTTTCTTTTTTTTCTTTTTTTCTGCTCTTTCTTTTCGTTTCCTACTTTCTCTTTTCTCCTTTTCTATTTCCTACTTCCCGTCTTCTTTCTTTTCTATTCTATTTCCTATCTTCTGTTTTCTATCTTCTACCTACCATTTTCTATCTTTCTCTTTTTCGTCTTCTATTCTACTCTCTATCTTTACCCCTTCTACTTCTCGCTTTCGCTTTTCTATTCTTTACAAACTATTTCCTACTTTGTATTCTCTGTATTTTCTTTTCTTTTTCTATATTCTCTGCTTACTACTCTTTTCTTTCTATTTTCTACCTCTAATTATTACCTACTATTTCCCTACTTCTTTACTTCAACTCTTTATGTTTTCTCCTTTAATTTTAATCATTTTCTTCTCTTTACTATGATTATTCTACTGTATATCTTCTATTTCCCTTCTTTCATTCTTTTCTACTTCTCTTCCTCTTCTACTTCCATTCTTCTACCAATCCTGTTAACCAACAAAACTCCCCGCTAAATTATTACTCTCCGTCTCCTCTAACCGTCTCTTCTTACCCAAATATCCAACCCAACTCGCCTCTGACCTAATGTCCACTCCAATCCCTTCTAAACGCTGCTGCCATCTCTGCCAAACATCCTCCTTATACCCAAAAATTATCCCCAAAATCCCCGCTGCTAAAACGCCCACGTACTGACACAACCCCCCTCGCTCCTCCGGTACTTCCCCCTTTCCATTATCCTCCCACCGGCTGCAAATCGACTGCGGAACCCCGCACCAAAAACAACCCGAATAACTCTCGAACTTTATCGTCCGCTGTATCATCCGGCAAACCTCCTTCGCTGTCTCGCTCTCCACCCTCTCGCACTGCATCAAATCGTGGTCGTCCCCCTTTAACCCTTCCCCTCGCACATCCCGCACCGTCCCGCCCACCTTCGCAACTGCCGCCTTAACCACTCCATCTCTGAAAACTCCTGCCGCTTGCTCCGGATGAACTCGTCTCGCGGCCCTCTTCTCTCCTGCTCTTGCCGTCGAAACCCGGCTTGAATCTCCGTCTCGGTCGCTATTAACTCCACCTCTACCTCTTCCTCGACCACAACTTCCTCCGCCACTTCTCCTACTTCCTCTTCTACTACCTCTCTTGACTCTTCTACCTCTCCTGCCCCCTCTCTCTCCTCTTCCTCTTCCTCCCTAACCATCTCTTCGCAACAAACTCTCCCTCCCAACATCCGGAATACCCTACACATCATCGACGCTTCGAATCCTCCCCATTTAACCCTCTGTCCGAACCACGCCAACGCCCTACTCAACCCTACTTGATTCACTCCCTCCACCCTGATCCCTTCGAACCAATCCATCGCCATCTCGACCTCTTCCGGCCCTACCAAACCCTCCTTCATCAACACGGCAATCTTCTCCCTTGCCCAATAATCTTCCGCCAATACCACGACCACAACTTCAACCATTAATCCGTCCCTATACTGACAATCCATCCCTCTAACCTCCTCTAACCATCCCACATCCCTCTCCTTCTGTCGCCACTTTTGGCAAATCCCTTGTGGTACGCCGCAATATCGGCACCCTGCAAAATCGACCATCTGCACCCTTCCCCTCATCCCTCTACTTCTTTTCCATAACTCCTTCGCCCCCGACATCGGGCACTCTTCTAAACGGTGTCCCTTTGACACCCCCGGCGTATGCAACACAAAGCGCATTTTGCCGACCACTCGTCCAACATCCTCGCAAAATCCTCAACCTCCATTGCCTCGTTGCTTACTCGCCGTTGGTTTCTTCGCGCTAATGCCTGTCGCCTTTGGCGCTGCTCTCCGTACCGTGCCTTTTCTTCTTCTTCCTCTGTCGTCATCGCCTTCTCCACCACACGTTCGGCCGCCGATTGTTCTTCTTCTTCTTCGACGGCCTCGACAACCTTCCTCGCGCCGCAAATATCACACGGCTCTTCTTCGGGCTCGCATCCCACGCGCCCTTGCCTACCATCTAAATACTCGTCTAACACGACCCGTCGACACTCGTGCCCTGACATGAACCGTCTCATCGCTGCTCGGGCTCCTCTCCCGCTAAATCGTCAACGTCCGCCTTCCTGACCCATCTCTCGCCGCTATCCATGATGATGGCTTCGCTCAACTCCCCGTCTCTCCCTCCCCTACCACTCTCTTGTCCATAATCCCTTAAACTGTCCGGCCGCTCCGCATGCACGACCGCACGAATATCGGGGATGTCGATCCCCAATCCTAACGCGTTCGTCGCCACGATGACCTGACTCCGATTGTTCGTCCAATCCTGTAAACTTCGGGCCTTGATCTCGTCTTCTTCTTTCCCGTGATAATAATCGCAACCTAACGCCTCCGCCAGCTTCTCCACCCGTTTGGTGCTGTTGCTATACACCACGATCCTGCCTTTCCCCTCTTGTAATTTTTGACGCAACCCCTCTACCTCCTCGACTACCTGCCCTATCACTTGTTGAATGGTCGTGCCTTCACACTTCTTCACCATGTACCGCACATTCTTCCGCGTCGTCGGCGACCTTAACACCCGCACGTCCCCTCTCTCCAACCGCATTATCCTGAACAAACGTATCTCGTCGCTGGGCGGTAACGTCGCCGTCAACATAATCACCTGCGTCTCGGCCGCGATGACCGCCTCGCCCAAATCCTGCAGCTTCGGTCTGAAGCTACCCTTACTATCCAACAAAACATGACACTCGTCGACCACGATCCGCTCCAACACCTGCATGGCCCGCAACCTGCTCAAAAACCCGCCGAACCCCTTGGTGACGAACGACTCGGGCGTAACCAACACGACCGTCGCAATATCCTGCCGTCTTGGATTCCACTCCACGCACGAAACCTTGAATTCTGCAAATCCCTCCCTCAACTCGTCAAACCTCCTCTTCTGATCCTGCCGTAACGAAACCATCGGCACAATGACGACCGTCGTGCCTGGCTCGCCCGCTGCTGCCGAACACAACGCCGGCAACGTGAACAACATGCTCTTGCCACCGCCGGTTCCCATGACCACCGATATCGGGCTTTCCCCTTCCATAACGGCCTCCATCGCCTCTTTTTGTACCCCCTGAACTCAATGTCTTGCTTCCCAACGACCCGCCGCAACAACTCCTTGGTATCGACCTTCTTCGCTTTCTTCCACCTCTTGAACGGTAAATCTATCGCCTCTTCATCCTCCTCGTACTCGCGCTTCTTCGCTGCCCGTAACGCCGATGCGAACCCTTGGAACTCGTGGTGACGGATGCTGGCGTCTCGGTAATCGCGTATGATCGTTCTAACGTCTTGCCCGGCTTCTTCTATGCCTCTCCCGTACACCAATCCTCTAACGGCTGCCGTATGGCTGGTCTGCTTGGCAATGATATCAATCGGCTTCTCCTTCCTCGGTTTGTCCCTCTCGTTGCTCTCGTCGTCCCCCTCATATCCTAATCTGTGTCCTGTGAACTGCTCCCCATCGATCCATTTGTCGGCGATGGCAACGGCACATTGGCGATACGACGCGATGTTCAACGCGACGCCCATCCCAATCATACTCTCCCTCTTGATCGCCTTGCGGAACCGGGTCGACGTCCACTTGTTCCCATCAAGCTCCTTATCCCACACGAAACCCGGCTTCTTTTCCGACCCGTTGACGGCAAACAACAAATGTCTGATGAACGGGTCGACCAACCACGCGAAATACGCAAACGTCTCGCCCACCTCACGCGGCAAATACCGGTGGATATTCTTCACGTTCCCGCTGTTGTTGTAACCCTTATGGTAACTGGCGACAAACTTGACCATGCCACCCTCGACGGACATGTTCCGCTGACCTCCATTAACGGTGTTGCAAAACCGCAAGCTGAACAACTCTGGGATACGCGCTGGCTGGCCTGCTGTCAAATGGATTATGACGGCTTCTTTCTCCTTATATTGACCCAGCTTCCGCCGGTACGCCTCGACGCCGTCCTTCTTGATGGTCAAACCCTCCCCTTGCCGCGGCGATGTGCGGTAAAACTGACCTCGCTTCTTGTCGTCGCTCATAATCCGTTCGAACAACCAATCCTCTCTGTCGACGTCGAACTTGTTGCGCTCGTTGTGGACGAAAAAATGACCGTCCCTCAAATCGGCCGGGTTGTCTCGCAACCGGTCCCAATCGATCGCTGGCAGCTGGTGCTGTTCCTCCGGCTTCATCATCATCAACTCCTCCACCAAAAATCGACGACATTCCTCTGCCAACCCGTGCACCCACGCGCGGTACTGGCTCATGGTGAACTCGATGTTCTGGTAATGCAACGTCTCGCCTTCCCACCAAATGCTCCCTTGGGCCGTCGTCGTGTATCGAATCTTCAACCCGTACGTGCGGACGTCGTAAACCCAACTCATCGGTGTTGGCTCGCTCCTGACCATGAACCTACGCACCATCTTCTTCACGCGATGCCAACACCTTCCGTCCTTACTGGCCGCCCTCTGATACGCCTTTTCCACGACCGCCATACGGGACAACTTGACTATGGCCGACAACTTGGGCGTGTAATCCATCGCGTCCTGCCACGTGCCGTCCTTGGTAATCCCCAACACGGCTAATCCGCTGGCCAATGCGTTGCTGTAATCGTCGTCTTCTACAACGTGGTCCAACAATGCAATCCAAAACGACAAGCACGCGCGGTCAATGGATGACCTACTCTCCTCTTCGCCATCGTCATCTCCGTCCTCCTCTTCTTCCCCACCCCCAACCCCGTCTTCTTCTTCAACCCCGCCAACCCTCTGTTCCTCCTCTTCAACCCCGTCAAACAGCTCCTCCTCCTCTTCTAACTCGTCCTCTTCTTCCTCGTCTAACTCGTACTCTAAATCTCCTGCGACCACCGGCTCGATTGCCGCCGCTCTTCTTCCTTCCTGCTCCTCCTTTTCGGCCGCTCGCACGAACTTCTCCAACGCGGCTTTCTGTCGATCCGTCAATATGTATGGCGGCCGCTCCCTCTGGTCTATCCTATACGTGCGGTAAACGTAACAAATCAAACGCTGACAAACCTGCCTGTACCGCACCAACGTGTCCTTGCCCATCCTCGCGTTGAATGGCTCTCGTGGTTCTTGCCCGCGTTCCTTGCGGTTCATCTCGAACCTGACCCTCGTACTTACCAGCGTTTCGACTGTCTCTATCGCCTTTTCAACCACGCGGCCGAAACTCTCGCACATCAACGCCAACACCTCCTCTCCCTCCTTGTCGGGGAATCGGGCATACTCAAGCAACTCGTCCATGTCGTGGCCCGCCAAATGCTCCGGCCATCTGACCCGCTTCAACCATGGGCTGACCTCCAGCTTGTCCATCGGTCTAATCTTCTTGTTCCCCCGCTCTTTCTCCGCCACCTTCCTTCGCCGCTCTTTGATTTGATCTAACAATCGTCTCGCAATGCTTCTGCCGTTATCCTGGCTGCCCTGACTGCTATTTTTCGCCTGACTCTCGGCTCCGACCTCGAAATAATTCTGTCTCGGGCCTCGGGTGAAAAAGCGCTGACAATGCACTCCTGCTCGCCATGGCCGTTCGGCCTTGTGCGACTCTCGACGTCCCGTTGATGACCCACCTCTGCTCTGCGGGTTCCGCCAGCCATGCTCCTGCCGGCAATGTCTCTGCATCCTCTCCACCGTCCGGACGACATAACCGCAACGGCCGTTCGCCTCCTCCGATCCGCACGCCAGCCCGTCCTTGTAAACCGGCAAACATGGGATCTCGCTGATAACCCCCTCTGGCTGTACAAACCGCTCCAACAAATCTTTCTCTGTACGGATGGAATCCCCCATGCGGTGAACCTGTGCCATGATCTCTCTCCTCTCCGCCGCCGGCAACCGGTGCTTACTTCCTGCCAAATGGCTCTCTCCATGAATGGGTAACACGGCATGTCCGCACTCCTTACACACAAAGACATGGTGCACGGGCAGATAAACGAACGGGTCTATATTGTCTACGGGTTCGACGGTTTGATGCGGTGACATGGTGGCACAAATAAGAACCGACAGTATAAAACTGACGAAAATGCTTGATACCTACCGTATGTAATTGTATATCCTCTTACCATTCGTGTAATAACTGTGCGACGTGACGCGACGCGACCGCGTTAATGGCTTTCCTGCCTCTTGCGCGGGTGTCATTGCGGTCCATGGTCAAATATGGCTTTGCGGGTGCTGTGCTCGTGCCACGATATGGCCTCTGTGGCTGGAATTCTGGAACATCAAACTTACCCCAACTCAACCCTAATGTCTACGGCGACGACGACAATGATACGGTAGCGCTTACCTGGCTTCGGAAATGGAATCGCAGCGGTTTGTTTATAAATTCATCAAAGTTTCGTCAATTATTTTGCACGGGAACCCCATTCGTTTCGACCCCCTCCACCATTCATTTCGACCCCGGACCTGCAGTAAGCGAGACCCGACTTTGTATGGACCTGCCATTCATTTCGACTCGAAATGATTCCTGCATTGTTGGATAGGTACATTACTTTACTTTTACTAATATTACTATCATATAGGGTTATCTTTTTAACCTTCTCCTATCTTTCAAACAGCCACTTCGTAATTATCCCCGCTGCTCTTACCGCATTCGTTCCGTTACTTCCTCCTACCCGTGACCGCTTACCCATCCACTGTAAAAGTCCTAGCAGCTCTTTTATGCCCGCCTCTCTTTCTAACCCTTCTCGAACCTCCTTACACCCCCATCCACCTAGAACCAGAGGCACTATGACATCCTTCTCGGGGCATCTCTTTCTCTGAACATACCAGCTGCACCAATCCCCGGGCAGCGAGCAACGATAGCAGCAGCTGTTCGCCTCGTATTTAATCAACCGCCGTGCCTCCCTGTACTCTCCTCCGATGGCCTCCCTGAGCACCCTGCAGCCGTCCACTCCATGCCGTCTGTCTCCGATACCGTGCACCCAGCAAGCCGCGCATTCCTCTCCTATCTCGACAACTGCTCTTTCGATCCTCTGCCGCTCTAGCCCTCGCTCACGCACCCTTTCTTGCCATAGCTCTGGCCCCTTCTGATGTCTTTGTCGCTGCAACTCAACCCGCCTTGCTTCTGCATCTGGTTCACCATGGACTTCGTCTTCTTCCAACTCTTCTGACTTCCGCTGACATCTATCGCATTTCTCGCCTTTGCTCCCTTCGCACTGCCTACCTTGCCCATCCATGAACAACCCCAGCCGCTCCCTACGACACTGCTGACTGATAAGAAATAACCTCATCGCCTCCTTCTTCACGTCTGGGCTCCTCGCATCTGCCGAGTGTAGCCACTGCATCTCGCGTTTCCCAATCACAACGATGCTCTGTACCGTCTCCCCACCGCGTCCGGCCCGGCCTACCTCCTGCACAAAATCAATCATGCCGTGCGGCCGGCCTAGATGCACGACGACACGGATGCCCGGGATATCGACTCCTGTCCCCAGTGCACTGGTCGCCACCATTATCTTTTCCCTGCCATCTGTCCATGATGCCAGCGAGGTGTCCTTCGACTCCCAGGTCGAATGATATGGTTGGCAACCTAAACCCTTCGCCAGTCGTTCGCATGCACGACGGTCGCCGCAGAAGACGACGGCTCTCTGACCCGTTCCAAGCTTGCCTCGTGCCTGTTCCATAAGCTCGCACACTCTCCTTTCCACCTGGCTATCGTCACATGTCTCCACCCTATACGCTACATTATTCTTATCTGTCATTGCCCGGATGTGTCTTAGCCCATGCTCTTCTTCGGTGCCTAGAAGTAGCGCGTCCGCTAACTCTGCTTCCAAGGAAGGCGGCAAGGTCCCAGTAAGCAGTAAGAACTGGCATGGGATAGCTCTAAGACGGTCTAGGTCGGAGAGTTGACGGCGATACTCGCTCGATGTAAGAACTATGTGACATTCGTCGATCACGACCCGATCTAGCTTGCCTTTCACTTGCAGGTCCGAGACGAACGTTAAGAAAGTGTCGCTAACTGCGGCCTCGGCTATCACCAAGACGACCTGAGCAGCTTGCTGATGGTCTGTCGTCCAATGCTGGCAGCTCAATCCAAGCTTCCTACATCGTTTTCTGAGATCTCCGACCAATGCTAGAAAGGGAACCACTATTACCGTAGTCGTAGCGCCGGGCATGCTCGCGGGCAGTTGAAAAAGCAGACTCTTGCCCCCCTGGCGGCAGGATGACCACCAAAGGACCACCCCCGCGCAATATCGCGAGCAAAGCTTCCTTCTGCTCCGGACTGCGAAAGGCGGCACCGGGTCCAAGCAGCCTTTCCAACACAAGCTGTAACTCCCCTTCCTCATCTCTTTTGACAGGGCTTTTCTGCCGTTTTGGCTCGGGTAGGTAAGCCGTCTGTGAAAGACGGCGAGCCCTGCTCTTCTCCGACCACTGCTGACGACTGTTGACCTGTAAAAATCGATGCCATCGATCGGTGACTGTGCGAAACGCATTGATCGTTCTGGCACTCAGGCTACGGAGCATTGAAGCGTCGATTCCATACACCTGGTCGGCAGTCCTCGAGCTGTGTGCAGCCGCCAGGTCATGGATGTCATCGTGGTCATCATCCTCCGTATCCCCCATCAACCCGCGCACGTGCTCGCGGTCGATAGCTTTGGCAATGTGGCGATAGTCCTGGAAGGTGACGCGAAAGCCCATACGAATGGATGTTTCTTGGGTCAGGATCTTTGTCGCTCTCGGCGTGTCCCAAACACCCTTTCCGTCCACCCATAAAAAGCTCTTACGCTGGCTGGACACGCTGTTTCGGTCGACAAGCGTGGTGAAAGGCAGGACCTCGGCCAGATAAGCCACCAAGAGCTGCCCAACCCGGCTAGGCAGAAAGCGTGGTATAACCTTGTGCTGTCCTGTTATGGCTTGAGATTTATGATAAGCCGACACGATCATCACTTGCCCGTCTAGGACGAAGATGTTGCGCATGTTTTGAGCAGCATTGACGTGTCGGATGGTGAGAATCTCTCCGCCTCTTCCTGGAGGACCGCCAGGGATATGAACCAGGGGGAATAAAAGCTCCTTGAACTTTGCGAGCTGGCTTTGATACTCCCGCCACCCCTTATTCTCCAGTTCGAAACCGTCAGGCCCTGGCTTGAGTAATGTCGCCCACTCAGGCGATGTTTTTAATCTATCGAGCATTCTCCTACGACCGCCGCGCAGGCTGTTGCGTGGATCGTTAACAAAGGAGTAGCCGACGGTGCTGTCAGTCATATCATCGACCAGCTCCCTCAGGTCAATGTTGCGAATCATAGACGGATCCGACAAGAACATAAGGCTTTTGTACAGTATCTCCTCCGCAGCGTCGCAAAGTTGCACCACAAAGCTCCTAAGTTGGGACAAGTGTAGACGCTGTCCCTGGTAGATGATCGTCTGCTTGTCTGCAGACCATTGCACACGAGGCTTGCCGCCAACATCTTTACCTGCACCTAAAGCGTACGCCAGGAGGTTGTCAATAAAGTGGAAGGGAGTAGGCCGGCCGTCGACAAGCCACTGATGGTGCATCTGTATGAAAGTCTTATAAGGGTTGGCGATGTGCTCTCGCTCGGCTGCCGGCAACGCATATTCGAACAGCAACAGCCGGGCGCAGTACAGGAGGGCAGCCAGGATCTGACCATAGTCACTTGGCTGCCGATAACAGCCTTTCTTGCCGTCTATCCCTAGTACTGCGCAAAAATGAACAATAGCAGACTTGGAGTGAGCCCTGTCTTCATGCATCCAAAATGAGACGCTAAGGTCGAAAACGCGGGTGTCAAGAGCAGTCTCATTTTTGTCCTCAAGCTCAACGATGCTCCATAGCTCCTGCAAAGCCTGCTGTTCACACGCCAAGAATGAATGTCCATGCTGGTCGTTGGCATGCAGTAGCCTCAATCAGTAACACATGAAGCGCTTCCCGTAGCCGGTGTACTTCTCATGCGTTGATTTTTCGTAGTATATGCTGAACGGCTCTGGGTTAAACTTCTCTTTCTGAGGGCTGTTTAGCCAGCTAAGGACAAAGTCTCCGTCATCCTCATTGTCACGCTAACTAGATATACTGCTCCTGCAACGCTCAAAGACACGGCTAACCGAGTCCCAGATAAGCTGTAAGCTGGCCTTGTCCTTGCTTAGCTTCTCGCCCAGTGCGGCTATCGCACGAAGGTTCCTCCGTGCAAACTTCCTCGCCCACCGTGTCTTTCGCATCCATGGTGTGTTGTCAACGGGGAAGCTGCTCTTTATCAACGCTTGCCTCTTGCCTAGCTTCTTCTTGGTCCTCCCTCTCACCCTCTTTTAGTAGAGCGTCGATTAGCGCCTTAATACCATCGATTGTCTCAGGATGTCTTGTGTCCTAGCCTCCGTCACTTCAAAAGAATTTTCTTTTGTTACCTTGGAAGAATGTCTGAATTCTTGCCGGTCAATTCTTGTTCTGGGATCGATGGTCGTCTTCAAATCACACGCACTGAAGCGCATATGGACCTCATCGATAATGATGCATGGGAACGCCAAACAAATTGTGTTAGACGTTCAAACGAATATGAGTGGGATTTCCTTAGCGGCTTGCCAGAAACTCCCTACTAGATTCAAACAAACTGAGTCTATTTTCGGTGGCATATCTGTTATGCCTGTGTTTAACAATCAAATTATAAAGGAGCCTCTACCGACCGATCTTCCTTACTATCTTAATCCTCCATTCCGTGCTCTATCTCAAAGAACCGCCGCGCATTCCCACTAAAGAACGTCTGCATCCGAGCCGCCCGCCACTGCCTCCCATGTCCCTTTATCCACCCATGCGCCTCATTCGCATGATTCTGCATCGTCCCTTCACTCGGGCAAAGGTACTCACAACGTAGGCAGCTCCACCCGTCGTATATAGGCAACCACTGTACCGCTGGTCCATTCCGTTGCGGGTATACTACCCTGTCCGCTGCCACTAGGCATAACTGTCCAATCCAGCGTATCAGATCATTTCGAACCTTACGCGGCCAGTTTTGGTGCATGTCTCGAAAGTGCCGCTTATCGTTCGGAGGCGGTTTGATGCAATGCCCGCATGGGATGCAGACCATTACTTTATAGTCCGCAAGGTACGCTACCGGTCGACCGTCCGATACATCCCCTTTCCGCAGTTCGGCACCACTAGCCCCGTGGTTATCTATGTCGTCATCCTCGCCAGTCCCGGATACCCGTTGCTGGCCAACCCCAACATCTCCGCTAACACCTTCTCGTAAGGCTCGATCCGCATCGGTGGCCGTACTTGCTTCCCCGAATCGCTCTAATCCCGCCAACTCATCCTGAAGTAGGCGCTGGTCCCGTAGGCTTGCCTGGGATTGGGGTATCTCATATGTCGACCGGTCGGCCGAGGCGAGAAGCGGCTCCGAAGCGAGGCAAGCACGCTTCGACTGCCTAGGGAAGGACAATTCGGCCGCCTGTACCCTCCGCTTCCCCGCGGGGTTCGCTCCCTGTGCGATCTCTCTGGAGCTTCGCGTGTAGTCTAGAGTCGCGGCTCCTTGTTGTTCCGCAGGCCCGGAGCCCGTGTGGAAGCCTAGAAAGATGTGCCACTCATTTGATGCCCACTCGTATACGCGCAATAGAGCAGGCTGTAGTGAATCCGGGTACGCGGCATCGAGGCCATACGTCGTGCCTCGCTGAAGCGGCCTATGACCGCTCTGCCAGGCGAAGGCGACTTCGATATCCGCCTTGCAGCTTGTATCATCGAATCTGTTGAATGGCCGGCTGATCTGCTTAACGTGCCTCTCTGTTATCGCGATAGAGAGCTGACGGTAGGTTTGCACGCCGAGGGTGCTTCCGAATGCCTCTCGTGTATATTGCTTGAGGCTTTTAGATAGATCTGCCGAGGTCCAGGGAATGCCTGCTGCGCCTGGCGTATAGAACAATAGTCTACTCTCTTCATTCTGGCCAAAACAAACTCGACGAAGCATCTCCGTAAAAGGTCGGATGTAGACGAGGTAGTAGAAGAGCAATCTACTCGCTTGGTGCGGGAGAAACCTAGCGACCTGAAACTCTTGATTGGTCGTGCGTCGGGCTTTATGGTGGCGAGTGATAAAGACCAGGTAGCCCGCGTAGACATAGATCCCGCGGGAGCTACTAGGTCCGTTCTGACACTCAAGGCTGAAAAACTCCGTCGAGCGAGGCGCCTGGCCGCCAAGCAGATACATTACGAGCATGAGCTGGCGGAGGAACTCACGTTCCTTCTTTAGGTAGTTGTTGACTGCAGGTATATTCCAGCGGTCGTGGGACATCAACCCATCAAGTGGATTTAGGCAGGCCCGGGTCGACAATTCTAGATACGCGCCCTTAAGCCCATTTGCGGGGTCTTGGACGAATGAGTAGCCCGACGCATCATTTGACATCTCATCACGGATGTTCTCTAGTGGTACGCCGGGCCGGAGGCCGTACATCAAATGGCTACAGGACGAGACCGCGTCGTCGAGTACCCGTTGTCCGAGCCCTCGAAAACCGTCCATAGAAAGCTGACCGTCAGGCCATAAGACCTTCTGCCCATCATCGCTCCAACGAACCCTAAATCTCGGTCCGTCGGACCGTGAGAGCACACGACCATATGAACGCAGACTCAAAAGCTCGCCTAATGGCGCCTGAAAACCAACGCACATGAACTGCCGTCGCATGTCATTTAGCTTGTCCAAGTGGCCGGAGGGAGGTCGTCCAGTCCAGCCGATATATGGATGCGGGAGCCGGGGAAGAGTGACCTCAAGAAGCACCAAGCGGACGGAGTAGATGAGGCCGGAGAGTTTAGGAGTGTATAAGCTAGGACGTTGGAAGGTTAGTCCGTCGGGAGAGAAGCCGAGGACAGTGCTGTATTCAATCTGGATTGATCCGACATTTGGAAATCAATATATCTCCAATATACCAAGATGGCCCTTAGCCAGAGTAGAATTTAAGACAACGTTCAACATTAACTAAAGAGTCAACATTAAATACATCACTGGCCAGAGTATTGATTAACACAAAGTTCAATATTGACTCTTAATCAATATTGAATACACCGCTGGCCGAGGATACCGCTAAAGTAAACGAGGAGAGACGAGCTAGAACGACCATCGTAGTAGTGCTCCCTACAAAGGGAGGCCGCAAGTAGTCCCGCGAGGTCGGCAAGCTGGTCAAGCGGAGATCCTACGTCTATAGACGGCGCGTCGTTTTTATCGACTCGAGCTTGGCAGATACGGATGCCGTCGTCACATACGGCGCTCCTTTCAGACTCACTTCCCGACTCGGCGCAATCTTCGTCGGTCTCCTCGCTGAAATATGATATAGCATCCTCGTCGTCGTCTGAATCGGCTCCTCCTATCGCCGAAGGTAGGGACTCTCCTAGGTCGAATGCTCGATTCCTAGGTACGGGAGAGCTTGATCGAGTTCGGCACTCGGTATCAGACCGTTGGCCCCGGCTTTTCCACCTGGCGCTGCGACGCTTTGCGCTCGGCTCGCTTTGAACAGCTCTTTCTCTGGATCCGGCGCGTACGCCGTCGGTTAACCCTAGGAGGTGTTCGGCTGGACCGGGCCGCGTCGCCGCTGTCATGTTCCTATCCCACCAGCCGTCGTCCCATAGTTTAGCAATAGGAGCGCTCTGTTCTGGCGTCAGCTCGAAGGACAAGATCTCCTTGCGTATGGTTGGGTCAAGACGGAAGAGGCGGATAGCAAAGTAGGTCAGCCTCTTCCAAAGGCTCCGATACCTCAGCTTCGTAGGGTTTCGACCCGGTAGCTGGAAAGGTGCCTTGAAGGGCCGGTCTGGAAAGTGCCCGCGTAGCCAGCAAAGGATAGAGTGATCCGTAAAGCGGACGGTATCCTCACACCGATCGAAGAATGCGTCGAGAGCACGACCAATTACAAGCAAGCGACGTTCATCGCTTGCGCCGCTCTCAACTTCGCGGTCGCCGTGTCGACCGAGCGTCAACGTCAGCCCGTTCGAGTGCGGAGCCAGAGTCAGACGCCTAAGGACTACTCGATCTGCGCCTCTGAACGTACGCGCCCACCCCGTTCGGCGCATCCAGTTACTCGTAAGGGTCAGGTCATCAATGCCGGTGTCCGTACGCATACACCCTGGCGCTTCCGCTGCAATACGATCGCGTTCTCCCTGATGGAGCTTGCCGAGCCGCTGTCTACGGCGCGGAGTACCTACAACCTCTAACGGCGGTACAGACCCGTCGTCCGTCGTCCGTACGATCCAGTAAGAACGGGCACCATTCTGCGTCCAGCTCTGTAGGCTCAACCCGTCGTCGATATAACTACGAAGCCCGCCGTCTCTTTTGCCCGTGACGCCGTGTTCCTTGGAGACATGCCTGCGGACGAGCTCTAGGCTGGTCGAGCGGAAGCCGCAGGGTTTGCAGGCAGCACCCGGCTGCAGAGCTAAACACGGGTGCGGTTCGCAGCCATCGGGTCGCGTCGCTAGCTCATTCGGGTCGGGTAAGCGTAACGAGTCGATATAGGACTTTAGGCCGCGCCGAGCCTGTACAGGGATACCGTGTTTCTCCCACAGATGCTTGGAAACGCAGTCCCCCGACGGCTGGAGGGCGTACTTGCACTGGCGGCAGACCACTACACGCTCTAGGGTATTGAGATAGACGTCGAGAGCGGCGAGTCTCCTCTCGAGCTCTCCCGCGCTTAAACCGGTCCACTGGCGGGCGGGCTCCTTCCGATGTTGGTGGGTCATTAGCAATAAGAGAATGATATTGGTACGACGCCGTCAATGCCTACGACCGCTTACGAATACATCCTGCCGATATATAGGGAAGGGACGATAGGAAAACAGTAGAAGAGCGCGAGAGGGGAAGGGGGCACCAAACCGCGACGCGTTCCAGATACGCAACCGGGCTCGAGCACGGGACAGGGGGCACGGACGGAGACGCGTTCCAAGCGCGACGCATTCCAAGAGGGCAACAACATGGCGGCAGGGGGCGCGGGGAAGTTCGACGCGTTCCAAACGGGAACCCGAGGGCGGGCGGGGGAAATAGCAGGGAATGCGACGCATTCCATGCGGGAATACTTGAGTAGATTCTTAATCTACACACTTAATTTTTCGCAAAACTAACTTGCTATTCTTTGTCGTCGGATATGAATTAATCAATCTATCAATTTGCATTAAAATTAAAGCCTTGCAGCTTAAGCAATTCCTGTTGTAGTGTCTAGACTCGTAGTGCTACGATCTCAGCTTGCACAACCCTTGCACGACTCTTATACCATCTTTACCCCATTAAAGTTACCCTAAGTCACTTAAACTTACACCCATATTCTTAACCCAATGCACATGGATTTTTATAATTCTGACCTCCATGTTGACGAATGGATTCTTCTGCTCTATTGAACGCTCAAGTTTCGTGAAACTCGGACTATGGGAAGTTCAAATAAATCGACTCGGTTTTTCAAATAAATCGACTCGGGTTTTCCTGCCAAGACGCTAAATTTTATATGGGAAAGCAAACAAATCGACTCGATTTATTCGTGCCATTATTGTTAGGGTTTGAAATCGGCACCCAATGTTAAGCGAAAATTAGCGAACGCTTGGACGTTTGTATGGAAATCGGGTGCCGATTTGCGGAATCATAGGTACAGACTCCTCTAAGATACTCATGGAGACAAATACAATCTCTGTTCTGATAATACACCGCCTTAGACAGTTGAAGAGACCATATCCAAAGCCCCACAACGACCTCAAGGGGAATCTGCATCTCGATCGAGCCGGCCGAGTTAATATATTAATTAAGATGAACTTAGACTGCTTCGTGTAGTACGCGTGAACCCTCGGATCACGTACAAACAGGTTCTCGAAGAGTTGCAGCTCGAATTTTGCCGCAAGATCCTGTACCGCTTTTTGCAGACGCACATCACTAATTGGCGTGCCAAGAAACGACCAACGCTGACAGCGGTTAAGAGACTTGCATTCATGTTTAGACATAGGAGCTAGAGTATAGAACAATAGCGTAATATTATCTAGAGTGACGAGTATTCGGTGGAGCAAGGGTCTGGTAAAGATCAGGTCTAAGTGTTCCGCACACCCAATAAAGATGACCTTAACCCATCGCTAGTGGAACTGCAAACCGACTATAACGACTAAATCCCATGAGGTAAGCCGTACGGCTGCCTTACTGAGGATGGTAAAGTCCCTGAGTTCGCCTGGAAGGATCAGAATGTTGTGCTGTTTTTGAGCACTGTTTCTAAAGCAGATAAGTTCATAACACGCCTTCGAAAGCGTCCTCCTATCACAGCTACTAACGCCAGAACTTCACGTGCTATCTTCGGCAATCAGGTACTGAAAAAGCTAGAAATCCCTAAGTTTATTAGCCTCTACAGCCACCCTATGAACGATGTGGATCAAGCAGATCAGCTACAGGTGTACTACAACACTCAACAAGTCCAGTTGAAGTTCTGGAAGCCTCTCTGGCACTGGCTGCTCGATATCACCGTTATCAACAGCTACAAGCTCTCCTACCACACACAGCACAACGACCCAGATCTACCTTGCGAACGCTACACTAGGCAACACAAGTCCCGCCGAGATCTGGCGATAGAGCTATTTAGCCGAACAGACGGTTGTAAGAACTAGCCGTTTGGAGAAACGCGTTCACCCTAGAACTGACCGTACCGGTCAGAAAATGATGTTCCATTAAAGAAATGACCCTCCCTCAGAAAACGACCCTGGCGCTCTGCTTCCAGCTCCGCTTAAGACCTTTTGATCTGATCATCCTGTCCATGTATCTAAACGTTGATGTCCTTTCGACAGTGTCAGGATCGGTGCGCCCCGAATATAGAATACTGCGTTGATTACATCCAGAAGCTATATAAGACCGTTATAGGTCATAACAGATGTGGTGCAATAGTGCAAACAATACCAAGAAAGGGAACAGGCGTTCCCGCCATCCAACAGGTAGTTTTTAGACATTTTTCTGCAGACGATATATAACTATTTGAAAAAATGCGTGACACGTAGTAGAAACTAACTTTGAACGGCAAGAACTAGACCGGAAAGTGGAATTACGGCATTCGCAATTGAAATGGGCTGCGCCTCTTATCATAAGCGTGACATGACTGTTTTGATCGCTAAACCGAAGGCGACTCAATGAAATTCCATAAATGGCCTGGATGGGTTTTGTCTGATGTAAACTTGCACATGAAACAGTAATCGAAATTATCGCAGCTCTGACATCGAAAGCGTGGACCATAGATATCCTAAGCAGACGTTATCTTGCTTCGTTCTTGTTAATGGATCTTAAACATACGTGAAAGCAACCAACACAAAGGGAGTTACCATGCTTCTCCGCTTGAATGCGCGACGGACTCTCCGTTTGTTGTGGCAAGTTCATGTCTGTGTCGGATTCTGAAGACTTAAATGAAGCATCCTGAAGGGCGATATCGTCGCGAAGAAGTTCCCCCTGCTCCGATACTAGCTTCCGGTTCCTATGGAACAAGGCTATAGACAACGGTGTCCATAGGTAAGGAGGGTTACTAGTAGCTACCGCGCTTCTCTTCGTCTCTTCGTCCGACAACAACTTGATAACTTCGGAGTCTCCGGTCCTGCAAGCCCAATGCAAAGGTGTCCAGTTGGTACTTTGTATAAGACCTGGTTGAAGAACATCTAAGAGTCTTCCTACAACCTCCGTAGAAGCCCCAGAAGCCGCATAGTGTATTGCCATGTCACCCTTCTTGTCTTTTGCATTACGATCCAGGCCTAGGCCTAAGAGATAATCAACAGCCCCTAGGTGACCACCTCGCGCGGCAAGGTGAAGAGCAGTCCTTCCCTGCCCATCAGCAAGACTTCGATCTGCAGAATGATTTCCAATGAATAGGCGTAATAGTGAGACGTGACCATTGAATGCCGCTGCATTCAGCGCGTTGCCAAACCGTCCACCTTGTGCGCTGACGTCCGCGCCCTTGTTAAGCAGCAGCTCCACGATCGTCTTATGGCCCCGTGCTGAAGCTGCCTGTAGCGCGTTGCCGTAGTATCCACTTTGCGCATTGATGTCCGCGCCCCTGTTGAGCAGCAGCTCCACGATCGTCTCCTTGCCCCGTGCTGAAGCTGCCTGCAGCGCGTTGCCAAAGCTTCCACCTTGCGCATTGATGTCCACGCCCCTGTTAAGTAGCAGCTCTACGATCTTCTTGCTGCCCATTGCTGAAGCTACCTGCAGCGCGTTACCAAAGCTTCCACCTTGCGCATTGATGTCCGCGCCCTTGTTGAGCAGCAGCTCCGCGATCGTCTCATGGCCCTCTGCTAAAGCTGCCTGTAGCGCGTTACCAAAGCTTCCACCTTGCGCATTGATGTCCGCGCCCCTGTTGAGCAGCAGCTCCACGATCGTCTCATGGCCCCGTGCTGAAGCTGCCTGCAGCGCGTTGCCGTAGTGTCCAGCTTGTGCGTTAATGTCCGCGCCCTTGTCAACAAGAGCTTTCACCCAATACAAGAGACCGTAATGAGCAGCAACGTGAAGCAGAGTAGCTTGCGACCATTGTGGCTGATAAAAATTTAAGACGTCCCAGAAAACCCTCCAAGCTCGAAATGCGGCAGTATCAAGCCCTTCAAAGCATGAAGGCAAAAGCTGATTTGACACGCCTCTCCTTTCCGCTTCAGCAGCGTGTTCGAATAGTGAGTTGATGGCGTAGCGAAGGAATGGATAAGCAGTGGTCAACTCTTCTCCCAACTTTTGCTCTTCATCCCAATCTCTTCCATGGCTTACGCGCCTGCCGAGGATCTCTTGTGTAGTAATGTAGTTGATACACGTCTGTTCCAATAGGAGATGGCCTGTTCCAACAGCGTCTTTACCGGGTGACGAGTCAAAGGTATGGAGTACATGCTCTTTCAAGAGAAAATCTCTCACCGATTCGTGAATAAATTGAACTGTGGCTGGGCCGCCGCTTCCATTTTTAAGAATCTCGGCTAGGCCTCTTGACCGCTTGCGTAGAAGCTTCTCCATTTGCTCGTCTTTTTTAACGAATGCTGGCGATGCCTCACAGTCCTTCTGACTTTTGTGGGCCGTCCCGAAGGCCAATGCATAGCGCAACTCCGTTGCTGTCAACGGTCGTTGCGCAAGCAGAACCCAGAACATTATCATGGCGAATTCAGGGCGTTCGCCTTGAGGAATTGAGTCGACGATCTGCTTGAAAACATCGCTTAGCTCTTGCGGAACGGACGAGACGATTGCGAACAGTTTGTCGTCTGTTTCTTCATCAACAAGCGCTTGCACAAGTTGTCTGACAACGAGTACGACCCATAGAAAGACACCTAAGGCTTTAGCGGCTATTGACTTCGATAGAAGCTGGACGGTTGTGTCCGAGTCGATACGAGTGCCAAGCTTGGCAACAACGTAGGTGGAGATGTCCTTTATGTTGCAGTCCTCCATCCGAATCTCGGACCAGTTGTGGAGTTGGATGTTTGGGTAGTGGCGACTTGAGAGACAAACTTTGAGCTTGCAGTTGCTGCTCTTCGCAGATATTGCGGCGTTGGTAAAGAAATCTGCTACAGATTGTCTGTCATTCTCGTTGCATTCGTCGAGAGCATCGATAAATACGACTATCCTCCGATGCTCTGACTTTGTCATAGCAGTTAATACATGTTCCTGCAGTTCTTCTAGCTGCCATGTCCAACTTGGTTGGTGGAGGTCCCGTTTCCGTCGATAGGTCGGCAGAAGAGCGGTTAGTACTGCTCGAACTTGCTCGGATAGTTGATGCAGCAAGGATCTGAACATCCCAACCATACTCTTTTCTAGAGAGCCGCCACGTGCGTTGAAGAAGAAAGCAACCACCGTAACGTGGGAAACGCTTGTGCGGCTTTTCAGTTTACGCATAAAGGCCTCCTTCATCAGGGTGGACTTCCCGGCTCCTGGCTTGCCTTTTATCCAGAGCAGGTCGTTATGCTGGGTACCACTGTCTGTGTTATCCCAGCTCTGATAGGTCGGATGGTTGAATAGCCAATCACAGGTCTTCCTAAGAGCTCTCTCAACTGTCTGGCGGCGAAACTCGATTTCCCTGAACGATAACGACCGCAAGCATTCTTCAATAATGTTAATATTGGGCTGAGCTCGGGTAGTCTCAACTTACCTTTCTCCTCTTCGCTGTAGAAAACCGATTCAGCCGGTACTGCTGGAATATTGATATCAGCTGTTGTTAAAAGTCAATCTGAGAATGATAAGTCCTCAGACAACGATATGCTTTAGTAAGTGTAGTCTTTTAGTTGGATTCAGTGCAAGGGCAACAGTAAAAAAACCATAGAATTGCAAACATGAACATGTACAGAGAGCTATATGGACTAACCACGAACAAGCAGGCCAATCTGGTGAGATACGGATTGGAAAGCAGAGCTGTGGTTGTGACCGAATCGGCATATCTCCCGGTGATCGCAGCCATCCATAGGCACAATAGTCTCCCCTGGAATGTCCATGACACCGCTGACATCATCAACAACCTAGCTAGATTAGAAACACTAAAGCTGTAAGAATCAAAGCGAGAATGACTTACTCTTTCCTTAAGGGGAGGTGTTGTCTTCTGCTCAATAAAGGATACAATCTTGAACTTTGAAGCCTGATTCCTGAAGTTTGTTGAGATAGACTTTAGCACTTTGGAATCCTTCTCCAAAGACTTCATGAGATCCGTCCTGATTCGCCCCACAAATACTGATGAGCCGGCCAAAGCTATATTTACCACATTCGCTAGAACTTGGGGATACTGCGTCGCACCTGAGCCACGATGAGGTGTACCAAGGAACAGTATCCCGGTAACGGCGCTTCGAATACTGTCGTATTCAGGTGCGTCGAGTACTGCTATGATGAGTGCCTTTGTTGTTCAGCCTATACTGTTTCATTTACGTGATGGAAGCTTACCTGCTTCACGACAATCCCACCCATGCTGTGACAAATAAAGATGATCGGTCGCGCTTGCTCCTGGGATTTTCTTAACTGACAAGAGAGAAATTTAAGAGTGTTAGCCCTCACATACCTCCGGTCGATGTCTGACCGCCGACAGCTTTACTAGCAATGACCTTGCAAAATCGTCTAGCTTGCCAGTATTGAGGGTGAAGACAACTTCGGAAGGGTATCCGAAGGAGAAGATCCGAGCGCCTGGAAACTCTGAGGGCAGGAAATCTCGGAGCCAAAGTTGACCATTTGAATGTGTCCAAGTGCTGAAAGCATCACCGTTGATGCCATGGAGAGCGACCACATCGGTATTGCACTTCGCTTGCCCATTGCGGTTGGTCTCTTCACATTGCTCCTTGTTGAGGAAGAAGAGCCCATATTTCTCCACTGGTATGTTGTTAGGTTGGACTGTTTCGAGTAAAGGCGGAGCCACGCCGGCGGCGGCAGAAGTTTGTCGACCGGGTCGTTGCGGTTGAGATGCGATATGAGTTGTGGGTGGAGACGTGGACTCAGGTTCCACTTTTGAGGTGTCGGCAGGTTGTTGGTCGGATTGGGCTGGCTGGCTTAAAGGAGCTTGGGCGGCGGTGCCACCTAAGGAAGCCGCACTCGGATTGCTGATCGTCGAGGGTTTGTCATTTGGTGAGCGCTTGCTCTTAAAGGCAGCCTTAAACTTTTGGAAGGGCAATGGCGCCATGCTCGGAAAGTCCTTGAGGACGAAGTGCAGATGGTGAAGATGCGAGCCTCAGCTCCAGCTTGGATGCCATGCGCGTCGCGGCTGAGCCGAATTGATCGAGCAGCCGGCCGAAATACTCGCTATGTCAAGAAATAGTAGAGTCACGTGCAAGCGGTCCGTAAGCGACTCGGTCGCAACACCATGCACTTGCTAGCTTTTAACACCTCATATATCAACACCACAACGTCAATCTAATGCCTAATCGGGGCGAGAAGACTATCGAGCATGCTTCTGAAGCCGTACAGGCTGGAATTATTGTTGCCCACCTTATATACAACGAGAAATGGACTGTTATCGCCGAAACGTTCCATTGTGCACCAAACACAGCCTAAGAGACATTTAAACGAGCAGTAAAGCGAGCCGGAAGCACTGATTTGCTCATAATACTACAATACCTTAGTGATGCACCTTATCCTGGCCGAAGTGAGCTCTATTCACGCGGTTCCATTACATCCGAAGCTCTAAGAGAAACCTCGCAGAAAGACGCAATTCATTAAGACCTCCCTCACGCAGTTATCACTTAACTCGTCAGCAACCAAGTAGACTTTCGAGTAGCACGTAACACAGGCTAGAATATCCTCCAAAACCATCACCAAATCTTTAAATACACGCCTATTATTAAGCTAGAGCTCCTAGCCTTCCACAAAGCCGCTCGGGTATAATTAGCTGAATAGGCTATACCAAAGCTTCTTGCCGGCGATATATTCGTGTTTAGTGACGAGATGAGTGTAGAAAGCGGGACACACACTAAGATTGCTAAGGTATCCCGTCCAAAACACTCAGATCCGCATGATTTTAAAAGGCCAGACCGGAAAACCTTCCAGAGTTTCATGTTTTGGGGTACTATTGCCCTCGGATATGGCACAGGGCCTTTCCACGTATGGGAGAAAGAGATAAAGGAAGAGAAGCAGGTGATACAGCAAGAGTTAGATCAAGAGAACAAGGTTCTTCAAGCTCGTTAAGATCTCAAGAGAAAGCGTGCAAGGGAGGAAGGCGTAGAGGAGTTTAAGATCCTCTAGGAGCTCAACATTAATGTGAGACGATTAGACCGTAAGGATCCTCTTCCTTCAGGTCGCCCTCGCAAGCTCCGGAGGCCTGAATAGGAATTCAAAGAGGACTTCGTAAAGAGAGGCAACGAGATAGTTAGTGGAGCAGACTGGGCTCGATATCGACGCACAACCCTTCGACCTCTACTATGGCCATTTGCCTAGCGCATTTAGAGCGAGCACTCCAATATAGCTATCTAGACTATCGAAGACAACGCTTCACCCTATAAAGCAGCTTATCGATACTCGGTAAAGGAGCGAGAGGAGAAGGGTATTCACGTAGTAGAGTGGCCTCCACGCTCACTAGACCTTAATTAGTAGGAGCAGATCTGGAATCACATTAAGAACGCGGTTGAGTGTAGGGATATGCGAGAGGAGACTGGATCACTTAATAGGAAGGCTGTTTTAGAGGAGGTACTAAAGGAATGGGCTATGGTACCACGTAGTCTTGTGGATAGCGTGTGCTTGGACTTTGATAGACGTTTGCAGAAGGGTAAAATCCATAGTGGTGATAATAACTTTCATGGAAAATAAATATAATAAACCGCCGGTTAGGGTGGGGTTGCACGTGACTCTACTATTTCTCGACATAGCGAAATCCCGCGACAAAAAGTCTAGACCGCTAAGCGGGCAACACCACACTGATTTGTATGCAGTTCCCCACCCCTCCCCAACACCACCACACCACACCATGGCGCGCGCTGCATTAGCTAGTATATCACCCAATACTAGAAGGCGCAATCAAGAGCTATCACCAGCATCACGCGGAAAGATCCTTGCGCGCGCAGAGGACGGGCTCTCAGTGCCCGAAATTCAACGCCGGACTGGCCTTCCAAGAGAGACGATCCGTAACACAATTTCGAAAGCTCCTTATCGTCAACACCAGCAGTCTCTACCTCGAACTGGCCGTCCGAAAGCTTACTCCGAACGTGATGAACGCCATATGCTGTGCGCGATCACGGCTGACCCCGGTATCACACATAGGCAGCTGAAAGAAGACCTCCAGCTGCGGATATCGACTCGGACTATTCAGCGCCTCCTAAAAGAGCATAATATCAAGAGATGGCGTCGAAAAAAGTGCTTTGCATTAACGGCCGAGCACGCAGAGGCAAGACTGAGGTGGGTAAGGGCATATCAGCACTGGCAGGTCGAACAATGGCGCTCAATCATCTTTAGCGCTGAGTGCTGCGTAGAGCTGGGCAAGGGTAAGCGGCAAGGAACCGGCTGGGTCTTCAGAACACCAGGTCAAATGTGGAGCAAGGAGACAATTCAGCCTATTCATAAGGGTAAGCGTCCATCCACCATAGTATGGGCAGCAATTGGGGGTGTGCCCGGCCGTTCCGACCTTATTATAATGGAGCGTGATGAGAACGCACTGAGGCAAGGATATTCAGCTCGATCTTAAGTTGAGGTCCTCGAAAGGTATGCCAACGATTATGGGACCCCGATCTTACCTTCATGCAAGACAATGCTCCTAGTCACAAGGCGAATATCGTGCGCGATTGGCTCCAAGACAATGCGATTCAAACTATGGAGTAGCCGCCATACTCCCCCGACCTAAGCCCGCAAGAGAACGTGTGGGCTTACCTCAAATGGTACGTCTATAAGCCCCGACCGGAGCTAGATCTCTTCGTCAATAAGGATGAATCCTGAGCTCAGAAATGCTATAGTTCAAGGGAATCACCTAATGGACATTTTGACAAAGCATCGTAAATCATCGCACAGTATTAAGCTGCAGAGAATACAGTTAGTAGAATATTATTGGGCTAAACTTCGATCGGCGTTGCATGACCTTCCAGCAAGAATAGAACTAGAAGAAGTGTTTGAGGAGAATGAAAGCTGTAATGTATATATATAGCTAACAAATGATCCTTATCCGCTCTACGTTCCGCTATATCGCGCTAAATCTCCAGGAGACCGCCTTTGCATTAAAAGAGACCCCGGACGTCCGGCGCTGCTGTCACCTTGAGAACGCTGTGGTACGCGGTAAGAAGATGCCCTGATAGGTAGATCCTTAGATCGGTTCGCTCATACAGTATCTAGCCTCCAGACTTGCCGCCCGTTGTCATACGATTAACTGTCCAGCGGCGGGAGTTTCATAGGACATACATGGAGTTCGGTGCTCAGGAGGGCAATGACCGAAGGATTATGGCTGAGATTCAGCATCAAGGTCCAGATGGCTTGCTAGAGCTGCCACCGCATGCTCATATCTTAATGATGATCCGCTACTGATTACAGGAACAAGCACACAAGGACAATGTTTAGGACAGAAGCACGAAGGCATGAGGGCACAGAAATACAAAAGAGGTAAACCAGACTCACGCTCTCGATCGTAGCTTTATGTGCCAACGCACATACACCGCCCCAACGCTTCTGCGTAATTAGTCAGCGATCCAATCCCATTGCTTCTCCTCCTATCTCCAGGCAAGTAAGCACTTCTCCTCCTCTTCTGACCATGATCTACGTTTTGCAGACTGCGAAGGCTCCGCATCACCCTCTGAGTTCCCGCCGTCATCACCCGCATAATGCTCATCGTCATGCAGCTCAACAGCTCTAACATTCCCGATCTTGCGGCCGACACCGTTCGGCCGCACCATTGTTCCATTTTCTGGAGGGGCCTCTACACCCCGACACTGAACAACAAAGCACTCCAGGAATGCCAGGTCTTCTGTGAGCTGCCTGGTGGTGAGGCCGAAAGGTAGTTGTGCATCGCCAAGAATGCCCCTGAGCAGCGTGCTTAGCCGGGCAGGGGATAATTTTGGCAAGAGACGAACACCCCGAACGCAGGCTGTTAGAAAAGCGACATCTTCCATGTCTTTCGAGAGCTCATGGAAGTTGACGTCGGTTATCGTTGGCTGGGCCTCCGCGGCTGCTTCGTCAACCCTGTCGATTTCAATCTGCGCTGGCGCAGCAAGGGCTGGTAAAGACGAGAGTAACGGGGCAGAGGGATGTGAGGCCGGAAGGCCCCTCATGCGAGGCCTCCCCTGCGACGGCGCTTGGGATGCGTAAGAGAAGCTTCGGCATCCACCAGAGCGGACTTGGGATAGCTCCGCTTCCTTGTGGATCGTGTTGCAACACCTCCGGTTGGTAATGATGCCGGTGCTGGCAATGATGATTTCACGTGCTCATCCTTATTGTTTGATTGAGCGAGGTCGGCTGCTCGGCCTTGATGCTTCGGCGAGAGGTGATCGGAGCAGCCCGGCTGAGCGGCGACCACTGATATCGGGCAGTGGGTGTCAGGTCTATTGCCGCCCCTGTCTTCGTTTATGCCTACATCATCATCTCCCGCGTGACCGTTACCTAAATTGTCGACGTGTGGGCCACGGGTACCGTTTTCACTATTGTCGGTTGATGGTCCGCTATCACGGTAAAAGCCGGGTCTTGGAGGGGACGACTTGTTCCGCAAAACGGTGGACTCTGCTTGCCTATCGTCTTCGCCAATATTGTCGTCGTCATTACCGTCGATGTCAGAAAAACCAAAGTCGAGCTCGAGTGATGAGCGGTCATGAATAGCTGCGGGTAGAGGCTGCAGCTCGGCGGGCGGTGAGTTATTATGATTTCCGAGACTAGCATTGGTAAGATCCTGAAGCTCCAAAGGGTCATCGTCAGGTTTGTTGAGATCTCTAGCAGTAACGGACTGAAGGCGCTCCTCTCGTATCGCATGCCATTGGTCCCCGCCGGCCGGATCGCCGTTCACGTTCTCCTCTATAGGATCTGGGTGATCTACCGTCGTTGGATCAGCTAGGTCGCGCGTCTCTCTTCCTTCGAGAGCGTCATGTTCTGGACTAGGCTCCACGCATGGCTGGAGTCTCTGCTCCGGTTATAAGGTAGTCGTGACTTCAGATCCTTCCGCGGGAATTTCTAGTTCATCGCCGTTTGGCCTCGCAACTACAGTTGGGCGCCGAATAATGGATTTCTCTAACGGAGGTAATTCATCTTCACTATCTGGGGCCTCGGCGCCTGCTGAGCGTTAGTGAAAACAAATACACATACGGAAGGGGAAATAGCGACCTGATTCAGAAGACTCGGTAAGATCTCCGGCCGCATCGATTTCAAGATTTAAGTTTGGATCGGCTTTATTATCCTCGATAATTAATAGGTTCTCTGGAGGCTATTAGACACTCGGTCTCAATCGTATCGCTTCAGATAACCGTATAGAGGCCGAACTAGTTTATACACACCTTGACTGTCACCCTCGGCCCATCGAACACGGCTTGAAGCTGCATTCGTCCGGTACTGAGCCCCGTCTTGGCGATTGCCTGTGGCGTCTGTAGGCTGCATAGTAGGTGTAAGGGCAAGATTCTCCTGAGATCTGTCTTTGCGCGAGCAGTGACTCTGAGAAGGTTTGTTGCGAACTGGGGGAGGGCCAGTGTAGAAGTTGATGTTGGCAAGGGGATCGAATCCTCATGGGTAACGGAGTTGAGTGTGAACGACGGCCATACTGCCTCATACTCTACAAGCACTTGGAGAGAGGGGAAGATATGGTCTTAAGTAGATAGCAGTCTTGTCTCTCACTCAGCTCCCTGTCCGCCACATATACTGCGCAGCGAAAAGTGGCACCCTCCCAACGAATATGAACACATAGTGTACGTGCCTCAGCATAGCCTGAATCCGGGACTGAGGGTACTCTGCAACGCATAAATGATGCAGGGGTTTACGACCTACGCATGACCAACAGATTGAGCGAATTGCGATTGAACAAGCGTCCTCCCAACCGGGCTATGCTCTTTCATCTCTGACGCCGCCGCCTCATCAATGCCCCTAACGGCTCCGCTTCTGTGCCGCAAGCTAAATTTGGTCTACCACCCGTATCAGCTGAGACTCTAAACGCAGCTGGCACGTTTATGCCTTCAGCCTCAACGGCCGATCGACGTACGATACTCCATCCGCGGTGGATTCCGAACTGGGATGCAGAGGCACGGATTGGTTGGTGAGAAGCGAAAGCTGGCGCGTAGGTAGTGCTATTTCCAGACAAGAGCCAGGGTAGTTTTGCCTGAGCCCAATCCGAGGGTCGCAAGAGAGCCGGCTCCAGCATGATCACAACATTCAGAACCTGTAGTCCTGGATGCAGAGTGCCCGCCTGATACGCCGCCCCGTGAAGTTGCCGCTCAGCTCATAATGCAGCCCCCGGTGCTAGGCAACGATCTCCACGCATAATGCATAGCGTGCCAGGCATGGAAAAGGTCACGTAATTGGGTGGGGCCGTCGGCTGACAGATGTGATCCATGTATCCACTGGGCCGAACCGGAGAGCATAGGAACCGGAAAGCAGAGTAATCGTACGAGGTGGCGGCAGCAGCGCCACCGATATGCACACTTAAGCCGGTGGCGCGCGAGAAGATGACTGTGCCCGGCACAGCAGCCTTTGCGGACCCGGTGACCCATTTCTGGAAACAACCAAGGAATGACAGAGGGGCCTCCAGGAAGTTACCTTCGGGGAGTTCGTGCGCGCCAGTTAGACGCTCTAGAGTCGTAGCGGGAGATGCAGAAAAAGACGATCGAAAGCGGTACAAAGAGTGGCTGTAAAGGGTCCTGAGCCGTCGAATACCGACGGGAGCAGGGCGCGAAGTGGAACATGCTGCATCTATCCGTATTCGTTAGCCTAAGACACGGAGAGTGAGGGAGTGGGCACTGCTTGCGTGTGCATGAACGCCAAGCAGGCAATAAATGCCTCATGGTGTGGAGCGTGAGATCCAACGAGGAGGCGGCACAGCGGTGGGGAAAAAGCAGGAGACGGAGGATGGAAGTAAAAACGGCGAGAGAAATGGCGCTTTTATGGTCGAGGTTGAGCATGAATCTTGGCAAGCTAGGCAACGCAAGCGAGCGCGCTTTACCCGCAGCGGAAGCATCCACTTCCTGATGCGGGTTTGCCGCCAGGAAGTTTATAAATATAATATATATTTTACTGCTTAAAATCTAAAGTTCTATAAGCTAGGCTTTTAAAACTCGAAGATTTAAATACTTTTTATTTCTTCTTTATTAAGTTTCTATTAGACTATCTTAGTCATTATACTTTTACTTATATAGAATTCTTAACTATATTTATTTCCAGCTGTTTATCCGCTTATAGCCGCTTATAATCTCTATAACTAGTCTATCTAGCTTAATAATCCATCTTTCTTAATCAATCCCTTACTAAGCTAGTATACCTTATAACCGAATCGGGTCTAGCCTAAAACTAGTATAATAAACTATGTTTTTTTAGTATGTTTCCCCGTCTAAAGCCGCTTAGAATCTTTATAGCTAGTCTAGTAGGCTTAATAATCCATCTTTCTCCTTCTTTTTCCTAGAACTCGTGGATCCGAAACTTCCTATCCCCTAAAACCTTAACTAGACCCGATCGGGAAATTCTATTAGTAATCTTACCGCTTAAAATATAATTCTCTATAACCGCGCCCAAGGGTTCGATATCACGTGGTGCTTATCTCATCCAGCGCAGCTGGACGCTCGCCCGGGGCGAGCGCCTGCATTCAATACGATAAGACGCTCGATACGATAATTTTGTCACCACCAAAGATATTATTTTACAGTATTGTCGTACATATTATACTTCTTCGTACGAAAAGCACCCCGCAGCCCTCATTGAGGCCCATACAAGCTGTAATTGCCTATGGATAGGCGTAAAAGCCTTTCTATGTGCCGTACGAAGCTTCGTACGCTCTTTGAGCCACTTTTGAATCTCCTTATCAAACTCAAGTTGAATGCGCTCTTTCACCATTACGCGTGCTTGGTCAGATCGGATCACGCCCATGTCGCTTTTTAGGACACGCCTGTTTCGTTTCTGGCGTTCCTGACGTGCCTGAGCCGCTGCAGTCATTGATCTCATCTGAATCAACGCGTTCTCGCCTGCGAGGGCGATATGATACGCGCCGCGTAGTGTTATCCGCGTATTTTGGCTAAGAGACGCGTCCTCATTAAGTAAAAGCCATTGTAAGTGATCAATAAAGCCTCTATATGTCTTGATTGGGGATAAAATTCTATCTGGATCAAGATCTTCTGAGATGTCTCTACCTGGGGAAGCTGGAGGTGTCTGGGGTATCGCTTCGTACGCGTTGACGTCATCGTCGCGTATTTTGTTCAACACGATATCTGGATTGTATGGGATAAGGCCTGTTTCGCGCCAGCCACGCTCGATTGTACGCTTCTTGAAGGTCCGACGTCGAATTGATTCCAACGCCGCGAGAAATTCAACTTTGTTGAACGACGTACAGCCCGTACGAGTCGCGGCGTCAACAGCCTCCGCGTGCCAGTGTTTGTATGGCTGGAAGCAACCAACATCGAGCGGCTGGAGTAGGTGTGTCGCGTGTGGAGGAAGGCGATAAGGAATAACCTTATTAGCCTCAAGAACCTCGAGAAATTCCTTTGTAAGATGCGAGTCGAACCCATCGAAAAGAAGGAGTCGATGAGTGCCCTTGAGCATTGTACGACTCTGTTGTTCGAAGTGCTTTACCCACTCGAGACTAATTCTATCGTTGTTGAAGCCCGTATCGCTCATAGCTATAAGATAGCTATCAGGAAGGTCGGTAAAGTAACGCTCGAGATATTCTGATCCAGCAATAATAATAAGTGGTGGAAGGACGTTGCCCGTGCCGTTAACTGTTTCGATGAGCGTTACCGACTCGCGATTGTCGGGCGATGCTAGGAAGTGACGCTTATACGGATTGAAGGTAATGATTCACTGATCCTTTCCTATTCCGATTCGGAAGCCAGTCTCATCGAAATTCCAGATGTCAGCTGAGTCAATACCATACTTGGTAATAAGGCTATAAAAGCCATCAAACCACGTACGAATTGTATCAACATCGTGTGCTAGCCTCCGATTTACATCTAGGCGTCTTTGGCGTCGCTCATAGATATCTGGCTCCCATTTGAGCCATGCCCTAGCCCATCGGTTATCGACAGTTGGTGTTTGATTGTTCTGGTCCTTGTGATCCGCTCTCAATATTGTATTTGCGCAATGTACGATATGAGGAAGGCGCGGAGGGATGCCTAGGCTATCGAGATAGCGAACAAACTCCCGCAGTACGAGGTTCTGGCTTGAATTGAGCTTGAGGGTGCCACTAGGTCTTTCGTACAGCCTCGCGCGACCTTTGGATCGGGCCAAGAGGCGTTGATACGGGACGCTGTATTTCTTTGCCAATTTTGACAAGTTTGGCTTGATATCTGGCTTGATGGAAGCGAGGGCGCTCTGGATTCGAGATTCGATCTGATCGTACGAATCGGGCATCCTGGTGTGGTTTGGTGGTGGATCAAAGTTTGGTGGTGTTGGTGGTGACAGAATTATCGTATCGAGCGTCTTATCGTATTGAATGCAGGCGCTCGCCCCGGGCGAGCGTCCAGCTGCGCTGGATGAGATAAGCACCACGTGATATCGAACCCCTGGGCGCGGTTAGATCTATCCGCTTACCTAGATTACGTGATAGATACACGTGACTAGAGCACGTGACTACCTTAGCGGCTTTAAAAGTCGGCGCCGACTTTTTGCTAAGATTAAGTGCAGATCCTAATTTTTGTAAGAAAATAGGTATTTTCTACTAAACTAAGCTTTTACAGCTAGTCTAGATTGATTTATAAGCAGAAGATTCTAGAAGGTTCTAGAAGATTCTATGAGTTTCTATAGGATTCAATACGGTTCTATAAGGTTCTATAAGATTCTAGAATGTTCTATCCATTACGTAATATTACGTAATATTACGTAATGCTTATTAATTCTATAGAAGGTTCTAGATAGCCTTCTACGTGTATATAAGACCTCTTCTCTCTCTCCTAAGAGGAAAACAACGACAAGACAAGATAATAGTAATACTATACTATATTATTATTTCTTCTTATCTATATTTTATACTTCTTCCTAAATAGAGAATACCTATACTTCCGCTGACTAAGCTAGACTAGTTCTATTCTAGCTTAGTAGAACTAAATAAGGCTATCTTAGCTCTATCTTAGTTCTTACAATTTTATATGAGAATAGGGATTCTAATCGCGATTCCATGAGTATAGAATAGATGTTCTACTAAGATTAGTACTACTCTATATCTATACTCTTGATTTCTAGATACCACTAATAACTATATTGCTATATTATAAGTTAACTAGTATAATGCTATATTAGCAAATCTTTTTTATCTCCAAGCGTTTCTAAGCGCTCGGAGCTATCTGTAACAAGGGTTACCTTATGATAACGGAAGTTACTATGAAGGTTGGAGTTCTAATCAAGGAGAAAGGAAACAGTGCTAAGATATAGTCAATAAGGAGAGGATTGATATCAAGTAGTGAGATCAGATCAAGTTATAAAGAATGCTGGATTCTTATTTGAATTGAGCATACCATTCTAACAAACAAGAACGGTGCTGTCTATATACTAGTGGTGTTCTACTGTGATCCCTAGGATTAGTGTAATCAGTTCTAATCGCACTGATTCTACTGATTACCCCTCTAGTCTTGATGGTGTTGAGTAATCAGTTATCACCTGACGCTTGGCACTAATTATCTTCCCTGATCCATCCCCACGATCTGAGTTTGTAATACTATCGCAAGCGCTCGGAAATACTAAGCGGATATACTTGCTTGCGAGTGGCTTGCAAGCGGCTCTAAAATAAATCGGTTTCTGCAAGCATCTCCGAGATAGACTAGTTTCTACGAGTGTCTAGAGTATTTTAAGCGTTTTAAGCATTTTAAGCGGTTTAAGCCGCTTAGTAAGCAGCTTAGTAAGTACTTATAAGGAGTCTTTTAAAAATTAAAAGGCTCTAAACTAGCTTAGATTAGTCTATCTATATACCACGCTAGTCTAATAGGGTAAACTTTTAAAAAAATTATATATTAGCCGCTTAACTTTTTAAAACGTGGATATTTAGATGATAATTACTAGGGGTGAAAGTTAAGCTAGTTTAGAGACACTAAAAGTCTACTTAGTAAGCTGCTTAATAAGCAGCTTACTAAGTAATTTAAAAAATTTCTCTACAAGTATCTCCGAGCATCTCGAGCGCTTGTGAAAAAATAGCTTCAGCCGAGCGAGTGAAAGATTTGCTAATATAAAGCTAAGGCTAGGCCCTTCTAGCTAATAGCACTATAGCTGTATATTAGAAAAAGGTAATAAATACCCTTAAATTAGCGTAAACGTATTTAAAACCTAGTATCTAGCATATAATCTAAAATAGCTCTATTGAGCTTAGATTTATCTTTTTGGAAGTATTTATTAACTTGTCTATTTCTAAATTCTAATAGATGATCTTAGCTTTTAGTGGCATTAGTAGCTTAATAATCTTAGTAGTTATAGTTTCCAGCCTTATACTATTAATAGAGCTTGCTAGTACTGCATTCACTAGTATAGTACTTACTAGTATAAATAAGTCAGTATTATTAAGTAGATTCTAAGTATTGTAAAAGACCCGCATTGTTTTAAGTATTAGGCTAAACTAGAAGGTACTTATCTCGCTAGCTTTAATACCACATTTCTTTACTATAGCTATCTTAGTTTAAAAAGATAGTTCTTTCTAGAAAAGATAGCTCTATCATCTAAAACTAATATTTCTAGTCTTAAGGACCCTATTTAAAATACTCTAGAGTTTATAGTAATGGACGCGGAGGTTGCTATCTTTCTATATACTATAATATTAGATAAAGCTCTTAAAATAATCTAGCTAGCGCTATTACTAGTAAGGATTCTAGTTAGAATGCTCTCTCTTAATAGTAGCCACTAAGTTATCCTAGTTACGTAAGTTATACTTTAGGAGCTAACTAAGCAGCCGTGCATCGCAAGTTAGAACCATGACATCTATTAAGTGTCTTGCAATTAATAAAATATACCTCTACTACGGCTCGTACGCTCTATATTTTCCCTTAGTCAATTAATTGAATAGCTAAAGTTATCCTCCTCTTAGGATTAGTCTATAGAATATTAATTAGTCGAGACATTATCTATTAACGATGGATCGACGCGTTGTCGCGTGCGCGTGGATCACTCGCTTATCGAATACGTTACCGGGTTCCTTGAACCTACTATAGGAAGACCTTCCGATCACCATCAAGCCGCCTTATCGTTTGCTCCCACAACTCTATGGACGTCCTGGCGTTCTTCAAAAGCCAATGTAATCTCACGTTCCTTTCGCTGCCACCATAACCATGAGCCAACAATAACAACAGCCGTTAGAATCGCGGTAATGAGACAGTACAACCAGATCCACGCGGACACGATGCGTTGACTTCCGTTGCTGGCCAGCTGAAAGTCGAAGAAGCTGGTGCTGAAGAAAGTCTGCCGGCTCGGATATTGCTGTCAGTCGCGGCATCGCCAAGTATTGCAAGTCGCAGTGTGAATGGGTAAGAAAAGGTCAACTAACTGCAGTGAATGTTGCGGGAAGAAATGCTATTGTGATCACTGCGATGATCCTCATAGCAGCGCTATCACGCGATGTCGCTAGGGCAACCCTCTTTGAGTCTATAGCGACGGCTGTGGCATGCTCCGTGATAGCTTTAGAGTCTTCTGCGATGCCTCTCATAGCTGCACTGTCCTTATATGTGGCGTCCGCAATAGCGAGCGAAGACTTGGTCATAGCCTGACTCGCGGCGTTGTCTTTCTGTGCAATGATGCAGTAGACCTATTAAATACTAATTAACTGCGGGCCGGTTACCATTGTGGATCTTCTTACGGTTTGCACCTGCGCCTGTGCACGAGTGGAGAGATAAGTCGCCCGTCCCTCGACGCTTCGGAAAAACCACTCCAGAAATGACAACTTCGCTTTCAGCCATCGCTCAGCATCGGCGTTTACAGGGCCCATCCCTGCTTCGATTGGAATTTCCCTGCAGTCAGAGTCGCACGATTTTCGCAAAAAGTCGAGGATGGAGGAGTGACCCCGGGCGGCATATATTACATACGCCAACTCGGAGGATACGCCGGTAAGGTCTCGTGTAACAGGATTCAGATCTCCGCTGGGTAGAGCCGCGCCGTCATCTTCGCCCAGGGACGCACTAGCTTCTCGTCTAAGAGCAGAACTACAGAATATCCGTGTGTTTTTCTCGATATTAACTATACGCTGGTGGCATTCATCTGTATTGAATCTTATCCGCTCCGCTTTTAGATCGATAAGGGCAGTAGGCAAAAAGAGGGGAAGGTGGGCGCAAGCCATTGTCGTCCGAAGATATCGACGGAACTGTACGATTTCGGAGTCGTGTAGACCGCAGAGGAAAGCGCACCTCATGTTGCGTGCGACATCCCATGATAAGCTCAGGCCGAAATGGAAAGATGTCGAGTACATATTTTGCACAATGAGATCTACAGTGTCAGCGCCATTGTGCATCGCTTTGGCATGCGTGTGCAACATACTCACTATGTCCCTTTGATTTGTTCGATAGGCCACTGCCACGTTTCGGTGAAGCACCTGAAGGAATGAGCTTGGCAGCTTGAATTGATCGTTAATCTCCTCATATGCGCTTCGGGAGACGGTAAGCGGCAGAAGGGTTTCTCTCATTCTACCCTTTTCACTAACGGCGCTGATTCTGCGTCACACGTAAGCACAAGCTGAGATTCCGCCATAGCGGGCGAAAGTTCCGTACAGAAGACGCAATCCATAATTTGTGTTGCGTTCACTCCCTGGACTAGAATATGGGCCCTATCTCTTGAGCTATTAGAATTGTCATACGCTGCACCTCGCCGGTTTGGGAGGACCGTACTTCTTGTCGAAGCCAAGCAGTGAGCGCTTGCGTATCATGCAGCGTCCCCTCTCGAAAGACATTACATGAAGAATCCTGCTCACGCGTTAGTGTCCAGTGCGTTTTCAGGATCGTATGACAACCTTGAAGTTCCAGATCTCCACACATGTGACGCCGCCCCAACCGGCGAATGTATCAGAGTGATTTATGAGCTTGTGATCGAAGAAGTCGTCCATGCTGCAGGAATAGCAAGTGCGGGATGTCAATCCATCTAGCATGCGAGAAGTGCGAAAGCTCAGCTTCGCAGCTCGTGCGGGCCGCGCTACTTAATGCAATGTGCTTCCGGCAAATTCCGTAAGGAAGCTATCACCTTTCTGGCACATGGGGCACTGCTGCTTACTGCAAACAGGTTCACATAGGTTCTGTCGTAACCCTAAAATATTTGGTCCGTGCACCCCATCCCGCGTCGCGTTCGTTCCTTAGGTTAATTTGGATTCTATCGTAATCTCGAACAACACGAAGGTCTGTGCTTTATATCTATGCGATGCGTTTGCAATCTATATTATCTTATATTCTATTAAAGCACGTTCATCTAGAGATTCACTAATAGTAAACGCTATCTCTTAACTGCTTTTAGCTGCTTTATGCTGCATTATATCTAGATCTTCTTCTGTATTTATAAAGTGAGAATATATTATTAGTTTTCTTAGAATCAGAATCCATATGCTAAGTAAGTTACTGGAGGCGCTCGTTTTTTGCTGTTTATATAACTATATCTGCTTATTATTCCTCCTCCATCCTCTTTGCAAACTAAAACTCTCTAAGATCTTGTAATCTTTTCTTCGATCCTAATAAATGCAATTTTAATATGCATTTCCTACTATTATATATTATTAGTATTAGGTTCTTAAGTCACGTCACATCTCTAGATGAAGTACTAGATACTCTAAAAGACTCGCCAGAAGGTCACTTTGCTTATTCGCATCCTTAATCTATCCGATTCTGCTATGATTCTATTATCTAGAAACGGATGTTCTATCTATTTATTACTTCGAATCCATTGCGGGTTTACTTATCGAGTCTATCCCTATTCAACAATCAATCTAGATATAATAACTCGATATTTATTTAGCTGCGAGGCTACGCTCGAGAAACAACCACAACTATATAATCATATAGAGAAATATCTAAAGAATCTCTACAAAGACATATTATTGCAGATATAAATATACGGATTCTCTTATTAGTACTAGATAGCTTATTACACGAGCTCTATTAACTATCTTAAGCTAATTAACAACTCCAAAGTAGTATGCATGTAAGTAATACATAATCATAAGAACATTCGGGCTGAAATCCAACGCTAAGCCACTGTGATAAAAACTAGCTTGGAGAGTTTAGAGGTAATAGGGCTTTAGATAAGATGTACTTAGTAGGAAGAGACATATAAGAATATTCGATAAGATTTTTTACTAAAAGCCAGCTATGTGAATCCGAGCTTAGCATACTATAACCGCGACTTTCAAATGGAATAATAAGAAAGTAAGAATCTAGTTAGTTAAAGAACAATAAAGAGACGGTCTAGATGCTAGTAAAAGCCATCGACCGTGTTTTAGATAGATGCGAGGAAATTCTACAGCATACCAGCTAACTAATATTATATTAGCTGAACTTATAATGGCGACTTAGTTCTATTCGAAATCTCTCGGTTTGCTTAGGCGAATGGCTAGCCGATAACAGTATCGGAGATATTAGAAACACTTTATTACGATGCTCTTCCAAGCTTATAGATTACCGTCTGTAATATATCGGGCTGCTCTTGGAATTAGCTTTACTATAAAGTAACTTAAGATGCTTAAGTGTATTTAGAATAACACTACCTAGAAGGCCATTATTATTGAAAACAAAAGGAAGCTTTTACTTTTAAATTAGATACTAGTGGTCTAGATAGAAATATTAAGGAAGAATAGAAGAATAGCGATAAGACTAAAGTTGAAAGTTCTAAGGAGACAAGGATGATAATATAGATTGTAAGGAAATAGGTATTTCCTACTAAACTAAGCTTTTATAGCTAGCTAAGACTGATTTATAAGCAGAAGATTCGAGAAGATTCTAGAAGGTTCCAGAAGATTCTATAAGTCTCTATAGGATTCGATACGGTTTTATAAGATTCTATAAGGTTCTAGAATGTTCTATCTATAACGTAATATTATATAATGCTTATTAATTCTATAGAAGGTTCTAGATAGCCTTCTACATATATATAAGAGCTTTTTCTCCCTTCTAAAAAGAGAATAATAATAAGATAAGATAATAGTAATACTATACTATATTATTATTCCCTCTTATCTATATTCTATACTCTTTTCTAAATAGAGAATACCTATACTTCCGGTAACTAAGCTAGACTAGTTCTATTCTAGCTTAGTAGAACTAAATAAGCGCTATCTTAGCCCCATCTTAGTTCTTATAACGTGGATATTTAGGTGATAATTACTAGAGGGTTAGGGTTAAGCGAGTTTAGAAACATTAAAAGTCTGCTTACTAAGCTACTTACTAAGTAATTTAAAAAATTCTTTTTTTCTCCTACAAGTATCTCCGAGCGCTCGAGATGCTTCGAGTGCTCGGAGCGCTTGTGAAAAAACAGCTTCAGCCGAGCGGGTGAAAGATTTGCTGATGCACTACAATATTTAAACGTTGAAAAGAAAAGATTGTTGAGATATAGCATAAAAATTGCTATTTTTAAGCCTTTAGTCCTTAGATATTGCCTATACAATCTATATCTTGTAATTAGTAGCTAAGGATAGTTATTTTCCATTGTCTAGTATTGTTTGATTCTTTATTAAGCATTGGACTAGCTGTCTAATCCTTTGTATGCTGATTTCACAAGGAGGAGGGATGGATGAAATTCGCGAGCGAAACGGGCCTACATTTTGCAAGCGACGGTAGCGGTAGCCTTCGTCCCGCGAATCCGTAGTCTGTCGATCTGCAACGGCAGGAGAGATCCAAGGGCCGGGAACACCGCGGTAAGGCAATGCCAAGAATAGCTGACAGCTGCGGCTGGAGCTGACTGGAACCGCGGCGCTGGGACATTTCCCACGTGATGACAAAGCTCACAGGGGCATGCCGCGGACGTCCGACTTACGACTGAAGTGTGCGTAAAGTGCCCAGCCCATCTCAGTCCCCATCGTCCACTCCGATCCCCTTAAATCACATGCCGCGTCATCAGCGATGTCAAGCACGACGCTGAAGTCTTTCTGTAAGTTGTCGTGTACTGGCATGCAGACGCGGACTGAGGAAGATATCTTTTCGGCACCGCAAAGCATACTGGCGCAGCTGTAGGCGACAGGCAAATACGGGCGGTGAGCATTGCACGCCTTCGACAGCAATAACAAGGCCGAGGCAAACTCTTCACGGTAATACATGCTGACATGGGAGGATGGCGGTCCCTGCCCGTATGCAGCATCAATTCCTGTATATGTGGTTAGTGTCCTCAAAGTCGCTCTCAAAGCTACTCTCAAAATCGTCCTCAGCCAAAACTACACTAGTGGTCACGTTCAGCTCCCACGCTGCCTTTCAGCAAGGATTTGAGGTCTTCTGGCAGACATGTTAGTTGAAAGGCACCGCAATACCAACGACAGCTAGAGAAGCGTATATTGCTTGATTTAAGCGATCGACTGCCACCAGCGGATATTTCCATTCCAAGCATTAGTCTAGAACGAGATCAGATTATACTTGGCCTCCGCCAGAGCGGCGCTTTCTATAGACCATCGTTCATTTGCCTCCTCATTCGCCCACAGCGGCAGCGTGACGTCTTGCATCTGCTGCCGGCTTCCATACAGGCCCTCTCGCCAACGCAAAATCTCGTCTGTCCTCCTTTCTGCCCGTCTAAGTTTTCAGGCTCAACGTACATACAAGGGTTATCTCGCTCTCGCGATTGCTCCCTCACCTTCCTCACCAAGCTTAGGCAAAGGGGCAGAGGGATAACGCAATTGCACGCGCAAATGAGACAGCAAAAAACATTTTGATTAGCTATTAACTGCTGCTTCGCCAGGTTTGAACCTCCTCTCAAGCTTCGCACTGGAAGCTTCTTCTCAAGTTCCCGCAACGTCACTAGACGAAACCGTCTATACGAGCGATGCTGTGGTTTATAACTCTAACACCTCAACGGACGAGCTTGCCTTAGACTCCAGACTACCGGCCAAACGGCCCACTAGGTATTCGAAACGGTCTCCCCAAAAGAGACATAGTCTAGTAAATCGGGTCGTGCTATATCTAGCCGTAGATTCGCCTTCTCCACTTTGTAAAGCACTACAGCAAGCAATACAGAGACTAAGAAAAATGCAAATAATATAGCCGTTGAAACTGGTGAACTTATGGATTGTAGTTGCGGTTTGACCTAGCTGTTTAGAAAGATACAGTTGTCCTGTTTACAGACAATAGTGTCTAAGATGAAGTAAAGTCTTAGCGCCGATTGTAAATCATTACTAAAAATCGAGCCTATGCGGAACGTAGTGTAGAATACACATCTATTAGTAAGCCGGACGGCGGAATAGTTCAAGCCCACATTCGGGAAGGATCTCGTTCCGGCATCCGAACGCCACTCACTCAGCACCTGCAGCTTCGGCAACAACGTACAATGTTTAATAATGTGAACAGTGAGGCTGATGTCTCAGAGCTGGATCGGGAAACCTCAGACCATCAGGTTTCATAATGATTGCACAACTATTCTATATAATCTGAGATAATTATGGCCAATTGATAATCGATTAACGATGATGCAGTCCGGTCGGAGCTCTGCCTAGGTACTGAAACTTCGAAGTAAGGGCATCGTCTATTGCAGCATATAAAGGCAGACGCCGCTGTTAGCAAGTATCATAATCCCTTGATCTTAGAGTAGACGCATTTTTTACATCTAAGTCGATTCTCACAAGCTCGTCCGTCGCGCTAGCACTCTATCGGCCACTACCTTAGTTTAATTCTTTCACACGCAGCAGTCACTGCTATTTCCTCACCACCACTTCATCTCGGACTCCAGCTCTTCTCTCCTCATCGGGACAACCATCGCCTACAAATATCATGGGGCCATACTCAATTGTCGTCATCGGTGCCTCCTTTGGCGGTATTCCCGCCGCCCACGGCCTCCTCAGGGACGTCCTCCCCGCAATCCCCGCACTCCGGGAACAATCCTACAATGTCACGCTGATCTCGCCATCGCCCTACTTCTACTGGAAAGTCGGCTCGCCCCGCACGATCGTCAACCCTGCCGCGCTGCCGATCGAGAAGGTCCTCCTACCCATCGCCGACGGCTTCAAAGCGTACCCGAAGGAGCACTTCGAGTTCGTGCAAGCGTACGCCACGGCAATCAACCACGCGACCAAGACCGTCGAACTCTCCACGGATGATGGAAAAACTTCACACATCACATACGACTCCCTAGTCATCGCGTCTGGCACCACCTTCGCGTCCCCCCTCTGGACCGTCTCCAAGGGCTCCGACGCCCTCCTCGCAGCCCTGAAAGCCGTCCACGCGCGCCTGCCCCACGCCTCTAGCGTTCTGGTCGCGGGCGGCGGCCCCGCGGGCGTGGAGACCGCCGGCGAGCTTGGCCAGACCTACGGCGGCGGAAAGAAAGAGATCACACTCTTCTCCGGCTCGAGCCGTCTGCTGCCGCGGCTGAAGAACGCAGCCGTCGGCAAAGCCGCCGAGGCGCGCCTGGCGAAGCAGGGAGTCAAGGTCGTGCACGGCGTCAAGGTGGCTGGAGTCGATGAAGCAGCCGACGGCGGGAAGACGACCGTGGCGCTGGACGACGGAACTAAAATGGTGGTTGACGTCTACATCGACGCGACGGGCGAGCTGCCGAACAACAAGTTCATCCCTGAAGCGTGGTTGGATGCGCGCGGCTACGTCAAGACCGACAGCCAGACGCTGCGGCTGGACGTGCCGGGCGTAAAGCGCGTGTACTGCATAGGGTCCGCGGGGAGCTACTCCAACGGCGGGCTGCTGGACGTCAAGTTCGCGGGGAAGGCTTTACTAGAGAGCATCGAGCTCGATATCATCGAACACTGTGAGATCTCCTCTTTGGATCCTATTCCTGCGTCGTCATGGCTCGGGCGGCTGACCTCCTGGTTACCGTTTTTCGGATCGACAGACCCGGCGAAGAGAAAGAACATCTATAAGAGGATCACCGAGGCTGATATGCAGTTCGTTCCCATTGGATCGACGCAGGGTGTCGGTGCTGTGTTTGGGTATAAACTCCCGAGCTTCGTCATTACGCAGGTGAAATCGAAGGATTTTATGATTAGGAATGCCCCGAAATTGGTGGCTGGGACGGGCTGAACGAGCGAGCCGGAGTTTCCGTGTGATTCCGGGCGTGCTGCCGTTTTTATTCTTTCTTTTCTTCTCTTTTAGTTTCCCCTTTCTGCGGACTTAGGTTTGCTTCTGAACGTTGAGGGGTGTTGGCTTATACTATCTGCGTGCGTGTGCTTAGCATTACTGCTTTCAGGTTAGCGGCATCTAAACACATAAATCGTAATCAAGAACTACTTGCATGCCATTCTCGTGCTGTTCGATTCCACATGCAATCTGTATTCGCACGGACCGAGGCGGCGTTAGCTTTTAACTGCAGAATCTTAAGAAACGCCATTCAGCACTGCCTATGATGAAAGAGCGGGCCACTGACTTGTGGGGTCAACCCAGATCAGCAAAAAATTATTTAAGCTACTTGAGTCCCCAAATTACAAAACAAAATGTAGAAGAAGTCCGCTCAACGGAGCACTCATCACTCTATATAGGTATACTTCGAGATGAAAACATCCTTCGTATGAAGGTGGCTAAACTCAACACGATCACACAGGTTGGAGGAACTAAGGAAGAGGTCAAGAAAGGACTTTTTAGGTTGGCTGAAACTCTTGTCGAGCTTAATCCTATCTATCACACCGGCCAGAAAAGGCAGAATGTCTTTTAGAGAACATTGATCACTGATACAGCCGGCGTGCCGGTTCAGCATCCCGCGCATAAGAACCTTCAACTCTCTTTCAAGAAGTGGCTCCTCAACAAAGCCGCCCCATATGACGTTCCATTCACTCACGCTTTACTTCTCCGCCTATTCCGCATCATTCAAGGTCTCCTAGGATTGGGTTCGCCGTCGCCGCGGCCTGGAGACTCTGTTTGGATAGCGCCCGGCTCACCCGTACCGCTGGTGTTGAGGAGTACGACTGAAGGCCGATTCCGACTTGTGGGCGCGACGTACTTGCATGGCTTTATGCATGGGGAAGCTTTCACTGGGCTCAGAGTCCCAGACTTCGAGATGATTGAGCTGGAGTAAGCCTGTACGAGAAATTTCTTGTGCTGCTACACACGCCCCATTCCATCTTGATATTTTACCCCGGTATATGAACAGGATATTCGAGGCCCTTGGATTCGAAATCTCGGCGCTGGATGGACTGGATTTGTGGTTACTGGATTTCCTGCTTGGACCTTTCCGTTCAGATCTCACAACGCGGTCAAGCCTGTGTGTGTCCCAGAGTCTTGTGCTCCCTCGTGCTGCTCTACACACTGTCCGTACGCTTGTCCGTCCCAGTCTCGAGCTGCGACTGTCACGCAAGAGTGTCAGCAGGCGTCGGACACGGTGCGATAGGCTTGCGGAAACGCAGGCGAGCTCATTCGAGTCTCTGTGTGTGTCTCACTCCTGCTCTCTCCGTACAATGTTCGAAATTCTATCTTGAAGGTACCCCAGCGTGGGCGCGACGTGTGTTGACTGGCGCGGGCTGCGAGGGTGGAAGCATCGCTCGGCGTGATAGACCGGTTGTTACTGTCTGAGGCAGGCTCGGTGGAGCGCACATTAGATTGTGGGAGCGCATAAAGAACTGAGCAAATAGGGCGTTGTCATTTAGCTCAGCTGGCCGTGAGCAATCGCGGCGGCCAGACATCAAGCGAGCAGAGTATAAAACGAGTTTCTCGATTGTCGAGAGGCAAGATGGACAAGCAAGATGAGTGGTATCCAGTTTGGTACTATGACACAATAGGTGGGTGATGCCTGATAGAACCAAAGAGTCCCCTTGACGTATCCAATGCGCTCCGCATTTGCAAAGACTCCGGCCCCACCACAGGTTCATTTTCACACGTGCCTAGCTTTTCAACCCCCCATTCGCCAAATGCTCCTTGTGGAACTCGAGTCCAGTCGTTATATCACCGCGCTTGGCCTCATGTATATCCCTAAAATAGTTCGACCTCGGCCTCCACTGCCCCACGTTACCGGCTTTGGGCATGGAGCTGGCCGCATTCTGTAGGTACGTAGATTTGAGGTTGAGCACCGGCTGGCTCGTCATGGCCTCCGGTTTCTGCACCCTCGGCACTGCTGCCGCGAATCCATTCTTCCTCATGTGGTTCATCAGCCTCGTCACCAGCTGCGCCGTTGCATCTGCACCCAGCGTCCACGAGGCGTTCGTGTAGCCGAGAACGAATGCCGCGTTGGGCAGGTCTTGCAGCATGATGCCTTTCCAAAGAAATTTGTCGGGGACATGTAACTTTTGGCCGTCGACTGTGAAGGTCATCCCGCCAGCGATCTTGAGTTTGAGGCCGGTTGCTGTGCAGATGATGTCTGCCGTTATCGATTCGCCGGACTCGAGGAGGATCCCGTTTTCGGTGACTGTCTTGATGCGACCTGTCACGATGTCTGCCTTGCCACTGCGCATGGCCTCATAGAAGTCGCCATCAGGGCAGAGACATAGTCTTTGTTCCCAAGGGTTGTATGCGGGAACAAAGTGCGGATCGAAAAGTACAGACGGAGGGAGCTGTTTCTTGGTGGCTTTGGCGAGAACACCGCGTGCGGTGGTGGGGAAGAGGCGACAGAAGTGATAGAACAGAAATCCGAATATGAGAAAGCGGTAGCAGTCGAGTTTGTGTGCCCAGTACACAGGAAGGAACCGATGATAGAATTCGCCGAGCGGGTCGGCGTTCGGGAGTGAGAACACGTAACTTGGACTCCGCTGTAACATGGTTACGTGCGATGCTGCCTTCGCTACCACCGGCAGCAGCGTGACTGCTGTTGCGCCAGAGCCGATGATGACCATTTTCTTATTGCTGTAGTCCAGGTCTTCGGGCCAGAATTGCGGATGAATTGTCGTGCCCTTGAATCTCTCAAGGCCAGGGATCTTCGTCTCCATCGGCTCGTCGTAGTTGTAGTATCCGGTGCCCAGAATCAGGAAGCGGCCCCACATGGTCTTCGTCTCGCCATTGTGCTGCACCTCTAGCGTCCAATTTAACGTGTCCGACGACCAGTCCGCTGATATGACTTTGTGATTGTATTTTATCTTCTTGTCAATCCCGTACTCTTCTGCCGACTCCTTGAGGTACCTGACTATGCTTGGCCCATCCGCAATTGCCCTTCGTTCCGTCCATGGTCGCCACGGAAAGCCAAAGGTGTGCAGGTCGCTGTCTGAGCGGATACCGGGGTATTTGAAAAAGTCCCAGGTTCCACCCAGCCCCCGCGGGCTTCGAGGATCGTGTATGAGGCGTTTGGTACCTGAGTTTGGACGCGGTACGCGGAGTTGATGCCCGAGATGCCGGAACCGACAATGATCACATCGTAGTCTACGGTCTTCTCAGTAGTCCCGTTCATGATGGCAGGCAGAGGGGAGATGTAGAGGTGAGGGAGTATATCGATAGATTAGTGTGGAGTGAACGGTGGTTGCAGCTGATGTTTAACTCAAAATTGTTCGCACTCGATATATCGTGGTGGTAAGAGTGGGTAAATCAAGAATCTAAAAGAATAGCAAAGTGCAAGTTAGCGAAGACAGGCATATGCTTTTGACTCCGTCAACCTCAAGCCGTAGTCCACCAAGCGGCGAAAGGAAAGTGCCTCGGCTCAAGGTTTGGGTGTAGACGTCGTTGGACGCGAGCCGGAGCAGGCTCTGGCCAGCGGGCTTTCGCCTTTGAAAAGGCGGGATCCGATGGCTGTGCGGTCGCGGCTTCGGGAACGTTCCGCTTGGACTTTTGCAAACCTTCAACCGCGGTCCGTTATACGCAACCTCATCTTACCGACCCGTTTCGTAGCTTTAGATCAAGCCATGTCCTTCGCCCGAAAGCGGGGTACCTGCACGGCTCATGATGCGTGTAGAGGACACGCCGTCGAAAGAGGAGCAACTCGGAGCGAAGCCACCGTGTGGATGACGGACTGTCTGAGGCGGTGGAAGTGTACGTGGTTAGGGTTTGGGGCAGGCTGGCGTTCAACAAGAGCAGGCTTGATAAGGCCTGGCGCAAGGTTTCGAGAAGCGGCAGCTGGATGTACGTGACCGTTATACAAGGACAGGAATCAAGACTGCCCAGGTGGAGCAAGAGGGCTGCGGTTGGGGACGACTTGAGGCGGAGGGGACTTTATGTACAATATAAGGTACGATACCGGCATGTAGGGGAAGGAGGAAGGTGGCCGCGGTGGGTTCGCGATTCGGAAGCAAGAAGGTCAATGCTGGTTCGGAGAGCGTGACCTGTTGCAGCACCAGGCCGAGAGACCATCAGACTCCTTGACTCCGCGGCCGGCGCCTTCGAGGCTCAAGAATGAGGCGGGAAGGGCTTCATCACCAACAAGGATATAGTTACTAGTCGTCGCTCTATATAAGGGAAATCACGCCAATTTCTTGAAACGAACACTGCGAGGCCGGAGCCGGAAGTGTGTAGTCTTAGACGTCGCTAGCTACACTGTAAATCGAAGAATAGAAACCATTCCTGCCTCTAACAAATAGATTGATGTGAGCCGGACGGCGTAATGAGAAGAAATCTCGGCGGCAGTGTCATTGGTAGGTTCAGTCATATCACCGAGCCTCAGGACGCGCGCATGGACCTATGCGGGTCGTGGCTGGTTTATATCTACAACTCTACAAATAAACGGCAATGGAATTCACCCTACAGACCCTCAGGCCCTACTGCCGGAGAGAGGTCCCTCCCCAGAGAGCTAGGTGGACAACACGGGCGAGGTTTACGCCTGGCATGGCTTGAAACAGGCGCATCCGATGGTGAATATTTCGACGAGGGGACATCTTCAGGATGTGCATCGCCAGTACCACGTCAAACGCAACGCCTGGATCTGCGAGTGCAAGGGCAACAGAGGATGCCTGTCTGAGCTGCCGCCCGCTATATCAATTTCCCTTGTGATCTGACTTGCCGTCCAGCCAGCGTCCACCTGGGCTGCCGTCCGAGCCGTCTTTTGGCTTCCCGCCTGCCGTGTTGCGTGCCATGTTGCGTGCCATGTTATCAACCCTCCGTGCGAGTCGCTGCCATTTCTTTCGTGCGTTATTTCCTTTCGACTGGAAAGCCGGCTCAGCCGCGACTCGAGCCACCGCACGCAACGCATATGTGCAGCTCTGTGCCCCCAGCCATCGCCCGCTGCACATCTACCATGCCACTCGCCGTGGGTTGGGTGATGCGAGCCCTGAGTTATGAACTGCATACAACGTCCTGCAAGGCATAAGCGTGGCCATGTTTGGGCGGGGAGGGCGTTTGTTGATGGGGTTAGTTTCTGTGGGTCGGCTGTAACGTAGTTTGGCTTGTATCAAAGCTCGTCATTCGGCCGGTGTTGGGCGCGATATCTAAGCGGGTATTTCGACCTCGCCCTTGGTTTTGGTTTCCAATGGGGTATGCGGACTAATATTTGTGGTTTGTACGATGATGTATTCGGCCTGGTCTCGACACCATGGGTGTGCTCTGTTCAATTTGATTTGACGGGGTTAGAATCGATGTGGTATGCAAATAAGCGCGGACGAATTGCAAGAGACGACAGCTGTGGAGTCTGTCAATCGTGGGCGAGTATAATAAGCGCAGGCAAGTGGAGACGATAGCCTGTCCTCTGTTGTTTGCATTATGCTTTACTCATTCCCCACCTTCCTATCCGCGCTGTTACCTCCGCCGCTGTAGCTGCCGGTATGCATGGTATCTACCGCGTCTGTGTTAGTGTGTACCGGGTTTTCGGCTGCCATCGACACTGCATCCTGCCTTAACTGACTTGATTGAGCTTACGGGGGAGAAAACATGTTCAGTATAGATGAGGAAGATCTGGCGGACTCAGGAGGGTAACACTTTGCGGATACAAAGGTTTTGAGTGAAGACGCGTTGGCTTGCGGACGTGCGGCTCGGCGGATGCAGCCCTGCGGAAGGCTCCGAATCTCCGAAGATCGAGGCTGTAGGGCTGTTAGCGGCAACACCTCACCACAAACCTCTCGCAATAACCTTGACCGGCTTCGCTGGAAGCCTTTGAGCTGTTTGGCAACACTCAGGTGTATGATACAACACAACACGGGTGTCAAGTCGGGAGGGGTTTATCTTAGTCCATCATATCATCCCAATCTATTATCCCAGCCCGGTTTCTTGCACTTAGTCCATCTTCCTAGGATCACGTTCTGTTGTGCTTCATTGACTAAAGGGAACAACCCCAAATCAGCGGAGGTCACGCGTCATATTGTGCCGACTCCGTCGTTTGTGATTTCAGAAGGGAGAATGTAAAATGCCAGACGGCACTGAATATTACAGCATGTATCAGCCCGCTGAATTTGTTTGCTAGAAGGGTCAATAGCAAGGCATGGCTTCCCGGAAGGTGTCATTTTGCGGATAGGACCCTATAGATGAGACCCCTTGGGTGAGGCTTTGCGGGTAAGGTTCTACGAAAGGAGCCGGGGTACAACACAGCCGCTCTACGGGCTCAGCGGAAGTGTGTGCCACGTTGGGAACGAGGCTACGGGAACGGACATTGATGACTATGACGCTGCCCGGATCTAGCGAATCCCTGGTACAGGGCCGGGACCTGCGAACCTCGGACTCGAGAGCCCAGGCGATCAGGCCCAGGAGACATTGACAACATGGAGGGGCAGACGGCAGAAACGTGAGGCAGAAGCCAGGGAGACAGGGAACTTCCCTTAGGCAGAAACAAACACTATCGGCGCACAGATACCCCCGAAGACGAGTAAAAGGATACTGGGAAGGATGCAAGAGGAGGAGGAAGGTGACGCTGACAAAGAGAAAGCCGCAGTTGTTGGTATTCAAAGAGCGGCTCGGCGATGGGTGGTCCGATGTACGACTTTGCCCTCCACTGGACCTTGGACGATGAACGCGTACAAACTGGTGGGCCCTCTACGGTTACCAGGCAGGGTTTGATGCGTCTACTGCGAGCCGTATCGAGCTGCCTGGCTGTGAGCGCAGATTGACTTCGCAGGAGGCGTCGGAAGAACAGTAGGGCTGATACTAGTGGAACACCAGCAGGCGGTTCAACTACTGGGAACATGGTACTGAAAGTAGACAGCCGATTGTGGCTGGTGGACAGGTTACCAGATGATCTGTTTGTCTGCCCTCAGTGCTTGCTCATAGTAGGGCGTCGTCCATCGTGTAATGTCCATGGCCTTGGATTTGCCTGTGCAAGCGGGATAAGCCACCGCACATCCACCAGCGAAGCTCAGCCACCAGTTCGAACACGAGTCAATCCACCTACCAAAGGGACAAATGACTCGCACTGACTGATGCCACAACGACCTCATCCGTTGAACCGCCTGATATTTGTTTGCCGAAACGGTTCCGTGTCGTTGTGTTCCCCAACTCCAAGGCATTGGTGTGTTTGTGTCCCTCGAGGCCCTGAACGCGCATACCATCCGCCTACGCTCATTGCACTAGATCTCTCATAGTGACGCCAGCCGGAGATTGAGAGGATACCTGGGGTTGAGTCCCTAAATACCTATCATTATTCTGGGTTCGGAGTGTTTCGGATATGACGCGGTTTGTACGCCAACAATTCAAGTCCTAATATCGATATACAATCAATCAATCTTCTACTAGCGAAAACAAGCAAAGCCTCAGATATCTTCCTTTCCTCTAGTCTAGCTCGCTCTGAAAGCATATCCTTCAACATTGCCTGACCTCCTCAACCATGCGGATCGCTCAAATCGCACCCCTCGAAGAAGCCATCCCGCCGAAGCTCTATGGAGGCACTGAACGCATAGTCTCCAACTTAACAGAAGCGCTAGTAGCAGCTGGCCACGATGTAACACTCTTCGCAAGCGGCGACTCGCAGACATCGGCGAAGCTCGAAGCCTGCTGGCCCGAATCGTTACGCTTGAACTTCACCTTCCATTCCAAAGCCCTGCCTAATGTCCTGCTTATGGAAAGAGTCCTCCGGCGCGCTCGCGAATTTGACGTGCTGCATTTCCATGACGAGTTCTACCACAACCTGCTGATTGACCGTCTTTTCATTCCTTCTGTGACCACAATTCACGGAAGTCTTATCCCGGCCGAGATGCGACTCTTCTTCGGCACCTTCTGCGATCAGGCGCTGGTTTCCATCTCCAAGAACCAACGCTTGCCGCTGCCGCACGCCAACTGGGTCTCGACGGTCTATCATGGCGTGCCAGAAGATCTCTTGACGCCGATTCCAGATGTCCAGCCTAGCTATCTCGCTTTCCTGGGTCGCATATCGCCCGAGAAGCGTGTCGATCGGGCAGTCCGCATCGCCGAAGCTGCAGGCATGAGGCTCAAAGTTGCAGCCAAGATCGATGGCGTTGATCGGGATTACTACGAAAAAGAGATCGAATGGATGATGGCGCTTCCGCACGTCGAATACGTTGGCGAGATCTGCGATGCGGAAAAGTCGGAGTTTCTGGGCAATGCGGTTGCTCTGCTCTTTCCCATCGACTGGCAAGAGCCCTTTGGCCTCGTGATGATCGAAGCAATGGCTTGTGGTACGCCGATCATCGCTTTCAACCACGGCTCTGTTCCAGAGGTCGTTGATGAAGGCTTGACCGGCTTTGTTGTCCACGATGAAGCGGCCGCCGTCGAGGCCGTCAAGCGTGTGGGGACACTATCTCGGGCAACCATCCGCAAAGTGTTTGAGCAGCGGTTCTCCGCAAGGACGATGGCCGCCGGCTACATCGAGACGTATGAGAAGCTGTTGAAACAGAAACGAGAAGCAGACATGCAAAAGTCTCGCCGCGTAACCAATAGTATGGACAAGAGGACCGCATCGAACCGGAGCATCGAGGGATTGGTGCAACGTCATTTTGATCTTCGGCCTGTCGACGATGTGGCTATTTGAGGCCAAAGTGTCTCTCAACACGCGTCTGCACGCGCCGGTCCGGAGAAAGCGAGACATGTACGTGATCTACAGCTGCGTAATACCGAAATACTGACTTCGCCAGGACATCTTACATCCAAAGCAAGTAGACATGTTGATGTGCTCATGGGTGAGGGGTGCCTGCTAGCAAGGTGTGAGCCGCTTCAAGAGTCAGCACGGAGAGCGACGCGTCGATTGTTTGAATTGCGACTGTTTCCGGAGAGGATGTCGCCGAGAAAATGAGCGGGTGGATATAACACCTTCAAAGTCCAGACCATAACGACGAATACTTTATGTAGTGTCATGTAAATGAAAATGTGCCATTGTAGAGCCGTGATCATGGTTTTGATCGTGCAGATAGATGCCCGTAGTCAGCAAAGACACATGATAGGCCCTTGTACTGCTTTGTAGCAAGGTATTTCTACTCAATGTAGCGATGTTCGGAACATTCATGTCGGTCCTTCTTCGGTATGCTCTTCGTGTCTGAAGTGGAGGTGTGGCCACATCGTCTTCGCTAGACTTGGACCATCTCATCAGCCGAATCTCTCCCTCGCAAGCGCTTTCAGCATCTCCATCGTCTTCTCCTCCTTAGCCTTATGCTTCTCGAGCATTTCCTCCCTCTCAGCAAGCCTAGCTCGCAGCAACTCCTCTTTCCTGATCTCCCGCTCGTTCTTCTTGCGCTCCATCTCCTTCTTCCGTGACTTAAATGCCTCGATGCCATCGTCGCCCATCAGCTTACCCTCACCCACCTCCTCAGCGCCCGGTGACTTGGCTTCGCGAAAGGACCGATGTGTAGCAGCGACCTCCCGCTTCTTGTCGAGCTGTCGTTCACGGCTGCCCGGGTCTGCGCGCGGGACAAGCTCTTCGAGGCGCACTTTTTGTATATTACGATCGACTTTCCTCTCGTAACGGATATCAGCCTGGTAGTTTGCGGAGTCTTCAAGGATTTGTTCTACCATCATAGTTAGCAAGGCTTGGAGGGTTGGAGGGACGTGAATATAGTACCGTTTCTTAACTCTAGATCCTGCACGCTTGGTACGGCCGGTCCGGCTCTCCGACTGCGAACATGTTGACTAGGCAGTGCTGGACCAATAGCATCTTCGTCACTGTCCGTATCTGCGTCTTGTGGCGGTGCTCCGGAGGCGTAGTCCGGTGATGGGCGCCGTTGTCTTGCGGGTGAAGGCGGTTTCGTCGGAACGGTATTGGAGGATTGGACAGCTTTCTGCTTTGTAGCAGGATCATACCACCCTTCTGCGAGTTCTCCACGATTCCTCACCCATGTTAGTCTCGTGATCCAGACATTGGCGGGCAGCTCCGCCCCAGGGGCAGAGATTGGCATACCACTTCCCCACAAAGCTCTTCCATCTACCCTTCACTTCATCCTCGGCGAGCTCTTCCAGCACCAGCTGCTTTTGAATGTCCAGGTAAAGTGCAAACACGGGCTTGTACTCGGCAAAGTCACGCTTTGTCAGTTGTCTGGAATTGAAGGGTAGAACGATAGGCCGTGGGGACGCGGTCCGCCTGCGCTTGTGCCGGGAGTGTTCATGATGACGGCGCGGAGATCTTGAACGGTCGCGGCGAGGTGAGCGGTCGCGAGAGGCGCGGTATGGTGAGCTGGTTTCGAACTGTGCTGGAGCCATCGTCTCGTGGGACGTCCCTCTGAGGAAGTGTACGTGGGGCGATGGTACGAGACACGTAAAGAGACACGTAAAGATACATCGTCGGGAAGACCAAATGTCTCAATCACGTGCAGAGGAGGAAGTTTAGTCAGCTAGCCTCTCGCTTGGAGTTACTCATGCCGCCGGAAAATGATGGAATTGCCAAGATCGGCTTGAGCGGCGATAGAGCTTTAGGCGAGAGTTCAGCTCAGTCAGTCCTATGATTCGTCCTTAACTTTGCTTCAGCCCCGTAAAGAATATTAGTGGTGTAAGTGCTTTACATGTAAGCGCTTAGCATGCGCTGCGTTATTTGAGTATGGATTTCCGTTGTTATCGCGTGCTTAAAATATGCAGTAACTGCGAACAACTGCGTCTCAGTTTCTGGCGTTCTGCACGTGATTCGATGACTTTCCGGCAGCATGAGTACTCAAGTAAGAATCTCGTTCGCTGCATCATTCTGACTGGACGAACGGAAATTCGAGCGGGAATGTTAAGATTGATGACTGACAGGACATCAACCTAGTGTCTTCCCCGGAATCGGGATCGGAAGATCTGTCTAGAAGCCCAAGCGTTATGTGATATGAGCTCTCATATTGAATAGAACTAGGTGAGTTGTGCATTCTTTCATTATAAGTCTAATCTACATGACGAACACATATCACATTCAAGTTTCAAGACGGATCGGAGAGGCGTCTTCGTACTTCGCCTCTATGCATGACAATTCCTTTCTGAGCTGGTCCCCTCCTAACCTCAACACCTACGCAAGTAATAGCGGACCGATCCCTAACTGTACTGCAGCAACGGCAGAGCAAGGATCCCGTTGTGAAGAGAGGGTAGCAGACTGAAAGCCTTGCTAATGCGTTACGGCTTTATTTGGGTGTTGCACACTGCCGGATAGACTCTCAGTCAGGAAATACCCGTAACAAACGTTTTAGCGGACGTATCCGATCAGCGGTGATTTAGCAATATCCGTAACAATAAGCAGTTATCGTACATGCCGGTAACATGAAGCATGTAGCTTTTGTAAAACCAGCGAAAGAACCCGAGCATGCCACCCCTACGCCCTCCTTGATTCCCATCCGGACTCGTTTCTTATCCAAAGCATGTCATCGTGCACCTGATAGCGCCTTCGTGAAAGCGCACTGCTTCCAACATCCCCCCATAACCTGACTCGACCTAGGCCTTGTTCCTCGAGCTCCTCCGTGGCTCGCCGTCTGCCGTTGCAGCCTTCTTGGGCTCGCGCTTCTTCGCTGCGGGCTTGTTTCCCTTCTTTGGCCGTCCGCGACCTTTCTTACCCTTACCACCGGCCTTGTCGTCCTTCTCCTCTGTCTCATTGGTTTCATCGTTGGTCTTCTGTTTCTTTGCCGGCTGCTCAGCGTCCTCCTCGGCCTTTTCATCGCCGTTGGTGTCGGCCTGCTCCTCGTCCTTCTCCACATCGTCTGCTTTCCGCTTCTCTCCGGCCTTAGCGTTGCCATTCTCCTTCTTCCCTTCGTCCTCCTTCGGCTCGGCTGCGTCGTCCTTGGATTCAGCGGCATCCTCCATCTTCTCGTCTCCCTTCTCATTTGCTCATCTCCCCCTGCAGTCTTGTTCTCCGATGTCTTCCCATCGTCCTTGCTCTCTTCCGTAGCCCCCTCGCCTTTCTCCTCGACCGTGAGTTCATGCGCGCGCTTCACAACGTCGTTGCCCGAGCGCGTGATGTGCACGGCCGGATCTTCCGGACTGGCGTTCTTTTTGATGGTGTTGCCCTTGTTCGACTGGATGGCAATCTCGCCTTCTGTGGCTATTTCGGCAACTTCGCCGCTTGGCGCGCCGTTGCCCCATTTCCAGGATACTGCGCACGTATTAGTGGGTAAACACGAGGTCAGAGGACGAATGGCGCGTAGTGGCTGTTTGGCGCGTGTTTGGCTGCAATTGCGTCATGGTATAGGGCGCGTCCGTCGCACAGCAACACACTGGGAAGCGCGTATGTTGCGAAGAGGCAGGAGACGGGAAGAAGCTTACCTTTGTCGCCCACTTCGATGTCTTTGTCGCCCATGTTGATGGTGTCGTCGAGTACTTAGTATACGAGAGCGCGTAGGGGATACTTGAGTATCAATTGAGTCGCGAAGACAGCGAGATGATGCGCGGTAAGGCGACAGGTATGCGCGCGTAGTGATGATGTTTGTTCAATGGAAGTGCGACGCGCGAGGATGGAAGTTGGCGGAGGTCAAGCAGCAGCTTCCCCGGCTGTTGCGATCTCCCGGCGCGATCGCAGGACTGGGGGCAGGTGGGGCCGCTGATTGGCTATGGCTCCTGCGTGTTTGTGGAGTTGGGCGCTTGGCGCGGCAAGGGGCGTGCGCTCACCTCCACCGAGTCTCTCAATGTTTAGATGCTGCAGTTTCGTGGACCTGTTTATGGATTTGACATGGCATCTAACACGTCGAGAACAGTTCGCTGCAAGTTCGAAGACTCCAGCTGTTTGAAGCTGTACATATCAGCCCGCAAAAGCGCCCATGAGCATACAAATCCATTCTTATAGTCAAATGAGCGGGAACCAGGTGTATTGGAACAGCCTTCGGAGCGGAAGGCCATTGAAAGTGAATCCGTGTCATCTTTGCAGAGCTTGCAGCTATTGATGCCGGGATGAGTGTTTGGCCTCTGTTCTATAGTGTCCCCCAAGCTCCATCGAAGGACGTAGTTCAGAACGAAGACAAGGCTTAAGGAAGGTGATACATGTTCAAGGCCGAGATTTGACGCTCTGATACAGCCTTCGCAACTGATATTGAACGGCTTGGAAACACCGTCGCAAGGCCAGACGGTGCCTTTCTAGCGGGTACAGCTGCGCCATGGTTCACCACGAGGATACCAAAGTTCCCCTCTGGACGGCTTGTCACCAGCTTGGAGTCCGCCATGTCCGACAATCCAATGACAAACTCTACGAGGCGCCGGCTCCAGAGTGTGGTAGAGGAGCCAATAAGTAGTTTGCCTATCAGATCTTGCAGACCCGCCAGCTGGTATACCTGGCAGCTTCACACAGGCACATCCTTGTATGAGGCATCCATTATGTACATTGCGTCTACATGAGGCCGGTGAGAGACTGATTAGGAAAACACGCGCCTAAACTCAAACGAACAATCTACATCCTGCAAGTTTACATTCGAAAATACGATTGTACTGTGTTCGTTAGATCAGTGCCAATGTCTGCCCTTCTCGACGGCAGGTCGCGCCTTTCAGATCCTTTAGTCATACGGAGCGCGAGAAGGGTATTGGAAAAGGTTGCGCATTCCCTTGCGCGACCAGAGGTGAAATAACTCCTACATTATGTCCGTGATGTTCTTCAGTATTGAGATCGGACAGAGTAGTATCTCTCAGACAAGCTTGTTCGTAACTACAATCACGCAATTCCGAACTGCAGCACATCGCCAGCTGTAAGGGAGCAACTTTTGGCGGTTATAACAGTGCTCATGACCATTGGACCTTCAAGCTCTCAAGTGGCTATGACGATGGCTGCTAATCCTATACTGAAGCGGAGTGATGCCTTGCGCGTCCAGATGGAAGGTAGATGTAGATGATTCACCGTCTGTGGGGTGTAAACGCATGATTGAGGAACCCATGGTAGGAATAACTCCATGAGAATTAGTAGAAGGCATAATCAGCCCCAACTGCCCTTGTAGTATGATTGTAAAAACAATACAAATCCCTACTGGCACACGAGGCAATGAGGAGATACAACGGAACCCAGTGGACAAAAAAGGTTTCAAACGGCGGCTAGCCTAAGCGGCTGGGGCGCCGAACCCTGCAAATGACGAGCATGTGGAGCCGCTGCCAAAGATAGAACGGCCGCTTGACTGGATGAAGACGAAAACAAGGGTCTGGTCGACGAATGCTGCATTGTCGAATGACTGCTTCAACAATGTGTGCGCAGTGATAGCAACTGTTTACCTCGGGTTCCTCTGCATACAACTAACTCCAACCCCCGGCTGCAATGGACTGTAACCCCTTTGAACCAACATCGACCCACTGGACGCCGAGGACCCGTCGTCCCTGAATACCACGCGTCATAGTGGGACAAGGATGAGGTGGTACGACAACGAAGACAGCCGACTGACATGTGGGCCATGAGGAGCTACTTAAGAACCCTTTCTATCGTTGTCTCTACCTCAAATACACACCCGCCCACGAAGTCTTTCTACATTGCATCTTAAGCCACAGCTCTCAGACCGTTCAAAATGGTCAACACACACGCATACCTCCTGGCATCTCTCTCCGCCCTCTTCACCTCCACAGCTGCCCTCCCTTCACCCCAAACCTACGGATACCCGTCAGGCATGACTGCAGCTGGTCTCTCCTCCTTCTACCTCGTCACAACCTCCTCAAGCAACGCAACTACCAACTCGTCTTCCCTTCCAAACGTCAAGGCCACCAGCCTATTCGACCCCTACTACCAGCCCAACTTCTTCCTTCGTATCATCGACCCTGGATACGGCAGTCTACCTACGTTCAACCTCACCGATGGCACGCTGCAGACGCTGGCGAATGCGCCACGTGGCCCCGCTGTCTACCTATACAACTCAACGACTGTCGTAGAGGATACGGAGCTGCAGTTCCTGCCTGAGGAGCAGCCGGCGGGCAATTTGGCGCTTAAGGGGGGCTATCTGTTGACCGTGGACGGTGAGAGCGAGGGTGGAGCATCTGTATTGGTGATTGGGAACAGAGGGTGGTGAGTGCTACGCCGGCATTGCCAGTGTCATCACAAGCATTCCATACGAATGAGACTGACCTGAAGCTTTCAGATTTTATGGAAAGGAGCGGGCGACGGCTGCGAGGACACGTTCATACAGGCGGTTCCAACGCCGCCGTACTAGCCGAACACTGGCGCACGCATCGATCATTAGTTAGACGCAAAAGCAATAGTAATTTGAAACGTTGACGGGTTAGAATCCATGGCAAAGATCCTCGTATACAATGGCGTGGGCGTGCGCAGGTGACCTTGCTGGGAATCCATATTCATGCCAGTTAGAGATAGAGAGGCTTCTGGAGTGATGTTCAAAGCGTACTACGCACCGACCGTTCTGTACAAACGGCATCTGGCTCACAGGCTTGTGACATGGGGAGTCAGTCAGGAATATCATGAGTACAACCCAATCTTGGTGGTTGACGGAAAGTCTCATCTCTGTGATTCTTACTAGCGTGTTCAAGGACCCAAAGCAGCTTTATGTGGCCCGGCGCTGTAACTCAAGGAATTGAAGATTCCCCACATGAACGGATTGAATTTGGAGAAGAAGATATATGTAACGAACGCCGCTAATGCCAGACCATATGCAGCCGTGATGACCGCTTCCAATCCCATCAACCGCCCTGATCTAGAGACCGGCCTATCCGATTATCCACCCAAACGCCCATAACTGCCGATAGAACGCCCTACGCGAACGAGAAGGGCGAGATGATCACGACGCGGTGCTGCTCCCTTCACCCAACAGCCTCGCGATGATAACGTATCCGAAGAGCACGGCAACACCTAGCAGATACTTGTTCCTGCTCACCCAGCTCTGTCCTGCCACTCTCGCGACCTGTCCTCCTTCCACCACCACACCCAACCCCGTCTGACTCCCCCAGGTCTCCTCCTCAATGCCACCGCCTCCGGTAAACATGATCCATGACCCGCAGCAGCATCAGCCTCAGGCACCACCAACCCAGTCACCGGATCGATCCTCTTCTCCTTCATCCACTTCCAATTCTCCTCATCCAGCTCCGGCCACTCCGCCTTGAACTTGACCCCGCCATCCCCCGCTTTTATCGCACCAATGCCCCTGCTATTGCTGCTGCTCACGCCCGCAATGCTGCGCTGACTCGTCCCGCCACCCGTGCTGTTCCACCACCGTGTCCGCTGGGCAAACAGCCTGCGCTCCGCATCCGACGCCCGCACAGATCCCGTCGTCATCTCCTCGCTTGTCATGAAGCTCTGCAGGCCCAGCAAAATCGTGCTGACCTCCCACGCCGGGTTGAAGCTCTTGGGGTGGAAATCGCTGATGCTCAGACAGAGCCGCGTCGAAGGCTGGAAGCGGCCGGAGGGCGTGTGCATGCGGATTGCGGGCGGCGCGAAGGGGTAGTCCGGCGGGAAGATCAGCGTGCCCCAGTACTGGCCGTTCTCGTAGGGCGTCGAAGGGGGCCGGTCAGGATGTAGTGCCACTCGAGGATGTTGGTTTCGGAGGGGTGGGCGGTGATGTAGGGCGGCGGGTTGGCGGAGATGGATTTGTATTCTTTGGTTAGGCGCTTGGTTGCGGCTGACGTTGCCATGTCGGGTTGCTGAGGACGGTGGGTCTAAAGTTTGTTTTGGAAGAGTAGACCAGTGGATATGGATACGTGATAGCAAGATCTGCGGTTGAAAGGAGTGTGTGTCTGGAGAAGTGGTTGTGGTGGGAGTGAGGTTTGTGGTTGAAAGAAGTGGGAGGCGACTTTGTAGAGACGCTGCGGACGACGTTCCGCTGTCATCTCTGAAATGTCTTGGCGGGACTGACGGTGAAGCTACGGCCGTCACAGCTTCTGCACTGCGCCGGTTTGCAGCTTCACCAACCGGCTCTGGCTACTTCCAATGGCTTCGCCACTCGAGGACGATGTAAGTTCACTATTGAGCCATCTTCCCGTCACCTCTATGAGTCCAAAGCTAACCAGAGGCTCCCCGTTTGCAGGTCTTCGAGAAGCTGAAGCAGAAACTCGACCCGCAGGAGCAGGCAAAGCGGGATCAGGAAGCTAATGCTCGGATCCATGCACAGTATGAGAGAGCGCAAGCCAGAGTCGCGGAGCTGGTACGGTCGACAAACATTGCTCGGCAGTTGCGGTCCAGTTCTGACTGCGCTCCTAGATTGGCGCCAACTCAACCCTGCCCGTCACCATTTCCTCCGTACGAGTGCTACACGCGACACATACCCGAAGAAGCTTTCTCGAGCGAATCTTCAATCCTCTGCTGAGCGCCAACAAAGATGGTCCCCAGACCCTTCAAGATGTCCTCCAAGAAGTCCACACCGCTGCAGACAAGTTGAAACGCTTTGGTACATCAAGACGCCGGTTCATCCACGCCGATGCAGAAGCTGACAACGTTCCAGACATCTTCAAGCCCCCAATCTCCATCTTCATTGACAAGCCCGACCCCTCGAACCCCTCCACCACGCCCACCGATATTGACATTTACCTCTCCGCCCGCGAGAAATCCCGGTATACTATCCGTACCGGCACCGAAGCCGGTCACGCCGAAGGCTCCGCCTACCTCAATGGCACCTTCCGAAACATCTTCGGCGGCGCCGAGACCCTCAACATCGGCGGCTCACTAGGCACACGTACGCGCTCAGCTTACTCCATCGCCTTCGACACGCCCGTGCTCAGCAATCCCGACCTACTCCTGGAGCTCGGTGGAATGTCGAGTTCGACGCTAAAGAACTGGGCGAGCCACGAGGAAGTACTGAAAGGTGGCGCGACAAAGCTGAAATGGATAACGGGCGGAGGTCACAGGCACGAGCTTGGCTATTCGGGCAGCTGGCGGCAGATAACGGGACTAGCTGAGAACGCGTCACCTACCGTCCGCGCGGATGCAGGTGACAGCTTTAAGAGTAGCGTCTCGCATACTTGGATTAATGATCAGCGGGACACGCCGCTGCTGCCGTCGAGGGGCTACTTCATGAAGTCGACCACCGAGATCGCTGGTTTTGGCCCACTGAAGGGCGACGTTGGCTTCGGAAAGGTCGAATTGGAGAGCCAGGCTGCGATTCCGATACCTGTTCCAGGTATCGAGGGCGGAAGCGGCGTGTCCTTCACCGCCGGACTGCGGGCAGGCATGCTCTATCCCCTTACCGTTGGCGGCGGCGACATCCCAGTGCAATCACGTATCAATGACCGGTTTCAGCTCGGTGGACCTACCGACGTCCGTGGCTTCAGGCTTTCAGGCTTAGGACCCAGAGACGGGCCTGATGCCGTGGGTGGAGACGTTTACGCCGCTGGTGGCGCCAGTTTGCTGATACCACTCCCGCGCGTCGGCAAGGATACGCCGCTACGACTGCAGGCATTCATCAACGGCGGTCGATTGCTGGCGCTTAAAGGCAAGCCGAAAGAGGGCATCATGGACAGCGATGCGGTTGCGGACGGCATGAAGCGGACGCTCAGGGAACTGACAAATGGGCTACCGAGTTGCGCGGCTGGGCTTGGGTTGGTGTATGCGCACCCGATGGCGCGGTTCGAGTTGAATTTCAGCTTGCCGCTTGTGCTGAGGAAAGGGGAGGAGGGGAGGAAGGGGGTAAGCTTTGGAGTTGGTATTAGTTTTTTGTAGGCTGTATATAGAGTATCCCACCATTATGTACGTATATGTTGATCCGCCTGGGTGTCGTAGTAGAAATGAAGTCTAAACTGCAACGAAGATAAACCAATGTGATAGAAAGGGCTGCGGTAGCAACTGTCGCCCAGTACGACTTCATGTAAGTTCGCGACTGTAGAATATTTGGAGTTACACGAGCGAGCGGTTGGTTCAATAAACCTGGCCATAATTTGCGTGCGGCATCTTAGCAACGCTCTATATCGACGGTGGTGCCCCCGGCACAGTGTGACCGCAAACCCTACGCTTTTCCAATGCCTTGTGGGCTCGTTCGAGGAAGAAACACAATAAGGCCCGGGATCCATCAGCCTCAAAGCGGGAGACCGACGGTGGCGCACAGTCGTGCAGATTCGTTGCACAAGCGTTCCCGAGCAAATGCGAGGCAACTTCAACGACATGATGAAAAGCCAAAGCTGACTTTCAGGTCCCACTAAGATTAATCGCTTCTATCTCCTTTGTTGTAAGAAGAAAAGGCGCATAAGACAAATATTGGTTGACTCTTTGCCTTCGTGGATGCTCCGCATTACCCTGCAGCCTGGAAATAAGGAGAAAGAGCATGGATGGCACCCAAAAGATTTTCAGAGAGAGAAAGAAGCACCCATCACGAGACAAGAAGGAAAACTTACCACCGCTCTACTCTGCTGCCCCCGAAAGGGTACCCAGGCGACAGGACTTGGACCTGTAGAGTCGGATTTGACGCCCGAGGCTACTCCCATGGACAAGCGAATGCCAGGTTTCACCCGCCCCTCCGGTTTTACCCTTTAGGACTCGCGGATGCTTAAAGAGCGCAGAGCCGCTAGAATGCTGGGGCTAAAGCTGTTCAGGAGACAAGCGAGCGCTCCTTACTGGGCCCGCCGGTTAGTAGGGGATTCGCACGCATGAAAGCCGTCCAGGTACACCTGCGAACTAGCGCTGGGACTGTAAGGTTGGCTTTCCATGCGTGCTAGGAAAACAAGCCCTCCACAGAGTTGGCCCTGGTGATCACACGCTGGGCGCTGCAGTTTCGGACCGGCCATTCCCCTCCCGACTGAGAACAAAGGAAATCCGTAAGATAACAAAGGAAATTCGTTTAATACTCTCCCGTCCGTTTCTCCCGAATCGTAGACAGCTCGAAGCTGTCCCTCGTACCGCGCGGCCTCCCACCAGCTTTCACCGGTGCAGCCGCCGGTGTCGCTCCTCCCACCTTCTTCTCCCCCAATTGCTGCTTGTGCAGCCTTTCAGGCCCGTATGGGGGTTTTGTGGACCAGTTTTTCGGCAGTGGCCCCTTCCACCCTAGCTGTCGAATTTCATTAAGGGCCTCCTCGACCCAAAGTTTGTCGGCATGACGCTGTGGGCGGAATACACGCCTAAAGAAGTCTCTAACCTTCGTGCAAACACCCATGCTTGTTTGTGATGGTAGAGAAGAAGTTGTTGTTTGAACTGCTAAAAGTTCCGCTCGTGTGTTCTCGAATTTGTATCGCGATGAGATGTGCAGTGGTGCGGAGAGGAAAAGAAGAGAAGAAGGGTCGGGGGAGGGCGAGGCTTTATGGACGAGGCACCGCTATTCACTTGCACGGTCCGATCGCTTCCGATACCGTTGATCCATGGACCAAGAAGAGCTTTGTATTGGAAATAGTCGGCCACTTGTGGAGGTATCGCCAGCCCCGCTGACCTCTGTGCACCTTGGGGCGGGGCCAGACTAACGAGCGCAGCAGCCAATACCACCCTCCGCATAGTCATCCTCGCCGCAGCACCAACAAATCAAACCCTCTTAGATTCGTGCTGCAACTTCTGCAAGACGCTTCATGATATCTACAGCCTCTCCCGGCCCGGATTGCACATTTAAAACAGCCATATATCGTGCCTCAGCCCGTTGCGGGTTGCGCCTTCCGTTCCGCACCGTGTTCGCGCCAACGGGTCGGCCCACACCGAACCCCACTTCGCCGATCTTCTGATCTAGACTCAGCGTTCATTGGCCAAACGGATCTCGGATGCCGCATCGAATTCAGATGTCGTCACCTATTGGGTTGGATTCTGGCCGGGTTTACCGAACAGGAAAGCGCAGGCGCAACGGAAAGGAAGGAGCCTTGCAGCCTGACCGTATCACGAGATCGTTGCAGCTCTATATCACTACCACTGCAAAGGCCTTAGCCATGTCGATGACGTTGGCGGCGACATCACTCTGGAGTCTTGAAAACTTTAGGGCATTGCCTAATTAAGGATTATACCACTATCGATTAGAAAAAGCGGCGCCGGAATGCTTTCTGCCCGTCCGATTCCAGATCGGCAGCCTCTGAAGACTTCAATCGGTCCTACTTGCCTTGAGACTTGTGCAGGTAGTATGCAAGTTGAGTCTCTGGCGATATCATTCACACTGCCAGGAACGGGCTGGAAGCGACTTTGCTTTATTCAAAAATAGCGAGACTCTAGATATGCAATTACAGGCAGATCCTAGAGCATGCTCGATCATCATCATAAAGCTGGAATATCAACCTCGTGGACTGCGCATAAATTGTTTCGAGAACATCCTGAGAACCCTTGTATAACGCCTCGTTTATCTCCACAAAAAACACCATCAAGCTCATAACGTTTGGCCGATACCGTGCAGTGCTAGTCTGGCGTAATACGAGCCTTACGAGGCCAATCATGAGCTAGATGAAGTGGCGCTCTGATTTTAGTTTACCTCCGATATGTGCGGCATTACCCAACATGGCAGGTCCTTGTAGCAACGTTCAAACTCCCAGCATCTTCTGCAAATTGTACGTCAGGCCGGAATCCGAATACCTGGTCTGCAATCATCAAGCGGATGGCGGGTTGTTTCTCCGCATGACAGGCGACGTGCACGGACCCCTTGCTGGTTGCCTTGCCTTCCATTTGGCTCCAACCCCTTCGCAACTCTCGTGTTGCAATCATCCATCCTGTCACGATACTGTAGATCTTCTAATTTGAGGGGCCAGGACTGGGTAGGAATCTTTTGATCCGGTCCGCGCTCTTCACCGTTGGATTCTTTCTTGTCCGCTCTGCATATTTGAGTTACGCTCACAAATTCTAACCGGCGAATGTGTATGCCGAAGATTCGCTGGTTTCTGCACGTCAAGAGTGTCACAGTAGAGGCGGAGCGAGCTTTCTATATATATTGTGCCGAGGTTTGCGAGCCTCTATGCTCCAAGATTCCCCTGCATTTGTTAGGCTTCCCGCCTTTCCGCATTTCTAAATATGGGAAGCCTAGTACCTGAGATGTCAAGCATCTGTTCGCTATCGGATAATACATATCAAAAGCCAAACTGCCTTGTCGGCCTATCAAAATCAGGCACAGCCTTATGCGGCCGCTCCACCATGTCTGATTGTCCGATTCGCTTCTTCAATACGACCTATCCTTGGGCATCGAGGCATCAACTCTTTTAGATATCAATATTTTCATATTGCGCTCGGCTTCATTCACAGACGTGATGCAGTAGTACGGGCTACGGCCTGAACACGAGGCCCTCATCACGTAGAGCGCTCACGACACCTTACTGGCTGTTCCGCTCGCTGGACGCCTTATGCTAGTTCCAACTTATACGCGCTTCCGAAGTTAGAATTAGGAGAACGGGTATGTGGGACAATGCCTTCGAATCTGCCAGGTCCGGACCAGACAATAAAAGAAGGCGCGAACGTGCGCTCTGACCACAAAAACCACCTGTGTGCCTGCTCTGATATCCGCACAACTGACAACACCTTAAAAACAGCAGGTTCTCACCACGCAATCTTCCAACAAGACAAAGCTGACCAGCTCTCCCAGTAACCATCATGAAGCTCTCCCTCCTCCCTACCCTTCTCGCTATCAGCGCCACCGCCTCAGCCTGGGAAGTCGGCCTCTGGGCCCCGGCGGCTACTTCCAGCGATCCGGCAACACCACTAACAGATGCACGACTACTCCCCCATCCGCATCGGCCAGGTCACTTTCGACAGCCGGACAGACAACGCCCTGGATCCGACCAGAATCATCGTCTATGCCAATGCGAACTGCCTAAGTGATATTCTTTACCAGGGCTGTCCGAGCAGGATCAGGAGGCCAGCGCAAACGCCGGGGGTTGCGAGGGCTTTTAGGGTCCTGTGAGTATCTGCATCTTTGCTTGGTTTTGCCTGAATGCGTGAGTCGGTGGAGAGAGCTGCGCTGATGAGAGGTGTCCCAGTTATTCCCCATCAACGTGCTTCGGTTGCCCGTGCTGAGCTGCGGCGTACTGAGAACTGGTGGATACAGCGGTATTAGTGTGCATCATGGTGGACACGAAGGGTGCACGAATCTCAGTGACTCGCTCGTTCTATCTGTGCTACGTTCTGTATTAGTTTGAAGAAGCAGTTCTCCTCGCGTTGAAAGAATCTCTACTTGTAGTGATTTGCCTTGTAGTCAATAACAGCGAGGGCTATCTTCTTTCCCATCTTGCTGAGTGCCCTATGAACTCAGGCTGTGTCCCGTCTCCAGAACTATCCCAAGCGCCTTCTCACTTCGAGCACGCGTAGGACTCTGCGGCCTGCCAACATGCCAGTCACTCATCGCTCTTATATAATATTTGCAACCAAGGTCGAATTTCAATCACACAGTGACCACCTAAGTCCGCAAGGATCTCAAGGCACCTAAAAGAGGGGCGAAAGAAAAGTTCAAAAACATATAGTAGTAGGTATTCGCTACTGATCACCCACCTATATATTAAATATGTGCCGCTAACTTCTATCTCCCTGGATAAAGGGGATATTTATTAGGAAGGTCCACGGCATTAGCGAAATAGCTGAAAATAGTGATAACAACAGCGACCGTCGTTTTGAACAGGCATTCGAGAACTTCCCTGGTAATTTTTAGCATATATCTGAGGATGCGAAGGAGCTGTATGCAAAAATTGAAGAATTAATAGAAGCAGCAAATAGAGAAATAATTGATTACCACTGTTATAAAGTGTACCAGATGGCTAGAGCGAGGAAGCGGCTCAGACGGGTCATGGATACAGTCACTGGGCTTGCTATGCAGATGCGGAACCATGAGAAGATAGCTCTTGCTTGGAAGAGGGTACGATAAGAGTATGCTGTTGCAACATTCCCTACTTCATCCCAAATCCGTCTTGTTCCACTTACAATGGCACAAGCCCGTCCTTGTCAATGACCTTACCCACTTCATCATCCCTCTCCCCCTCTACAACCTTCTTGTACAGCACGCCGCCCTCGCTCGGATGCCCACCGCCCATCTCCTTGACCTTCTCCTTCATTTTTCCCAGATTCGTAGCCAGGAAGCCAGGCCCAACACCCCAGACTTTGACGCCATCCGCCTTCAACTTGTGGTTCCAGTCCAGCATCAGCATGTTGAGTGCCGTCTTGCTGCAGCGGTATCCGATGGTCTCGAAGTCGATCTGCTTGGGCCAGCCGGCCGGCTGAGGCGGCGTCGGGAAGTACGGGCCCTCGTTTGCCACCGTCATGTGGGAGAGACCGGCCACGAAGAGCAGGCGGGGGTCGGCCGGCTTGAGCAGAAGCGGCATGAATGTCCAGCTGGTAACGTGCGCGCCGGTCACGTTGACGTCGTAGGCCTTGTTGAAGCAGTCACGGAGAGAGACATTGCCGGCGACGAATTCCGGGTCGAAGGTGGCGCCTGGGGATGTTAGTGGAATGTCATAGGATAGAGGGAGGGGTGCGTACCCGCGTTGTTGATGAGGGCGTCGACGTGCCCTGGACTGGCCTTGACTTGCTCGAAGGCCTCCTTGATCGACTCGTCACTGGTCACATCGAGAGCGAGCGCTTCAACGGTGTTCTTCGCCCCTAGGCATTCCTTCTTGATGCTCTCCACGGCACCCGTGGCCTTCTCCAGCGAACGAGCCGCGAGAAGGACGTGATAGGGCTTGTCGGCCTCCAGAAAGATCTTGACGGCCTCGTAGCCGACGCCACTGTTGCCGCCGGTGATGAGAACAACCTTTGGGGACGCCATTGCTGTGATTTGCTGAGTTATTTAACCCGCCCAACTACTAATCTACCAATTTAAAGCTTATGTATGGCACGGGATACCTAGCATTCTTTTATCTACAGCCGCACGTGAAAGCAACAGGTAAACTTTTCAGTAGATATTGCGGATATAATTTGAGCTCGAGGAATAAACTTTAGAGCTGGCAGGACCAGCTGATTGTAGTTCGGCCTCACGTTTGTGCAACAGCTGCTAGAGATTTGACAGCCAGTTCCTCAGAATTCTGATGCATCTTCGTCATGTTCGTCTTGCTTCGTTTCTGCAAACACTCCCAGCCCCTGAAGATCTTGCGATGTGTGGCTGGGAAGTCGCTAGCGAGCGGTCTGAGGTTTTGCCGACAACAGTGGATGGCTGTAGGCTCCGCTGCGTAACTCACCATTATTAGGGAGCGCTCTTGATGCGTTTTGGACATGTTGTATGGCCTGCAACAACACGCGGATGTTATCCACGTTTTCTTGACTTTGGGACTCAAAGCGCAAAATACGTATTCATGGCTACAAACTGGGTATCCGCCAACCAAATTCTTCAATCCTGGACTTCCCGCTCAAGAGCTAATCCAACCCTTGAGACCTAAGCAATCATCTGTTCAGCTAGCTCGCCGCCTCCCCGCCGTCTCCGCAGGGCCATTCTCAACATGCTGCAGCCAAGCCCCCACCCTCCCAGCGCCAGTTCCACCACCCTCGTCCGCCAATCCCGCCATCGCTGACGCATCGACACTTCTCCTATCCGACGACTCCCCCATACCGCTATCTTGCCTCGCCGCCTGCCTCCTCCCGAACCAGCCCCTCCCACGCTCGGCAGTCGTCCTCGACCGTCTCAACGCAGGGCGTCCATCATTCCCAGACGTGACTTGATACGACTCGTTCATGTGGTGCGCGCCTGCGTTACCGAGACCGTGGACTTCGGCGTCGATGGCTGCAGGATCAGGTACGGGCTGACCGTGGACGTCATCGGCGAGATCGGCGAGAACGGCTGCTTGCAGACGGCGGGCAAGAGCTTCGTCGGCTGTTTCCTGGCGACGGCGACGGGCCATTTCATCCTCGTTGTTCGGCTGTGGACGAGGCGGAGGCGGGTTGTTGTTGAGACCAGCGAGTGGAGGCCCCCAGTTTCCTCCCGGAGGCGGCGGCGGCGGAAAGTGGTTGAAAACCTGTCTTACTTCCTGTGGTACGTTCATGAAAAGTCGGTCGGCCTCGTCAAGCTGAGTATAGTTGAACCACGGACAGCTGCACGTCTTCCAGATCTCACCACACAGCATACAAAACTGGGCTGTGCAGCGGCATGTCATATGGTTACAGCCCTCCTTTAGTTCTACCATGGCCTTGCAGTTGTAGCAGCGGCGCCAGCCATTTTCTTTAGCGATCTCGACAAATTTCTTCGTCTCCTCGTCTCGAGGGCATTCTTTACGAGTGTGCCATTTGCCGTTGCAGAGGACGCAGACTTTAGTTTTGCATTTGCTGCATTTTCCGCACTTCCGACCAGCAGCGGTGTCCATGCGGATGTTGGAGGGGTCAATCCACTGGCCGCAGCCACGTGTCGGACAGTATATGCGATTCTTGGTGGTATACTCCTCGTATTTTGTGTTCCACATAATCTTGAACTTGTCATCAAAGAGGCGGTCGACGTGTCTGAGGGGAATGGGTTTGGACGTGCAGCATTTCGGCGGCATATGTTGCGGGTCAGACGCAGACAGGGTGAACTGCCGCTTTAGACAGGCATGGCACATTCGGTGACCACAGGAAAGGCGAGCAGCTCGGTTGGAGGGAATGTCATCCGCCATGCAAACGACGCATTCAACCTTTTCTGGTGGGGCTGGTGGTGGCAGAGGCTTGATGCCAAAGAGGGAACCCAGGAGACCAGTGCTCTTTCGGCGCTCTTTCACAGGCGACGTGGGTGCGCTCTTCTTCGCCGCAGTAGCGGGCTCTCCGGTGTCAGACTTCGTAGCAGTAGCGGTGATGGTTGGGCTGCGAGCATGAGCAGTCGTCCTGCTTCGACGTATCACCGGCTTGGTGGAGGATGCATGATGTGTGCCGCTCAAAGACTTTGCTCTTTCTGGCCTTTGAGCGTCTGACTGCCTGATACTCGCAGTACTGGCGTCTGCAACTGGCCGACTGTACACGTAGACACTGCTGTCCTCCCGTTCCTGCTCTTTTGCCCGCCTCTTGGTATCATCGTGGGGTTTGCGCCGGTGTTCCCTGCCACTTCTCCTGGATACCGTCCGGGTGGATTTTGGTCTAGAGGTCGCCTCTCGAGTTGCGGCAGCACCCTCACGCTGTCGATCCTCCACAGGCCAGCTATAGAACTCCTCCCGCGCTCGTCGTATCTCTGCTAAGTCTGGCGCGAGATTTGTGGCGGGCCCGGACGCCGTACGACTAGCGGTACGTGCAGCATCGTCGCTATCTGGAGGCCTCGAGGATTTGCGCGATGATTTACGGCGGCGTTCATGATGATGTGTATCTCTGCTACCTGCAGCCATGAGTTTGTTCGCCCCATGGTGTGTTCGAGGCAGCGAGCTGATGTTTGGTGTTGGCCTTCGGGAGCAGCCAATCAGTCTTGGTGAGCCCGAGCACAGGTTTGTCAGCCCTGTCAGATGCCCCCGACTCCGCCGACTGGGTTTTCGCCCCCTGAGGCAGACAACCCTGGTTAAATTTACCAGAGACAGCCTTCTGACTCTCGGCAAGCCATCGCTGCTGGATGTGGGGATAAGAGAAGTAGAGAGAGAGAGAGACAGACATTTAGTACGACAAGATAGGTATATATGTATGTATCTCTTATCTATCTATAGGAGTCTTCTGCTACGACTTTCATTAACTGCATGCTCTGGTTCCGAGGGCTCTTCCCCTGTGCGGCTCAGGATTCTCATTGCTCTCATTCCCTCGTGTTTACTGGGCTGGAATTCACAACACTCTCGGGCTCGCAACGTTTGCTGGAGCTTTCCTATAATGTTGAAGCTTTTTGAATGGACCTACAATACTTCGATGATCTGCTCATCTTCATCCTCTTCCACTTCCGTGATGCTCTTCACCCCATCCTCCTTCCCCTCTCCCTCCTCGTCCCTCATAATGACCTGCACAAATCTGTCACATGCCTCCCTCACTCCCTCGTCGTCAGTATGCAGGTGGAGCTCGCGAATAATCGGATATACCCTGATCGACCTCAGCACATCCCGCCCACCTCGTGTGGTTGTGAGCAACAACAGCGTCTCCAGGTGCGTCTTCATAATCTCCGCATCCGGCTCCCTCTCCTTATCCGGCGGTAATAGCTGTAGATCCTCCAGCATGCCCTCAGTGTCCTCCTCGCTGTATTCTTCCGGGCCCATGAGAGGCAGGATGATATACGGCAGAAGATTAACCCCGTCAGCCGCCAACAGCGTCGGATGCGCCGAAACCTCGAAGGCCACGTTCTTGATTGTGCTCGCCACGCCACGTCGTCTGATTATTGACTTATGTTCCGTGAAGACCGTGAGTTTTGTCAACGGGATGATGTCCTGGTCGCGGCTCTGCGGCGTGATGAAGTAGGCTCGACCCTCCGGGTGCTTGGCCATGTCGGCGAAGAAGTATGCCAGATAGTCGAAGTCTGCGTGCTTGTTGTAGCTGCCCGCGACCCCCTTGACGAAAAGATCTAGCAGCTGATCCATGGCGTTCTTCGAGCGGGATAGCGGAGAGGGCGCCACGGATCGGGTGAGGTTCAAGATGCGCACGAGCGAGGAATGTTTCATGAGGTTGGCGAGGAGCATAGCGATCTCATTGGCATTGGGTTCGTTAGGGTTCTGGGGCACCGTTGTCAACTGTGCTTCTGAGCACATGGAAATACTGAGAAGGCCTAGACGGCTACGGAGAACTGACATACTGTTATCCGTAGCAGAAGGGACTCGAGGAAGGCGTCGTCCTTTGCTAGGTTCTGAAGAACCTCCTGGTCGTCCGATATGTTGATTAAGATTGTCAAGGCATTTTTGGCTATAGGCTGGTGGCAGAGCCGTCAGCACCTCTGCTAGCCTTTCGCTGAGGTTATGGCTAGGTGCGTACCGCGTAGTCCTTGACGAGCAGCTTGAGGTCTTTGACGGGAGTCAGCTGGCCGGTCTTGAAGATGGCAGGCTGTGCAGAAGAATATCCGACCAGGTGCTCGGCCGCTGCGGCACAGAAAGTGTCAGCGTGAAATGATACTGCTGCCGGCGCATTGACGGTCTACATACCAACTTGGCGGATCTGAGTATTGCCATGGTGGAGGAACTCGACTAGCTGACGGATACCTTATCAGTCACACACACATAAGAGCGCCGAGTGATGCGCCGCACCTCTTCCAGTTCGGTAGGCATGATGATACAGGCACAGTGCTCGCTACAAGTTTCGAACATCTGCGTCGCCAGAAAAAATGCTATCGATAAAGGCTTCCTTATCTTGGCGCCATCTCGCTATCCCCAGATCTTGGCACGACGAAGCTCGAGTGTCTATAGTTTCTGTGCTCCCCTCTCTTCTCATCCAGCAGCAGCTCTTGACCACGGAATCTGGGCATCCTCTGTTTGTCATATCTCGAACCCAAGATCTATCCCTCTGATTGCAGGAGTGGTAAGTGGTACTGGCGCAGAGTTATGTCGTCACGCCAGTAGTGCTGAGGCCGCTTTTCGTACGGTAAGGACCACACTCTTTCCATTAGCAATTCTTCCTGATTGTTTGTGCGTCTTCATGAGCGGATAATTCTCTCCACCATGAGATTGCACTGTTTTGATTCTACGCTCAACCGATGTATCCGCGCTTCAGCCACTATACGCGCCACAGCTGCCGTTTTATCTCCAAGTCGTTGTACATTGGAGCGCTCGCCATCTAGATGCCAGTCTGCCCAGCACATCTGCTGTGGCTATTTACGCGCCGCTGAAGATACGGATGTGCGGCCGGCCAGAAGTTGGTCGTGCACTGTCCAGTCACGGCGCTACACCCCCTGTGAGGCTCGTCGTGAGGTGCGGGCGCTTATGCAGGAACACCACTCAGCCAACCACTACGAGACCATCAAGCACACCAAGTGCCTGCCGAGAGCGCCATGTACTGCGGCGCGAAGATCAATGCATGTGCATATGGAGCCGCTATTGATTCACGGCGGCCCTAATGGCGACCGATGTCTCGCGGCCGTGATGGCCGGCCACCTTATAACCACTTGGCTCGCCTCCAGGCCTGTGGACCATCTAAGGTCTACGTACCTTGAACATAGAGTTCTCCAGTGTAACCAGGCTATTTCTACTTTATCGATACCCACAAGTCACCAACTATTTCCGGGTGTACAGATTTCCTGTCAGTTTCTTGCGGCACCATGACTTCGAACGTGTCTTTACAGCTTTTCCCACCACCCCTGAAGAAGGTCAAGAGATCGCTCAGTCGTAAAGCATCAGTCAAGCAAGCTGCACGAGAGCCTGTCGCTGAGCGCTTGGAGCGAGCCAAGTCGCCGGTCGACTTCCACGAACTCGTCATCCAGGTCAATTCGCCTACCACCGCATCACCAGTCGCAATTCCGCCCCAGGCATGTGTCTTGCAAACGTCATTAGAGCAGCATGGAACGGCTCCCGCTGCGCTGGACCGAAGAAACGCAGCTTCTCCTACACCAAGCATGACGCACACTCGAGCAGAGTCACCTCCAGTATCAGATGCTCGTTCAGCTCACCGCACACGGACAAGCTCGCCCGTCTCGCGGCAACAGGCAGCATTGCCCGTGACTGGTTCAGAGCGGCAGCACGCTGCCACGCCTTCCATTTCAGAGGTGTACTCGCTCCGTTCAGGCAGTCCTACGCTCGTGCGAAGTAACAGCGCTGCAACGACTCGAGGTCCGCGGAGTCCTGGCGAGCCTCCCCTGATGCAGTCCATTTTCCCGCGCTACGATCATGGCAGGCGGTTATCCCAGCAACAGTACCGTCCCACCCAGGCTTCGCCTACACACATACCTCGGGATAAGATTAGCAAAGCACCCTACTCGCCTGGTTTCTACTCGCCACATGGCGATGTATTAAACGGGGATGCTAGTGGTAGCTCATCGACTACCTTAGAATTTACCCCAGCTGGCGAGCTCTACCCACTGTGGGATGCAGCAAACGGCCAAGGAACACCCATCGCCGCACAGCAATACGTCCTACAAATGCATCGTCCGGTCGATGCAACATCATCAAACCATTCGCAATTCGTTTTCGGGCCTTCTCAATCCCAGCCCTTCTACAGTCTAACGCAATCTTCATTCCTTGAAGCGTATTCCAACGGCACTGAAAGCAACGATGCCAACAAGGACCATGAGCTTCTCATACAACGCCATCACCCAAACAAACCCATGTCCTTCCCAATCGCCCACCTGACGCTCCGGACACCACCTCCAGCCCCAAGCCCATCAGCCGTCCAGCCTCCACCACTTCAACAACAATCCCTCATCACCTCCATCTACCCCAAACTGGCCGCCCTGTCTGCGCTCGAGCTTGCCGCCCAATCACCCACTGCCTCCTCTCTCGCGCTCGTGGATCCAGAAGCGACATCCCCTGCCGCGGCCCAGCTCGCCGCCGAAGCTGTACAGGAAGCTGCTGTGCGCGAGTGCTGTGCGCTCACGTGGACGCCTGCAGTGCCTGGCGGACAGGCTCGGTCGGCGACCTACGAGCTGCAGCATCCCAGTCTAGGCGTTTTTCCGATCGAAGTGCAGGGCGATGTCGCACAGGGACTCTCTTCAGCGCGATCCAAGTCCGCTGCTAGCGTCTTCATTCGCTGTCCCCCATCCCACAACAAGAACGACGATGCCGATAGAGAGCTCCGGAAACCCAAAGGCTACGGTCACAACGACGACGGGGATGATGTCCTTGCGCGCCTTGGTCTCTCAACCGACGCCCTAACCGTCGATGCCGGCGCGATAATGCGGTTCGGAAACGCCTACCTCATCGACGTCGCCGTGTCCGCCGTTCTAGCCGTCGCGGTGGCCGAAGCGAACAGAAGGACCGAGACGGTGAAGACGTCGTTCGAGGGACCGCCCACGGCTGCCGCAAGGGGTTCGCCGAAGCTAGCAGCGAAGGAGCTGAAGAAGGACAAGAAGGCAAAGCATAGGCAGAGACAGGGAGACATCGAGGCCGGCATGGCTGGGGAGAAGGATAGGGGAAAGGAGGAGCTGCCTACGGTAACGAGGGCGGTCCTTAAGGTGCTGAGGGTCGGGTTCAAGACCGCAGTGTGGGTTCTGGAACTTGCGATGAGGGTGTTGACGAAGATGGTAGTGGTGGCTACGAGGTGTGTCCAGAAGGCGTGATCGTTGAGGCGTAGGTAGCGAGGAGAGTTGTACATAGATTCTTCCTGGCGCTGAGATCGTGTCGGTCTATTCAAGATGACCCGTATAAGACGTGCTCACTGCCCAAGGGCTGCGCGTATAGCATAGGAGATATGATCAGCATCTCGAGCCGTTTGAGGATTGGCATTTGGATGTCTACGCCGTGAAGCGGTCAGAACGAAACGAATTTGTAGTCAAGGCCACACCGCCTAGCGCAGAGCGTGGTGTTGCGTCCTATAGCAACGTGTAGAGCGATGCCGCTTCTTTATTCTTCGCCTGTTGTCGACCATCGTGGGCCAGGAACGTATACAAGTAGATACGTAGGTTACGCGATTGGCTTGGCCACATGAAACCGTTCAATTCAACTGTCTTTGTGTTTGGAATAAAACGCTGTGTTGAGCAAGTGTCGGCCACTTCCGATGTCTACTGTCCTTGTGCCATCGTATCGTATGGCTATTCTGCCCAGCTTCAAGCTCAGAAAAGACATATGACGGCCTGGGCGTCCTCTGCATTCAAGTTGCAACGCAAACCGAGTCAAGCCCATTGCCGCCTCCCTCAAAACAACCGACTCCGCCAGGTTAATGCCATACAAGCAACAGATTCCTCCCACTCACCTCCCAACTAATGCACCAAGGAAAGCATCCTAGTGTGCGGCAACCCCACTAATCCACGTAGCGCATCAAGATGGCTTCGGGAAGAACATCTTGGTCTTGTTATCAAACCTCGCGTTCTGCTTCAAGAGCTGCACAAACTCCATCGGCCGGCCCTTGCTGCGCTCCCTGAAACTAGCGATGATGTCTTTCATGGAGATGCCCTCTGGCGGGATCTTCGCCTGGATCTCGGCGACGGAGGGGAGTGGAGCTGTGGCGAAGCGCAAGGTCAGTAAAAGGCGTGGCTCGTAAAAAAGAAGAAGAAAGAAAGAAAATGATGGGGATAGACGTTGACGTCGGCGTATGGAGACCCTTACCAATAGCGGATGGACTTCCCGCCCTACTCCCATTCGGCCTCCCACCAGCCGCCGGACTCCCCGCCCGACTCCCATTCGGCGTGCCATTCGGCGACATACGGATTTTGAGTCTCGGCTTCTTCCCGCCGTCCGTAGCCGTGGCCTCGGTATCGCTTCCGGAGCCGGCGGCCACGCGCATGGCGATCGAGGGCTTGCGGGAGCCGACATCGGGACGGCTGGGTAGTGCAGGGTTGGCGTCGTGATTGTTCTTCTTGGCTTTCTTGCGCTGCGTTGACTCGTTACCGCTAGCGTCGGAAAGGTTAGGCGAGCCGGGGCGCTTGAGGGATGCGAGTTTCGCTGGCTGCTCCGGTTGCTTGGGGCGGCCGGTGGGAGTGTTTGTGCCTTTGGTGGAGGCACCGGAGGGAGGCTTGTCGGATTTCGTCTTGTCTTTGTCTTTGTTTTCGGCGAGGGCTTTGCGTTCTTCTTCGCGGCGTTTTTCTTCTTCTTCTTTTCGCTTGGCCTCGTCTTCTGAATCGCTCTGCGGATCGTTAGCCTGGGCTAGAGACATATGTGAGGTGCAAAGTGATCACCTCATCCGTAAAGTTCTCGTCACTCTCGTAGTTGTAGTCCTTCTCCCGCTTGACCAGCGCTTTACGTGTATCTCTCTCGAGCTTCTTCTTGAGCTCCTCCGCCTTCTTCTGTTCCTCTTCTTCCTGCCAGGCCCGCTGTTCGTTCCCCAGCTCGAACACGTTTGCCTTCAACTGCTCCTTCTTGAGCTTCTCCTCCGTCTCCTTGATGTTCTCCTCATCGTCGGCCCCGAACAGGTCCCTCTCCTCGTCATCCTGAAACTCCTCGCCGAGCTCAAAATCGATAATGTCGGCATCCTCGACGTCGCGTTTGCCGGTAAAGAAGCTGGTAGGCTTCGCGTCATCCTGTTCACCAGGCCGCTTTATTCTGGGGCCCAGGGTTTTCCTCTCCTCCTCATCCGCTGCTTGCTTAGCGCGGTGCCTGGCAATCGTGCCCAGTATGCCCCATTGGGCAGGTTCCTCCTTCTTGGCTCCAGCCCCTGACGGAGGCGGCGGCTGCTTCTCGACCCTTTGCTTGGCTGTGAAGTTGTACCATTTCTCGAGAGGTAGCATGCGAAATTGACCAGTTTCCTCAGGGAGTAACAAGACGTGACATCCTGATAACGCTGCCTCGTAGGTTCCAACGTACAAGCGCTGGCCGCTGTCGTCCTCGAGATGCCATGGCAGGGCCTCTTCGTACCGCAGCTGCTGTCTCTTGATGGCCTCCGGCGTGTCGTTGGTCCGGAAAAGCTGCTCGGTCTTCTTTTGAAACGCGCCTGATCTAGCGGCTCTGTTGTTTTTGGCGCTGGGCGCGATCTTGGCCTGATTTTCTTGTCGTTTCCGCATCCTCTCGTCCTTCAGCGCCTGCTGTTGTTCGCGCTGCTTGTCGTCCTCATCGCCCTCCTTCTGATCGCCGTCTTTCTGTAGACCCGAATCGTCATCGAGACGTCGGCGGTGTAGCGAGATGGGTCGGACGAAGCCCGGGGCGGAGGAGTCTTCGCTGCCGTCCTCGGATTTGGTGCGCTGCTGCGTTAGGTCGATCGTGCCTGGGGCTCGGAGTCGCATAACGTGATGGCGCAAGCTTTTGAGAAGGTCTTTCCGTGTAGTCACCACTGGGAACAGCTGTGCATCTGCGGGTACGGGCGGTGGAGCGGCGGGCGCGAACGCGCTGCTGGAAGGTGTGCTTACTACTAGCAGTCCCAGGGACGCCGTTCGCGCTGCCAGCTGGCGGAGGAGGTCTCCGGGCTGGCGGTCTCCTTGCGGCAACGAGTGGATTGGCTTTGGGTCTGCGGGGAGGGATCGCGTTGGACGGAGCGCCATTCGGCGTCGAGCCCGGCGGAGGAGCAGGCGAGGCGCTCATGGTGAGGTAATGAAGAGTGGTAGAGAATATAGGAAGGCCGCCGCCTAGCAGGGCGCAAAGCTGCGGAAGCCGTCAAGTTCAAAGCTGAGGGAGCCGCTATGTCATGGGCATCAGGCGTTCTTTGCAGCTGGGGAATCCAAGAGTTGTCACCGTGACGAGGGCAGCGTCGTTGGCTGCATTGACAGAGAGGATGTGGAGAGGGCGCAAGCAGGTGGGTGGATTGGGTGGATTTGGGTGGAATGGCTTTGTCTGGGAGCGTCGCCTGAAGCGGACGTTCCGTTCACGATGAACTCAGAGATGCCATTCCCCGCTTATTCATAAATTACGGCCACGTACGGCACCGTATTGTAATAGAGTGCGGCTCTAGTGCAGCCACACCCGCTGTCCGGCCCATTTGCTGCGAGCGCCAAGCGCCAGGCACTTCAATTCACCTCACGGCCAGGATTTCCGTCACCTGTCTTGGACGGACATGAGAAGACGTTGTCATGGGAAACTGAGCAGTACTTCTGTTTGACGTTGGGGTGAACGCTAAGCTGTAGCTGATGTGGCCTATCTCCAAATTTCCTCCCAGTGAACTTTGATGCATTTCTGCTCACCGAGCAGGGAATCTCTCACTCTCCTTTGACTTTACTCTCGCCCTCATCATCTTGGACAATCCCATCCTGCATTTGCTGGGCTTCCTCTCTTGCAGTTGACAAGTTCATGCGCCTTCCGCATTCGCTCCTTCCCATCGCCATTCAAGCATCTCAATCATGGCGAACCCCGGTCCTCCGGGACCAACACTGGAAGACCAGCTTCGAGGCATGATCCTCAGCAATATCACCATCTCTGGTGACCAGGCTCCAGGACCTCATCATGTTCCGCGTGGCCAGCAGGGACGATATTCGGCACAAACACTTCATCAGCTAAGGCCTGCGCATCCACAATTCCCAATCCAGAACCGACAACAAGGCCCTCCGCACAACTATCATAACGGCTACGTTCCCCAAAATCCACCGCAGGCCCAAAATGCATATGTCCGTAACCAGAGTTCAAACAGGCTTTACGGGCAGCAGCAGCATTTTGAGGGCAGGTTCACCCATCAAGCGAGCACCTCACAAGCATCCAGGATACCACAGCAACACGCTGCAAAGCACCCAGTTACCGGAGCTCACCCTGTAGGTCCACCGCCTAGCAATGCCCCGACACAGCCAAAGATACCGCAGCGACACAATACGAAACCTGCAGTAGCCGCGGTGCATGCTGCACCTCCACCGCCTGGGAACCCTCCGTCTGGGCTTAGACCACAGATCCTGCAGCGGCCTCCTGCGCCCCCAGTGGGCAATTCAGCAACGCTCAATGCTCCAACCCCTCAAGTTCCGCGACCGCCTCAAGCGGCTCCCAGACCGCCGCAGCTACCTCGACCCGACGTACTCCAAGCTCAATGTGCGTACCTCGATCGACTGGTAGCACTCGAAGTTCCTCGCGCCGAGATGACGTCCGCAGAGAAGGAAGAGAAGCAAGCCTTCAGATCCCGTATCGAAGCAATCTGCCAACGCGCCGTGAGCGAAGCCGTTCCCAACGGCACGCCTCACGTTTCTCTGCAAAGCTTTGGCAGTCTCGGATCAGGCCTCGCAACGCACGGTTCCGATGTCGACCTTGGAGCCACGCTGCTTGCGACTCCTTCCGATCCGTCCAGCCAGATCCTACCTGTGCCTCGCTGGCTTCCACGTCTCATGGAGCAGGCGCTCTTGCAGCACGGCTACGGCGCTCATTTGCTTACCCAAACCAGGGTGCCCATCCTAAAGGTCTGTGAGAAACCGTCGCCGGAGCTGTATGCTGCATTATGCGAGGAGCGTCAAAAATGGGAAGTCCTGCCAGACGAGGAGAAGTACCCTGACCCAGTGAAGGTCAATCAGAAGAGGAACGAGGATATTGCGAAAGCAGAGGCCGCGAAAGCAGAGGCCGCGAAAGCAGTTGCGGATAGGGCTCCAGCAGAGAAGGCCAAGCCACTCTTCAATGACGGGGACTTTCCAAGTCTCGGAACACAGAAAGGCGCAGCTAAGCCGGTGCAGGCTGTAAAGAAGCCTCAAAACGGCCCGTCTGACACAGCACCCAACGGCACCATCACACCTCAGTCCACGAAAGTGGGTAATAGCGATACCGTGAATGACGGGCCAGTCAACGTAGCCGCACCAGAGCCAGTTACAAACGGCGATCCACCCGACACTACGACAGATTCACAACCCCCTCAAGCCTCAACCCCAACCGCCACCCCCAAACCCCCAACCACACCCCTCCGCCCACCCCGCCCCGAGAAGACCTGGCTCCGCGAGAAGCCACTCGGCCCCCTCGACTTCCCCAAAACCGGCATCGGCATCCAATCCGATATCAACTTTTCAAATCCGCTCGGGGTCCACAACACGCGCCTGCTGCGGTGCTACCTCGCCTGTGACACCCGCGTAAAACCCTTCATCCTCTTCATAAAACTTTGGGCATCATCCCGCAAGATCAACTCCGCGCGCAACGGAACCCTCTGCTCGTACGGCTACGCCCTGCTCGCGCTGCACTATCTCATGAATGTCGCGCGGCCGGCCGTGGTGCCAAATCTGCAGAATATGCAGTTGGCACTGTTTACGGTGAGGGGTATCCACGCCAATCTGACTAATCGCGTCGTTGGGGGCCATCTGGTCGCGTTCTGGGACGACGAGGAGGCGCTCGCGAAACTAGCGGCAAGCGGGCAGGGAGCGTTAACACGGAATCTGTCGGGTCGCTGCTGCGCGGGTTCTTTGGGTACTATGCCACCACTGCCAGCGGGTTCCACTGGATGGAGGACGTGCTTTCCTTGCGGACCGCGCCGGGCGGGTTGTTGAGCAAGCGGGCGAAGGAGTGGACGGGCGCGCGGACGCAGCTCATGGAGGATGGGTTGGAGGTAAGGCAGAGGTTCCTGCTCGCGATTGAGGATCCGTTTGAGTGGAGCCATAATGTGGGACGCACGGTGACGCATAGGGGGATTGTGGCTATTAGGGATGAGTTTCGGCGCGCGTGGAGGATCTTGCAGGGGTTGTGGAAAGGGGAAGAGGCGTTGGTTGAGGGGCTGTTGGATCCGGTGAGGGAGGAGGTGAGGGTGGCTGGGACGGAGAAGGAGAAGGAGAAGGAGTCCGAGGACAAGGGAGAGGACAAGAGTGAAGAGGCGCGAACGGATGAACCGAGCGAGGAGAAGACAGGAAAGACCGTGGCGGACGAAGCAGCTGTCGCGCCTAAGGACTCGGTACTCGAACCAGCTACGGCACGCGAACCAGCTACGGTACCCGTACCAGAACCCGTACCAGAATCCGCATCAGAGGTCCACGGTAACTAATGCGCTCGCGCAGCATCCAGTTGCGCCGATCGTCTTCTCCCCGGAACAGACAGCGGAACAAATCCTCCAGCTCAAGACTATCAGCACGAAGACCCTTTGTCGATACAGTATCATGTCATCGCTGGCTCCTCCGCTTTTCAGAGGTACCAAGCTTTATGAAATGCATGGAATGGTGTCGACCTCCACCCTTAGTGTGCGGCGGCTCCTCCTCACATAAGAACATGCAGCAGCAAGGCCGAAGACGATGAATGAGTCGCAAAAGTTGATGCATGGCTAGCATGGCATGGTTACATGACATAGACGCATGGTATCGGGTTTGAGCGTTCGATGCTGGTGTATCTTGCTTTGTTCTTGCAATTTCCTTGCGTTCTCCAAGGACACATTGTAGTTAGGTCGAAGGTACTTCAACTCCTGGACTTGCCCATTGTGTCAGAACACTTGCATAATTGCAGATAGATCACGACAAGCACCACAGCAAGCGCTTCACAATTGACTAAGGTTCTCACAACAGTCATCAAGCACTTTGTTAGGCAAATCAGAGAAATGCACGCATTCGCTATTGCTACTGAATCCGTCCCGAAAGCTCCCAGCACCCAGCACTCAAGCAAACGCTCGCTCAATTTTTGTGGTCTAGTAGTACACCGTCGCATGTCGTAATCGTCCACCCCTCCAGTCAGTCGTCTCGCCAGACACCCTCCACCAGTCCCATCGTCATACCATCATGAGATTATTCAACTGCAATGTCAAGGCCCTTTCCACCATCCTGCCTTTCCTGCTCGTCGAAGCCAAGAGCTTACAACTCGCCCTTGATGGAAGCGGAAGCGCTGGAGGCGCTCTTGGAGGCGGCCGACTTAGCAGAACTCGCGCTCTTCGAGGCAGCAGATGCAGCAGAGCTGGCGCTCGCTGAAGCAGCAGAACCACCGGAGCTAGCGCTCGCTGAAGCGGCAGACGCACCAGAGCTGATGCTCTTGGAGCCAGCAGCGGATGCGGAGCTTGCGCTGGCCTTGACACGCTCGGAAGCGCTGGAGGCCGAGGCACCCACAACACTAGTAGCACTCTTGACACCACCGGTGGCCCTGCTAGCGGCACTGGTGGCACTGGCGGATCCCATGCCGATCATGTTCTTGATATAGTCGGTGACCTGCTGAACGAGGCCGGCGGCGGTGCTGGTGGCCTGGGCGCCCAGGTTGCCGGCAGAGGAGGTGGCAGCGCCGTACATGCTGGAGGCGGAAGAGGCAACGCTGGTACCGGAAGCAGAAAGGTTGTTGCGGTGCTTGCGAGCGAGAGCGAGGAGCTCGTTGCGCTTGGAACCTTGGGGGACCTTGATGCCGTTCTTGTCGGCCCACTCCTTGATCTGGCTGTCGCTCCAGGAGTTGAGCAGCTCGTCGCTCAGGCTCTGTGTCGCAGAGGAGGCGGCGGAAGAGACGGACGAGGTTCCATCACGCATGCTCTGGCCAGCGTAGCGGGCGTTCCGGCGGACGGCGGCGATCAACTTGTCACGGCTGCTGGTCTGGGGGGCTGGGTAGCCGCGCTCGTCGAGCCAAGCCTTGAGGTCAGAGTCCGACCAAGATTCGTAGAGCCAGTCACCCGGGTAGGCAGCAGTCTCGCCGATCTTGTTAGCAGCGGACTGGTAGTTTTCGCGAGCGGCCTTGAGAAGAGAGTCACGGTTGCGGGGTTGCGGGTTGGGGATGCCATGGTAGTCCAAAAAGGCCTTGAGTTGGGACTCGGTCCAGCTGCAGCAGATTAGTCAGGTTCTCGAAGGAGAATACTACATGCATACCTATCGAAAATCCAGTCCTTGACGCTGTGGTACGAGTCGGATGCTTGGTCCTCGGTCTCATACCAGTATTTCTTCATCTGGCTCAACAAGCCATCCTTGGTCTCCTTGGTCCCCTTCTTGGCCTGGTAGCCCTTGTCGGAAAGGTAGGATTGCAGCTGGTTGGTGTCCCAGCTGGAGTATGGTGAGCCAACTTTGGTGTTCCAGTTCTCCTTGACAAGGTTTTCAAGATCCTTGCGGTCGGCAGGTGTGGGGTAGGCAATGTCGTGGTCGGACAACCAACGTTCCAGCTCGGTCTCGTGCCAGTTGTTGTATGCTGCGTTTCGCACGTCAGTCATGCTCTCCGTCAAGTGTGTGCAACTGAATTGTCCAGGTGGAGTAACGAAAGTCGTCTGCTACAGAACACGTACCGGCTTTGCCAAACCACGTGCTGGCGAGGGCGTTGTTAGCGGCCAAAGCCACCGTGAGGGCGGAGATGAAGGAGAATCTCATCTTTGCTGCAGGGTGCGGAAACTTTCTTTCCTGTGGTGTTTGGAGGTGATGAAAGAGAAGCAGGTCGGTGCTGTTGCGAGGAATGCAGCTGGAGGAGACGAGAAAATGTGGTGTAGCGTGTGCGAAGTTCAGTGACGTATAATGAGGTAAACAATGTGGCTCAAACGAGAAATCGTCGATCAGTGGCTTGACAGGGAATCATGGCAAGAACCAAGAAACGGAGCAATGCGGCAGTCGTTCCGGCCTTTTCAGAGTGCTTTCGCCTTCTAAAACCATCCCGCAGCTCGTGTGCGGGACAACGCAACATAACGTGACGTCGCTTTCACATGCATGGCCGACCATTCACCGCTCTCTGCTCACCCACTACCAGCCACACTTGGTATGGCTGTGCACGATATCCGGTTTGTAGCATATAGCAATCGCTGGAGGCGAATTGACTCAATATTCAAAACGCAGTTAGACGAAGGGGCAAAATGGCTAAAGGGCACCAATTCCGTCATGAGAGAGCCGCGAAGCAGCAGCAGACCAACCACGCTTAGCAGTGATAAGCATACAGTACAACCGCTTTACAACAAGTTAACCCAATTTAATTCTGCTTTTCCGGCCCCTCATTGGTCTCTCCCACTCCTCCGTGCCCTGATGAACCGGACAAGTTAGACATTGGACAAAAAGCAAGCACTCGGCGTGTTAAAGGGAGTCACGGGACACTCACCGGCCCAGAACCCCTTGTCGACCTTCTGATCATCGCTGGCGTTCGGATCATCAATCTTCTCATGCGCCTTCTCAGCACGGTTCTCCATCTCCTTGTTGTGTTGCTTGACGTCCTGGCTCTGCTCTGAGGCGTCGGGAGGGCTTGTGTCTAGGATCTTTGGCTGCGCACCTTTCGTCTTGTCTCCACCGTTGCTGCCTCCACTGCTCTGCTGGGATGAAGCCGAAGAAGAAGAGTCCCCTGATGAGGAAGTCCCGCCCGTGTTGTGGCCCTCGCTCGTGGCCTTCGTGGGCGTCGTGCCGGTGCCCTGGCCGACCTTGGGCGGCGGTGGACCTGGGTGCTCAAGGTCGCTTGACTTGCTGGGGCCCTGATCTTGGGGATTTTCACCGACTGGGTCGCCTTCGCCGCCGCCATAGTCTCCGGCGAACCGCTGGGAGGTGATGGGGAGAGTAGCACGGGGGCTGCGCGCAGGAACGGGCGGAGGAGCGTGGAGCTCAGGCTTGATCGTAGGAGAGACATTGTAAGGGATGAGGGCTTGTCAATTGCAATGATGGCAAGCTTGAGGGACAATTGCAGATGACGGTTCGTCGTGTGTTAAGCTCTCTGAAGCTCTGGCTCAGAGTCATGAGCTCAGGTCCTGCACGGGCCATGAGCGCCATCTAACACCGCCATACGTCATGCCTCGCCGTTCTAGATCTGGGGCACGGTGACTGCCGTAGCGTCCTGTAAGCGTTCTGTAAACCGAACTACTCAGTACAAGAAAGACTGAGAAGATAGATCGCTAACTCGAAGCTTAAGTGGCCTTCCTGGCTATCATGATGCTCAACAGCCGTTGTAACGATGATGGTGGTATGCACAGCGGCACATTGCCAGTGCTGCTCCAAAGCTGGTATGCTCCAACGTCCGCTCAACGAACATCAACCCAAGCCGACAAGGTATCCAATTCAATACACCCGAACGCCTCGCTGTTTCCCCGTAACAAATCATCTAAACAAACTCATCATCCTTAATGCTGAAGTCCGCTTCCATCGTGGCCTTGACGACCTGCGTCGTGTAGCTCGCCATCGTTTCAGCCATAGTTTGAAAACTACTAACGCTTTCCTCCTCAACTACCGCCTGGTACAACGCCTGATAAATGCTTTCAAACAGCCATTGAAAAACGCCAAGAATTGGCCTCCACAGCCAAGCAAGCGGGCGAAACAGAATCGTGGTCGTGACAAAAGGCAACCGCGGCGCGTCTGAATTGACGCCGTAGCCGACCATCGTGTGGGCATAACGCGGTTGGCAATACATGCTACTGCATCGATGTTAGTTGTGGGTGCCGATGCGATTGCTGACGTGCATACATACCAAAGTACGGATTCTGAAAGTAACCAGGTAAGTAGAACCAATGAAGCGAGTCCCAGCCCGGTAAACTTCATGCGGCCGTTTCGATCTTTATTGTAAAACATACTCTTGCACGCCGGCCAGACACCCGAGAGGGATGAGGAGCGCGCAGAAATAGCAGAACATCCGCAGCGCTTGCATTGCCCTGCGACAGCTGGAACGTCGTTGACCTCCGTTACATCAGCATGGTGCTCAGCCACATCCACCTGATGCTCGACCCGCTTGATACCTCGGCCCGCATCTCGTATGCTGGTCCTTGCTGCTTTGAGACGAGTGTTCATGGTCTGCAAGATTTGGATTTCTTGATACCGGTCACGCTCAGCCGCCGTCTTGGGCACTCCAGCTGGAAGTCGCAGCCCCATTAGGGTGTCTTCGTCGAGTTGCAAATTTGTGGTGTCGTCGGGTGAAGAGTGTATTAAGTCCTCTAAAGAATCTATTGTCGAGTCGCCGAGCATGTCCTCCTTGCCTTGGCTTTGGTGATTGGACTTTGCTTTGCCGATGACCGCTTCCAGTGCAGACGATGGTAGCGTTGCCTTCTGTGGCTCTGGATTTTCTTCTGTTGGTCGTTTCCGCTCCGTCTCCGGTAGCGGTTCCGCAGTTTTAGACTTGGCAGGGGATGCTGATCTGCTGCTGCTTGATGAAGATTGCGGAAAGAATCGAGTTTTGCTTGTTTCAGGCGCAGGCGTGTTGACCCACGCGCCACTCACTTTTGGTGTTTGTACCTCCGCTAGTTTTTTGGGAGAGGGTACCAATTCCGTATTGATTCTTGTGAGGTCGGGCTCGGGAAGTAGTGGCGGATCTATCCTTGGCGTATCTCTTACATCGCCTTCATTAGCTAGCTCCGCTTCTGGCGGTATGTTATCTTCCGGGGTTGTATTCGCTTCCGGAACAGGGTCGTCTTTTGACTCTTCATTCGGGCGCTCTTCATCGCCTTCGTATGGGGCTTTCTGCTCCTCAATATTCGGAAGCTCTTGCATGCTGTTCGAAAGCGTAGCTGGTTGAGATCTGACAGAGGCTTGATCACCAGTGGCGGCTTCAAAGGTCCTTTTCGGGCTCGGACTAGCACTCGTCGCTCGTGCTAACCTCCTAAGCAGATCCTGGGAGTCAAGTCTTCTGTGGCCTGGTCTCTGCGGGGTCGCTTGCGCATTGGCCTGAATACCCGGGTTGATGATCCCGACAGTCTCCGTACTTTTCTTGTAAACTACGATCGGAGAGTTCGGCGCCTGGTTTTCATCTCCTATTGCCAACGGCGACTTTGGCTTACTTTGCCCTCTTTCTCTGCGCTTTGGTAACGTAATATCCTTCTGCGCCGGGTGAGCTTCAGGATTATCACGTTGGGCATGCTGAGGAATCCTCGTAGATGATGGCGATGGCTGATGTTCTGATGGTTCGTCTTCCTGGACCTCGGTGATTTCAATGGCTTGGCTTCGAGCGGTGACTTCTTCTTTGATACTTTCGATTTCCCGCTGAAGGATTTCATCCAGGAGCCTGTTCTTTGGGATAATCGGTGTCGAAGCTAGTACTGAACCCATAGTAAGATCCTCGCTGAGCTCCCACTCCCGAACTCGATCAAGCGAGGTGTTCAGTCGCTTCCCCGCAGATGGCGATGCCTCAGCGGGCCTTCCCGCAAGAGCTCTGTTGCCTCCAGTAGATGACACAGGTATATCTGCAGCTGCGGCTGACCACCCATTGTTGGCCAGGCTACCGTCTCTTGCATCCGCCGTCCGCTGAGAATACAGCGCGTCTGCTTCTGCACCTGGCGCCCGTGCCTCATCTTGTACGTCTACCTGCAGTATGCGGCGCATCCACGTATTCCTCTGCCTGCCTTTTCTCCCCCATCCCTGCGGATAGCGCACTAGAGGATCTGATCTCTCGCTGCTGCTGACGCTGACGGGATTGCTGGATTCCCTCTGAGCAGCCAAATCGCCACGACCTCTCGAACGCTCCAAGTCCTCCTGGCGCTCCAAGTTCTCCAATGTCAGGCCTATGCGGGGACGAGGTCTCGCTTTCCTGAACGGCTGCCCGCCCCCCGAAGCGCGTCGCGTATGCGCTGCTCGTCCTTGGCTCTTTGAATGAGTAGCCGTCCAAACTCGTCGGTATCGCTGTCATTCTCGAGGGAGGTGAGACCAGAGAGTATGGTGTCGCTGGATGCACGGGTGCCGTCGTCTTGTGTTCCTACGCGCTCGTCCATGGAATGGTCGCTGAGAGCGCCGACTTTGGTGTTGTACGTGTATCTCGGGCCAATGATGTTCACTGAGGTCGGAGAAAGGGGCTCGAAAGCCGTCGCGCACTCATTCGAACGAATTCGTAGCGCGTCTCGTATGCATGTTATGGGTATGAGGGTCGCGAAAGTGCACTCTGAGCGCTCGTCGTGTTGACGGTGATGCGCGCCGCGGCAGTTCCTCCCGCGATTGGTCGGTTCCGGCTTCCTGCTAGGAACGCCAGGGTCCGCTGGAAGAAAGTCACGTGAGTCGAACCGCAGGGCTTAGCTCCAGATTGCCGGCTTGCTAGCGCCAAACACCCGCGTGTCTCCTCGAGATGGCTGGGAAACACCAACCTCCTCCACGGCTTCTCCAGCCATCACCATGCGCGCCGCCGGCCTCGCCCTCAGGATGGGTCCCATATATTCTAATCGCACGCGCTTAGCCTGTAGGTCCTTGGAGACTAATATAGCCTCACCCAAGTCTACCACATCATCTCTGAAATTACATCTCGCCCTACTCAAACTCACCGTATCTCCATCTATCGCTCTCACTTGCACAATCACCTAGCGCCAACATCGACGCTCAAGAGACATGCACGTCCCAAAGTCACTCGGTCTTGTAGCTCTCTCTGTATTCGCGGTCGTCTCAGACGCTCTCCCGCTTGATCAGCGCCTACAGCAGCGTTCCAATGCACGGAGGCAGGCCAAAGGCTATTCCGTGGTCAACGTCGACGGCAGCAGTTCAACAGGGACCTCAGCTGCTGCCACGACCGTCGTCAACACCATCATAAGAACCGTCATGCCGGTGCCTGCTCCCACAACGATCGTCATAACCACAGAGGCCGCGCTCCCGCCCACCTCTCTTCCTCCGACTGCCACCGAGACCGCAACGTCGCCGGCGGCCACCAGCACAACACCTATAACAGAGGCAACAAGATCAACCTCGACCTCAGCAAGCAGCTCGTCGTCTGCGCCACCTCCACCTTCGAGCTCGTCACCTACGAGTATTCCATCCTCCACGCTGACGTCCTTGTCCACGGTTCCGGTTCCCTCTTCGACTTCCACGCTCTCGTCTTCAGCCATCGAACCCACGACAACAACGACTAGCACGACAACGCCTCCGCTCAGCGTGATCACTCTGCCGGCGTCAACAGTCACAGTGGTTTCTACAGCACCGCAGCCCACAACATCATACTATGACGACGGCATGTGGCACACGCGGTATCCCATCCGTACTTGGTGGGATGCTGCCCCGAGCGCCACCGAAAGCTCCTCCACTGCAGTGCTTGCTCGAGGAGCAGCCGCCACGAATATTGCTGTGGTGAGCTGGAACATTACGGAATTCTGAATTATTCTTCGTGAGCGTACGGATTACGACGACTAGACAGTTCTATCTTCATGAAAATATTTCGAACAACCTACCGCTCAAAACTCGGCTGCTTTACATGGTTGCTTGAGTCCTTCGCTGTGCATTATGAGTTAATGGTAATACATACCGTAGATGGTTTCACGGATAGACAGGTCGGTTTCGTCTTGTTAGGAGTTACGCATAGACGGCACAAGCATTAGGGTGGAGTTTTGGCATAGGATAGCAATTAGGTTCTTTAATAATCTATCGATCGGCGTAGAAATTCTGCCCACTTGCTCCAAGATTGACCATTCCCAACCATGAAATTTAGGCTGTTGTGATGATCAGGGCGTGATCCCGCCTAACACACGAGGTGGCTGAGATTTCTTAAGCTGTAGCCACGGTGAGTAGAAAGAGTGGGTGTTGTTGACAAGATTACGAGTCCCTTGAGTTCAGCCCGCGCATAGAGTTGGCCAACGTCAGCTTGGCGGTGGTCACCTAAACACAGAGAACGACTATCCACACTCCCAAGCCAACAACCGTTCCACCGTAAAATCGAGGTAGCAATGGCGTCGCCGCCGGTAGTGGAAGATCAAGGCCGGCTGCTTGAAGATGCTCTGGCTGTTGTGCGGCAGCAGACGGTGCTAATGCGGCGATGCCTCGAAACACCCGGGAAGCTGATGGATGCGCTTAAATGCAGGTATGTATCAAGCCCATAACATTTGCTTATAGACTTTCGCAGAGACACGCCACTCACCCTGATGGTTTCGCAGTTCCACCCTAGTATCAGAGCTCCGCACGAGCAGCTTAGGGCCGAAGCAGTACTACGAACTTTACATGGCTGTATTCGATGCGCTGCGACATCTCTCGGTTTACCTACGAGACAACCACCCAGTCAACCATCTCGCCGACCTGTACGAGCTCGTCCAATATGCCGGCAACATCATCCCGCGTCTTTACCTTATGATCACGGTTGGCACAGTCTATATGGCAATTGAGGATGCGCCGGTCAAGGAAATAATGAAGGACATGATGGAGATGAGCCGAGGAGTGCAGCACCCAGTACGAGGGCTATTCCTACGGTATTACCTTTCGGGACAGGCAAGAGACCATCTGCCTACCGGAAGTGGTGATGGACCGGAAGGGAACCTCCAGGACTCAATCAGCTTCATTTTGACCAACTTCGTGGAGATGAACAAGCTCTGGGTACGGCTGCAGCATCAGGGACACTCGAGGGAACGGGAGCAGAGGACGAGAGAGCGGCAGGAGCTTCAGTTACTGGTGGGGAGCAACCTTGTACGGCTAAGCCAGTTGGTGGATCTGGACAACTACAAGAAGATATTGCAGCCTCTTCTCGAACAGGTCGTACAGTGCCGGGATGTCCTAGCGCAAGAGTATCTGTTAGAAGGTGAATGCGGTGGTACGCCTTTCTATTCCGTTTGCGCTAACATGCTGTGACAGTGATCACACAAGTCTTCCCTGACGAGTACCACCTGCATACCCTGGACCAGTTCCTCTCCGCGACTGCCCGCTTGAATCCACATGTCAACATCAAGGCAATCGTGATAGGCTTGATGGATAGGTTGTCCGCTTATGCTGCAAGAGAGTCGGAGTCGGAGTCGCCAGAGGAGCGGAGAAAGGCAGAAGAGGACGCGACGACGAAGCTCTTGGAAAAACTGCGGATATCTAAAGAAAGAAAACCCGCGGACAAGCCGGCACAAGAGAATGGCGACACGGCAGAAGCGCGTCCTGCTGAGAGCGACGCTGCGTCGACAGCAACATCCGCTACCGCTGTCGAGCCACCAGAGGAGTCCGCACCCACAAATGGCGAGAGCAAGAGGAGCCGCGGCATACCAGACAACGTAAAGCTCTTCGAGATCTTCCACGAACAGGTTGCCAGTCTGGTCAAGCTACAGCGCTTGCCAATACAAGATACAATAGCTCTGCTGGTGTCCCTAGCAAATCTTGCACTGTCAGTCAATCCCTACGGTCAGATAGGAGTCAAGCTAATGTCAGTAGCAACATTTACCCTGAACGACTGGACTACGTCGATCAAGTCCTAGCCTTCGCGAACGAAAAGGTCGCCCAGTACGCCAACAGTGCTGACCTCCACTCTCAAGCTACGCAATCGAGCATTCTAAATCTCCTACTCGCTCCTGTCAAAGCATACCTGTCCTTGTTCACTGCATTAGCCTTACCAAACTTCATTCCCTTATTCCAATCGCAACCATACCCTACTAGACGATCCGTAGCTGGCGAGGTTGCCCAGAGCTTGCTTCGAAACCAGACCAAGATTGACACGGTTGAGAATCTCGAAGGTGTGCTAGAGATACTCAAAGTCATCATCAAAGAAGGCACACAACAGTCTGCGGGATATCAGGGTGGCCCACTGCAAAGGAAGGGCATGGAGACGGACGAAACGATAGAGGAGCAAGGATGGCTTGCGCGGATAGTGCATCTCATTCACAGTCCGTCGAACGACACACAATTCAAGGTGAGCGTGTTGCCATGGTGACTCAGATTCAAGCTAACACTAGCTGCAGCTGCTACAAACGGCACGAAAAGCCTTCTCAGAAGGCAACGAGCGCGTCAAGTACACGACACCCGCTCTCATCACAACTTCCATCAAGCTTGCGCGTCGCTTCAAATCCCGAGAACACCTCGACGACAACTGGTCGACTCAATCATCCGCCCTTTACAAGTTCATGCACAGCACGCTCTCCACACTCTACACCCGCGTCAACGGCGCCGCCGACCTATCCCTCCGTCTCTTCGTCGCTTGCGGCCAGGTTGCCGATCAGAACGGCTTCGAAGAAGTCAGCTATGAGTTCTTTGCGCAAGCATTTACCATCTACGAGGAGGCAATCAGCGACTCGAGAGCGCAGTTCCAGGCTGTATGCATCATCGCCAGCGGGTTACATACTACACGAAACTTCAGCAAAGAGAACTACGATACCCTCATCACGAAGTGCGCGCTGCACGGGAGCAAGCTGCTCAAGAAGCCAGATCAGTGCAGGGCGGTGTATCTGGCGAGCCACTTGTGGTGGGCGACGGAGATACGGGCGAAAGGGGAGGAGGACACGAAGACGGTGAGTTTCGTTCTCGAGGTGATCCTATCTTGGTATAGTTGCTAACAAGAGTGTGCAGCTCTACCGGGACGGCAAACGCGTTTTGGAGTGCTTACAACGCGCATTGCGAGTAGCGGACGCGTGCATGGACACGGCGGTCTCCGTCGAGCTCTTCGTAGAGATTCTCAACAGATATGTTTACTACTTCGATCAGGAGAACGAAGCGGTACGTCCCATGCACAAACGGAGTAATATTTTCCGACTTGCAACTAACCCTCTCCTGTGCAGGTGACGACGAAGTACCTCAACGGCCTCATAGAACTCATCCACTCGAACCTGCAGACCAACGAAGCGACATCGTCGCTGGAAAATCCGCGGAAGCATTTCCAGAGGACGCTGGATTACATCGCGTCGAGAGAGTACGAAGGCGTGATCACGACGCCAAAATGAAGGGGCTTCACCCGTGATTCTGCAGCTGGGAAAGGATGGTTCGGTTTGAGATTTTCTTTGGGCGAGGCATAGCGACTGTACATATTATCTACGGTCAGCCGGTGGCGAGGGTGCTGCTAGTAAGGCGGCTACTTACTCAGAGCGAGTTTGTTCTGAATTTCTTGTATCTTAGGAGATCAGTGCGACGAACGGGGCGCACGTATTGAAGAGAACCAGTGGCATAACCACGACAGGCCATCTTGTCTTGTTCTATGATCCCAGATCCAGCATTCCATGAATGCCATCTTCACTTCGAATTCAACAGTCCACCGTAGTAGCCAGTAAACGTCCGGCGAATTCAAGAGGTAGGCGATTCTGGCCGTATGGGCGAAGGGTGCAGCGGGCCTGGGAGCATGTGCGAACTCCTCTGCTTTTCCAATTAGCAGTGTGTCGCCGGTGCCGTCCATCCTCAAAAAAGCAGTTTCACCCAGTAGATCGTTGAATCGTTGAATCAAACATCACTCAGCACAGTCACGTATATGCATACTATCAACGGCTGTCACGGTTTAATGCGATTTCATTCAGGATACATTGGTTCATTGTTTTGCGCGACCGAACAAGTGACACCATAATGTATCTACCAGTCGGCGGACACCGTATAGAACGAGAACATGAGAGTTCTAGCTTCTCTACGATAGGACACGATGCTATACACATGACTCAAGGTACTTCTGTTCTGCTCCTCCGTCCATGTGCTGTACCGCCGCCGCTCATACCACCGCGCAAGTGGACCCCCACTTGGCCAAGGACTGGACTCACACAAGTAATTCCAAAGGGGTCATTGGGCCAAAATCCTTGAAGTTGTGATGTGAAGTGACCCAGTCTGCAGAGATGTCAGTCCCGATCCAATCGTTGTCAAGGTAAAATGCATACCATTAATGCCCACCACCGGAGGCACATGTCGGCATTGCTGCACAAACACCAGTGATCAACTGCAGCAACGATGCACCCAGGTCAACATCGCCACAAACCGAGGGCACTGCACCACTCCGGCACCGTTTGATGAAGATCCACGACATTGTGACCCACTGCTGCTCATCACCACTTCCGGGGGTCTGTGTCCCATACCGTTGGATCCACCCCAGATTGTCTTATACCCATGCTCTGGGTCTACGCCGAATAGATACGCTGCAGGAACGTCGCCTATACTGTACGGGATGATGTGGGCAGCCTTAACAAGCTCATTACTGTGCATCATCTTGCTGATTAGGCACCAAGACCGCGGATCTGTAGGATGTATATCGGCCTCTGTGGGGTTGTAGCGATTCGTCAGGCGCTTTCGAAGATTGGTTTGGTCGGTGGAGTTGCAGCCGGTTTCTTTCTTCGGATACCTTGCGCCTGCAGGTCCCTCCATGTTCCCAGCGATGGTGGTTAAGTAAGCCTGGCCCATTCTGGTGTGTGTATTTGGGATAACATTCCGAACTGAACCATCGTCCGGCTCGCGGCTAGTTGATATCGCTCTTTAACAAGAGCTGACTCAAGTTCCTGGAGGTAGTCAATCGGGGTGCGGCCGCACCTGTGCTTGCTCGTCCCAGCACGGCAGGTCGCCTCGAAGTCCGCCTCGCACGGGTTGCCAGTCAGAACCCCGGTCAGGATCAGGTCCTGAGGATCGGCTGGAATGTACTCCGCAACATGTCCTTCTGCAACGGGTTCTTGTGGAGCAGCCACCGGTCATAGTGCAGGGTCCTTGGCGGGTCCAGGAATTGACTTGTGAGGCTGTTCTGGGCCGTCCTACCGAGCCTCGAGTGGATTAGCCAGAGCACGCGGTAAACGCCAGCGCACCTCCCGAGGCGCACCCCCTATTCGCATGGTCGTGCTTAGGGGCAAGGTAGCTTTGACGGCAGTGGGCATCCCCCGGCCGACAGTAGAAGCCCTTACAAGCCGAATTGTCAATTTCCAGCTTTGTGCCTTCGCGGACGAACGGACATCCCCAGGGGTTGTGCGAGTAGCAGTTGACGGCCGACATGTCGTACTGAATGCGGCCGTTGTCGTGCACGGTGTACTCGATTTGGTAGATGTCGTTCTGCAGATCGCCTTCGTTGTGCGGATTGGTCGATAGCTTGATGGATGGACCGCTCCCATCCGCCTTCTTGTAGTAGGCCTCGCTCCAGGCCGCACCTGGGGCGAGGGTCACCCGGTTGCCCTGGCGGTCGCCGACGGACCACAGGAAGATGTTGTACGGGCAGTTGTTGTTCACCGTGAGCGACCTCGCACGGAAGGGTGTCGCGGCTGCGAAAAGGGCGTAGATGAAGAGCGTGACAGCGACCGTGGAATGCATGGTAGGATATTCGGTCTTGAGGCTGTGCTTGTATGCGTAAGCGTAGTCCACTGAAGAGATGAAGCATGTATACTGACATTGGCTTTGATAGTATATCTGACTTCGGTGTTCTGCCTCGGGTCTGTAGGTGAAGGTGGTGAAAAACAAGAGTGAATGACCTGACTTGATAGCTTGGCGGGTAAATTCGAAACGATTGTAAAAGAGTTAGGAGTGAGTAGTAAGGAGTGGTGAGTGATGAGAACGATGGATGTTGTCCAAAAACGAAGGGTAGGTCTGGAGAACGAAGAACGATGTTGGAAGAAGTCTGGAACGAGGGATGGCCTCTTTATGGTGAATTGTGGTCTGGGAATTGTTGGCAAGAGGGTCTGGGGCAGAAGGACCTTATCATCCTGACTCTGTCGACCTTGTTGACTCCACCTTCCTGTCCGAACCGTGGACGTAGGCGGGGTGCGGTGAGGGGCATACCTCTACCAAGAGAAGTGCGAACTTTCTAGTTCATCTCTCGAAGCAGGAACGAGTCCAAACTCGACTCCATTGACGTACAGGAATACTCCGTAATTGCTCTCATATCACGAATTTCTAAGCAGCGTGCTCCAAGAGGCCTTCCATATGTAGGGCATCCAAAATCTATGATCATGCAGAGCTAGATGAACCATTACTGTTTGAGAAGTGACGAGATGACGAAACGCACGTATTCTTGGAAAGAGTGGAAACCATGGTGCTTGAACCACCAAACAAGGAGTACCTCCCATGGCCCCAACGCTGCAATTCGAAGAGCGGAGTATTCTCAGCAATGAAAGCAACCGCCCGACCGTTGCTTCTGTGCTTCAACTCATTTTCCAGCTGGAATGCTCAAGAGTAAACCACGCATTCGACGGGCGTATTCGTCGAGAGCTGCATGAGGCAGCTACGACTCTGATTCCGGCAGTAAGCTGTACAGGCCGTGTTAGTTTCGATAAGCTCTTGTCTTGTAAGCAGTGAATCGTATTGCATCGAGTGTTCCATGATCGTGTGTCAATTACAGGATCAGTGTACATGTGTGCATCATTGACCTCGCGGGATCACAATGTTGCCACGTAAGCCGCACTTCTGCGCTCCTAGACATTCTCAGAAGTGGTCTGTTGGACTCTCCGCACCCATGGGTGCGGAGCGGGGATAAGTGGGCGCTGTTGGACTGATGGAAGAGTTAGGTTGTTGGTCGAGACATAGCCAAGAAAGTACCGCACATGACTAATCACGGTACTTATTGGTCTCCATCAGATGGAATTGAACATTAACAACCCTCGATTGTGCGAAGGAGAAGATTATTGTAAGGATGGATGATCTCATTAAAGTCTGCCGTCTCTTCATCACATGATGCAGCAGTCACCTGATATATCGTCTCCAACGACGGCCCAATCCAACATCAACTCCCAGCGCCAAACCCCCGATCCCATAGACCCCAATAAACCCCGCTGAGAAGAGAGGGCTCCTACAGGATGCGACCATTAATGGGAGCAGCCCTCTTATCTCGCTGTCCCGAACCACTAGGTAAAAATCTTGAGCAGTCGACCAAACTCGCTGCACCGCCCGGGACGCCAAGTAGTGACATCTTCTCCATGCTGTTGTGGAAAGTCAGCAGATTGCATCAATAAACCCATTGACAGTCACCACTTACGCGGATGAGAACGCCGCATTCCACCCGAACTGGTTTCCAATGAAGCTATGAAAGTGCTCGCCCGTCTCCGGCTGGTGCGCGACGCCAAGGTCGGCCGGGATGCGGAACGGCGCCGTGTTGTCGAGGAGCTGCTGGTAGTAGCTCACATCCCAGACACCGGGCGTCGAATCCAACGCCGCGCCCTGCTGGGAGGGGTCCACGCGGAATTGCTTCGCGGCTGTGTGGGCGCCAATCAAGGCGGCGAGGTCGCGTGCGCTGAAGCCCTTCGCTCGGAACGAAGCCAGCACGGCGTCGCCTGTCATGAAGGGGTTGGGCAGCTCGCCTTCGGGAGCGGGTGTCGAGGAGTCGGTGCGGCCGACGTAGGCGGGGATTCTGGGGCCCATGGGACAGGTGGCTATCGCGTAGGCTGGGGACGGTAAGCACAGAGAGAAGCGAATAGCCAGGAAGGAACAATGAAACTCGTGTAAAGACTCACCACCAGCAAACTGGAACATATCCGCGACGCTTACGCCCTTTGCTTGTGCCAATTTCCCAAGGTTTTCGGAGATCGGCGCCAGGCCGCCGTTCTCGCGCTCCCGTGTGAATTCCTGTGCTAGGAACAGTGACCCGTCGCAACCCTGTCCGGGAAAGCAGTCATGGAAGGCCGCTCGGATGGCAGCACGAGCGGCATCGGTGCATTCGCCGTTGGCTAAGAACCTCCACTTTAACTCTTCCGCTATGCTGCCCCAGACTTCGGGGCATTCATTCTGGCGCTCCTCGAACGGATTGCGAAATGCTCTTTTGACTGCTGACATGTCTGGTAGTTTGATATCTCGAGCGTAGTGTACCACATCATTGGCAAGGCCTTCCAGTGATATGGCTTGGGTTGTTGCTGCCACTGACAGCAGGCAAAGCACCTTGGGTAAATACATTATAACTAAACGGTGAATAGTAACGATAGTGTGAGGCGGCGAAGATCGAGAAGCCCAGGATAGTGATAGAGAAGAATGAGAGAACCGTTGCTAGACCCAGGAGTAAGACCGAAGGAGCGGGAGTCTCATCTTATATTTCACCCGAGTCACAAAAGAGTGCATTCCCTTGGATACCACGCCTCGCCACGAGAACAAAAACGGCCGACCTTGTCCAATTGGGACACAAACGGTCGCACCTGCGTGAGGACGCTGAGCATATCCTGGGCATCAAAGGTGCCTGGAGATACACCTGCGCGAGAACCCTGGGACTTTGCCACTGACAGATTAGGCCTCCGAACTGACAGTTACTATTACTGTGTGTCCGAACGACCCTTTAGGACATAGCCCTACCGGCATATCCAATATGTCCATGCAGCTTAGAATGGCACAATTGCTGTCGTGAGCATGTTGAGGCTCGATACGGCGAGGGAGTAGATGCCGCAGCACGATTACTGGCAACCCCTGAACCGTTGGATCTGTCCGGTCCAATCCATCATAACGGCCAGTCATGCCTAACGCACGTAAAGCAGTCTGCAAGCCACTTTATGGCGCCCTGGGGCCGGAAGGCTGCGAAGTGGCACTACAGCATGAGTTGGAGAGTTGGGAGTTGGGAGGAAGCCTAGGCCTTCAACATCCCGACATTGTGCTTAGACAGATTGCGGGGGAGGAGTACGAGTGAAGCCTCTTCGGGGAGGGGGCCAATTGTTGGAAGTATCAGGCTGATACAAAGTAGATCAATGTAAGACAACTGTGACAAGCAATGGAGCACAAGCACAAGGAACACAATTTCTTTGCCTGCAAGAGTGACGAGAAGACGTTGAAAACGGTCGTTCGTGCAGCAGTGTTTGACATCGTGACGAGCTGCAGCATGTGTGGTGTGCATCTTACCGGTAGCACTGCAGGATCGTTTACTGAATGTACGGAATCTGCGCACCAACGGCACCGCCAGATGGACCCGTGAAGTCCCAAAGAAGCTCACCGAGGATTCTCCTCGCGTGGTTTCCCTAGGTAAGCTTAGCATCCTCTTCCATAAGCGGCTTACGGAGGCTTCGGGCGTGAACGTCGTATGCGGCGGGCCGGAGAATACTTGTAGGTGGTAGAAGCACGACGCAAGCAACAAACGTTAGGCAACGGCGATATGGTGTTGAGGTGACTGGGCATGTTTGAACCATAGGCGGTCCATCTCCCGTCAGCGTCTAAGCCTCTCCGATGTATGGTACCTCGTAGTGACAGATATCCGCTCGCGGATAAGCAGATCAACAGGTGTAGGACGAAGTAAGTCGGTGTGTAGCGTGGGGTGGCGCAGCCTGACTCCTGCGCATTCGCCAGGTAAGCAACGGCGGCCAGTGTGAAACTAAAAATGTACGCAAGAACGGCGTAGCATAAGCTCAGATGAGATGCATGCTTAGCCAGCTTGGCTGCGGTTTGCGCAACATAGACTTGCTGTCAGACGCCTCGACGTTGCAACAAGCGCTTAGAGAGGTGGAAGATGATTGGTGGAGCACGTAAGTTGGGGCCATCAACCTCGCTCACCTCAACTACATGGAGACAGTAGTCATAGTCCCGGAGACGACCTCGGAGACCGCGTTCGGATGCACCTGAGAATGTTGGTAATTCATGGGGCTGTCCTCAACGTTGTGGGTGCTTTGGCGGAGACGCCAGATGGGGAATAACCTTGGAGGTTTTGTGGAATCAACCGCTACCGCCGAAGTTGGGGCAGGGGTTGGCGCAAGCGCTGCAAGCACCGATCACGTGTTCCCTCAGTCAGGACTACTCTGCAAAGGGGGACCTCAGAATACCAACGCTCAGTTGCCGCCGAGTTAATGTTTTGAAACCTGATTGATGGGCGTTGAGCAAAACCCCTTTACGCAGTCACTTGCAATGCTAGCACTTCTTCTCACGATATGGCGCGTACGAGCTGGCGAGGCATGTCAACCCAATTATATTCCACCTAGTAATGTCCCAGCTGCATTTCAAGGCCGTTGCCCATCTACAGTCGAGCCCCTAGGTCCCACCCACCCTTAGCTTAGCTCCCGTGTGTACAGTCCTATCAACGGCTTACAACAAGTAAAGATATCTCTAAAACCATGCACACCCCGAGAACGCCACGGACCCATTATCCAGATTTTCGTGTATCGGCTCCCTCCTGCCCGAGCTAAAGGAGAGCACAAGCCATGGCGGACCAAATATCCGCTGAGCGCGGGAAGCCTCATGCATCAACAAGCGCCTTAGAGTCTAAGCAGCGTGTACATATACAAAAGCGACAGCTAGTACATGCTGCCTGGAAAGATAGTATACAATGGCGAAGAGAGGCACCATGTGTGCAGGAATGTGCAGCGAGTAGCCAAGAGCACAGCACCTGAGGACAGCTATAGGTCGTCCAACTCTTCATCCAGGCCGCCGGAAGGCCTCAACGCCCAGTGTAGGCGTCTCAACCAGCCTGTTCGCCGGCACTCCCTCGTTCTTGCGGCGCTCAAAGAAGTTCTGACATTCGTTGACGACCAGCGCCCACTCCGCAAGCGCACGTCCGGCGTATTTGCTTGAGTTGACGGCATCTCCCTGCGGCTTCACTGGCATGGTATTTGGCGGCGTGCCTTGCTGCGCTTGCAAGAACTTCTGCGCCGGCATTGGAAGTCGAGGTGGGAAGAGCCGGGCGTTTCCTGGTGTCTGGAAGCGCTTGTCGACCCACTCGAGGGAGAATTTAAAGCAGAAGGTGCGGTGAGTAGATGCTTGGGGCGTATCCGGTTGACTCGGCGAAGCAGCAGCAGAGGATGTAGAAGGTGCGCTTCCAGTAGCCTGCGACATTGCGGACTGGGTGCGAACGAGCTTCCCAGACGGCGGATCAGGGCTCCGAGACTTCGACCGTGTCTTTGATGAGCCCGGCATAAGACTTCTGAAGATCCCCCATCTCCGCTTGCCCGTGTCTTCGACCATATCCGACGAGTCTGAAGCGTCTGACTGACCAGTTGAGGGCCGAAGCGCCGAGTCAGATATCGATTGACTCATGAAGGTCGACGATCGGGTATTTGAAGGCGACACGGCACCATCAAAGGAGAAGAACTGGCCGCTGACGTTGATGAGCGGAGCATCCGTACGGATGATGAGGAGACGTCGTCCAGGTGCAGGGTTGCAAGGTGCGGTGGACGGAAGCAAATCATGTTGTGATTCGGCATTTTCTCGAACGTAGAGGAAGTGCGACCAAACAGAGCGCAGGCTGTCATTCAGCCGTACAAGGATGCTTCTGTAAATCGCATCAGCGCTGAAGACACTCTAACATGACCCAAACTTACGTCTCTGCAGCGTCAGCGTCTGCATCCCCATCGAATCTTGCGAGCCGCCAGCAAAGAAGCCGCATGAAGTATGCCCGTACCATAGGACACCAGTGGTTAAACCTGCTCTCAAAAATCTCCGGATCCAGCAGCAAATCGAAACACATGTCCGCTTTTCGCTGCTGGCTGTTAGATATACTGTTCCACGTGCTGTACAAGAATGCATAAAGCCGAATCTCTGTAGTAGTGTTCTGGCTTTCGATCATCCGTCTGTAGACCGAGAGCCAAAACGGCCAGTCGAGCATGTCGTTGCTGGATGCTGTAATGTGTTCGTATCGTACTAGAATAACAATGGCCTCTTCCAGAAAGTCGATGAGTGTGTAGCATGCGTTATGATCGTAAATCGAAACCTTTTTGGCACATGCTTTTAGAATGTCGTTGAATGCTTCCGCGAATATATGCCGAGCGTTCAGATACATGGAGCTTCGCTCGGAGAGAAAGTCGCGTATTAACATTATCAATCGGTTCTCAGCCATAAGCCGTACGGCGTTGGAAGGCGGCAGCGGCAGCGCCGTGGCAGATGCGTCCGGGTCAGTGAGTACGTCGTCGAACGTAATAGTTGGTGATCCATGACCAGGTTCTTCCGCTTGGGTTTGAGAAGCGTTCCGATGAATGGTCGCGTCAAGGTTAGTGAGTATTTGTGCGTGAACAAACACCATACCTGGCACGCAAAGTCTCTCCGCTTTGGTAGTGTCAGACGGTAGGAACTCTGCGACAAGTATGTGGTAATGTTTGACGAACACGTAAAACAAATCGCTGTCACGTCCTGACCATCGGTTGGTCCATGGCCCATGCCACTGAAGATGCGCTGCTCCAAGTGGCATAGAGCAAGGTTTACGAAGCTCGCGAAATATCTTCGCTACTGAAACGAAGCGCAGGGAATGCAAGGTTGGAGGAAAAGCCTCCATAATGCGCTTATCATCCGGACGAGGAGTGTTCTTACTTAACGGCCCGTTTTCTTCTACCACTCGCTTCATGAGGTTGGTTGAAGGGTTCCACAACTTAATGAGAACATCGGCGACACCTGGACAAAACATGAACGCGTACGCACATGTTTTGCCGCAGAACGAGACGGTGCTTGCGGGAGCGTTACGCAAGGACATCTTGTCTATGACAAAAGCCATCTGTGCCAGCAAGTTCTGGATGAAGGTATTTCGCACATTATGATGAACGGACTCAACGAGGAAGTCAGAGGCGTTGGAGGCGAGGGATGTCGTTGAAGTTGATCGGAGCATTGCAGGCGAAGGCTTTCTGTCGGCCAAAGCGCAGAATGGGGAGGGAAAGAGTCGCCATTCCGGCCTTTCCATGATGCCTGTGATGCCATCAAGTATAGCGGGCCTGTCAGTCCCGGAAATGGACTGGTTGTTTCTTCCATGCAGCATCTCAAGCAAACCGGTCCACCACTTGTTCAAGATGACAGTTCGCCTGTCTAAATCCTCAGCGCGGAGCTTCTGTATAGAGGGATGTGAGGCATAGGTTTTCAAGAATGGAAGGAGCGACACTCGAACAACATTGGCCTTGAGCGAAGTTGATTTGGAATGGAATCTAAAATGGAATCAGTGGCGGGTTCAAGCGGGCACAGGAGGTACATTGATACGAACTTGTGAAGATCACTCTCAAGAGTGCGAAAGACGCTCCACAACTCGTCCTTCTTCCTCGAGACTTCCGGCACCAGGGTCTTGATCTTTTCCGACGAGATCGTTCTAGGAACCGGAGGTATACGCTCCGATGAAGCGTGTGATCTCGGCAGTATTGGCAACCGATCTGTGGAGAACGACTTTGGCAGAGCGGGCACCGGAGCTGATGGAGTTGCTGGCCTCGCATCACTGCCAGCCACAGAGCTTCTAAGCAGGGCGCTTAAGGGTCTGCTAGGCTTCTTTGATGCGACAGTGCCGTTTCTGGTGACGGTGGACGTAGAGTTGGGCTCAACTGGCGCATGGTCTGCGTCTCGGCTACGGCCTGTCATAGACTTGCGACGGCCGGCGCTGAACATCCAAGAGGAGTTTGTCGCGCCATCATCGGTTTTCCTAGTTTCCGCCTCTGCTTTGCTCGGCGAGTTGGACCGAGATGTGGAGCGGGAGGTCGACTGTGACCGTGGAATCCATGACTTCCGACGAAAAACGTTGCGCGTTCTCGAGGTCGATCTTGGCTTCGAGATTACGAAGCTAGGTTGCACAGCGCCATCAAGCTCGTTTGCTGCCGCGTAACCCGAATCTCTGGGCTCCCCGTTGGACAGGAGAAATTTGGAGATGGTGATCTTTGAGCTCTGCTGGGACTTGCCCGCGTCCAACGACCTCTTGCTGGTGCTCAGCTCCAGCGGAGTAACTGCCTCGTTGTCTGGTGTGCTTCCCCCTGACCCTGACGAGCTGTAGGAATCCCCATCGGCGTAAATGTTGTGCGACGTTGCCAATTCATCTTCGCTGATCGAACCCTTGATACGAACAATCGGAACCTCGTCCACAAGTGGCTCCTTAACCTGAGGGAAGTATGTGTAGCTGGCGGATCGGGGTATGTGCCCGGCGGTGGGCTGTGAAGGCTGGTTGTCGTAGGGTTGCACGGCGGCTGAGAAACTCCTGTCTCTTGCTTGGTCCTTGGCGGCACGCGCTTCAGGCTTGCTGGCGGTTGTCGTCTCGAAGGACATGCTGATAGTCATTTGAGCCTTGAAGGAGGGTGCTGGCCTAGAAACGGCCGATTTGACAACTACCTTTGTGGGGCCATATTAGGAGAAAGTTTATCTTCTAAACGATCGGCAGAGTACGCAATCAACTGCGGGTGACGGGTCCTCGCAGTTGGTCTGCTCAGCGATCGGTGATAGCGCTGTGGAGGCCACGAATGCTTGCAAGATGTCGCCGGGTTTCCGAAACGCAGCGTTGACGTACGGCTGACGGAGATGCAGCGGCCAGTGAGGGTGTGTGTTAAGCGGAAGCGCGATGTGGGAGTAACGAGTGTGTCTAGTTGATAGAAGATTTAAAAAGATGTAAAGCGTGTCTGAGAAGGTAGCCGTGGAGTCTCCTCGTCGCGGCGTCTGTCTTAGATGTTGAGATTGATGGCGCTGGTTTCGCTCGTGCGGCACTAGTAGGGGTCCTACTGATCCATTACTCGGACTATCCAAATTTAACCACCGATGAACCCCATAATAAAGTGGCGTCTGCAGCCAGCGGCACTCCCACTAATTGAAACAGACGATCGACCGGCAGACGACGCTCCGAATCTGCTTGTTTCTCTTGCCTCATCTTCTGCTGATCCTGAGCGCAGGGAAGGCAGAGAGAGGCAGATAAGACAGGCTTGCGCTGCTCAACTCAAAGGCCAAGTCGCGGAGAGTTTCACTGCATATGCAAGACTCGTCTCAGGCTATCTCGGCTCCACCTTTGGCGGCTTGTTGGCGTTCTGTCGACAAGGACCGGGTAGATACATAGCAGAAAACGTTTGGAGACAACTGGAAGAGCTCGTCCACGATAACGCATCTCGACATGGGCTTGCGACCGAGCTGGACCTGTAACCATACACCACTTAAAAGATCCCAAATCTACGAAGTTGAAAGTACGCGAGCGCTCCAGTACGAGTGTCAGAGGGAATGCACAGGCGGGAAGAGATTTCATGGGGCTGGTTAATGCATCTCACTGCGCGTTTGTTAGGGGGATTCTGTTCAACGCATCCGCAATTGCACTTCCAAATCTGACCTGGGATGGTACGGTAGAACCAGATACTGTAGTGGTGGGGTGTAGCTCTCTTGAGTCTGTTGCGGACATGAGTCAAGGGGAGGTGTCTTGGACGAATTTGAAGCCTCAAGTTGCTCAGACTTCGAGGTGTTCTTCGGCGTCAATCGAGTAGGTAGCTTCACTACTCGGATTGATTGAGGCGCGTCGATCGCCGAGGAAGTCTCGAAGCTGGTACTGACATTGAGGTGGCAAGTAGACCAACGCCACATGATAAGGCTGGTCTTCTGTCCTGTTTAGATGGCATTGCTTTGGTGCATTACTGAACAACGAGAATTGAGTACTACAGCTCCTCCAGAGTACCAGATGGGCTATCGTCCTTGTAGACTGGAGACCACGCTCTGGCCAGATGTGAAGTCCTGTCTCCTGCATTGCATGTCTGAGCCGGATCAGGTCGAGTTGACGGACGATGGAGGCTGAATCAGCAAGTACAATTGTGACATGCAGTCAGCTGACAGACTGGTAACTTATCAAGGTTGTCTCAACACTCATGCAGGATTGCAAAGAAAAGTAACTTTAGCCAGCAGTGCGCTAGAGAGGTTTGTACAAGTTTGCTGTTCGACTACAGGTACTGAATTTGTGTACAGCTACGACACCCGGTATCTAATGGGTTGCCGCTGGGGGAACAACACCCTCGTCCTCATCATCCTCGAACCAGTCTTCTTCCGGAGCAGATGAACCCTCGGCCGACTGACCCTCCACCTCGACAGTCTGGTTCTCATACGACTTCAGATCGTTCGCAATGTCGCTCTCTTCCGGCGACGGCGGGGGCTTCGGAATGGAGAATTTCTGGACGTGACCTTCGGCGTCGGAGGGCTTAATTTGTGGTGGCTTGTAGTTCTTCAGCTCTCGCAGGTACATCTCCTGGACCAGATCGGCTGCCATTGGCGACTTCAGTCAGATAGAGGCCTCTCGAGGTCTGTCGGGCAACGTACCTTGGCGGACAGCTGTGGGTGTGATGAGGGTTCGACGCGAAATGACGGCATATTGTCGGGCAACGCGGGCGAGGGACGAGCGCTGCGAGCAATTGTTAGACGATCAATTGAGCAGTGGCAGGGACACTTGTACTGAGGCTCTGATTGTTTGCGCAAGCATCGTGGTGTTGCGGGTGTGGTTGGCGATGAAGCTCCTCCTTCCGAGCTCTGGAGGAGAGCCCGAAGTGAGTTTAAGCGGCTCTGCGCTAGTGGCCAATCTAGGCTTAGCGCCATTGGAAAGACTCGGAACCCTTTTGGCCTCATCGCATTCCAATCCTCCCAGCCTCTTCGTCTTCCTCACCTCACCTCACCTCACTCCGCACCCACCCGCTTGCACTCGTCACGAACGCCGTCGAGTCTGTCTTTTCATATACAGAAAACTGCTGGGCATTTTCTTGTAGCGACACTCTAGACGCGCTTCAGCGGCCATCTCTGCGCGAGCTCGACTCATCGAACTCCCGCGGACGCCTTCACTGGTTACCGGTCGGACGAGCAGCCTCTCACTCACTCACTCACTCACTCACCCACCTCTCGCAAACACTCGTTCCACGGGAAGCGCTTCCCTGACTGACAGCACTCGCTTCGCTGTTCCATCGTGATTGCTAAGCTGGGCGGACTCAGCCAGCAACTTCCGCTTGCCTGCTCCGTCGCCACATCATCTTCCAAACCGTCAAACTGCACTCTCCGCTCTTCATCCGCTGCTTTGCTAGAAGACACCAACTTGCAGTTAGCCACAAAGCGCTGAAGCGCAGAGCCTCTAGACGGTTTCGGACAACACTCAAAATCATGGCGACCGACCACACAGGCCGTGTCCTTTCCCCGGGCGAGGTCATCGAATCCCCGCCTGAGACCGCAGCTGAGGTGGAAGAATACCGCGAGAACCTGAACCGTCACTTGATCTGCAAGGACTGCAAAGAGTTTCCCCCAACCTCGTCGATGAGGGTGCGGCCGGCGACCTGGTCTGCGGGTCTTGCGGTCTAGTCCTCATGGAGCATGTCGTCGATACTCGCTCCGAGTGGCGTACATTCGCGAACGACGACCAGGGCAACGACGATCCTTCGCGTGTCGGAGAGGCGGCGAACCCGCTGCTTAACGGCTCTCAGCTGCAGACGAGCATTGCATTCGGCGATGGTGGCTCCCGCAGCCGCGATCTGCATCGAGCCCAGAACAAAATCATTCACGACAAGGGCAACAAGAACCTCCAAGCCGCCTACAAATCGATCAGCTCGCTGTGCAACCTCGCGGATTTGCCGAGCACCGTTGCCGACATGGCCATGCATTTGTTCAAGCAGAGCCAGGACGCCAAGATCCTCAAGGGCAAGTCGCAAGACGCCATCATCGCCAGCTGTATCTTCATCGCGGCGCGGAAGATGAACGTCGGGCGAACCTTCAAAGACATCTATGCCGTTACGAAGGTGTCCAAGAAGGAAATCGGTCGTACCTTCAAGATCCTCGAGCGGTTTTTCGCGACGCAGACCACGAAGCAGAAGCGGACGGTTCAAGGAGGTAAGTCATGGATGATGGTACCATCATCCGTTTTGTCTGTTCCTTATTTATTGACGTTGCTCTTTCAGGCGCTGTCATGCCCACCGAAGAGTATACGCGTACCACGACCACGACGCCGGCCGAGGTCGCCGCCCGCGTCTGCAATCAACTCAGTCTGGACAAGAACACTTCCATGATTGTCCAGAAGTTTTGCGAGAAGGTCTGGGAGACCGGCGTACTCGATGGCCGCTCGCCTCTGTCCACCGGCAGCGCTTGCGTGTATTTCGTGTCGCACTTGATGGGTGAGGGGAAGTCCGCCAAGGAAATTCAAATGACGAATCAAGTCAGCGACGGCACGATCCGTACCGCGTATAAGCATCTGTGGGAGAAGCGCAATGACCTCGTCGAACCGGAGTGGCTCGAACGCGGCGGGGACATGTCGAGGTTGCCTAGTGCCGGCAGTTAAATATTGCGCTTCTTTACCGATGGCTCTCGTCCCTTTCTCTTTCACTAAATTTTTATGAGCAGCATGGTATCGGTGTTGGGGACTAGGGGGTCTGGGTACGGAATGGTGGTGGTGTCATTGCGGTCTCTAACGGAATCGTGCTTCTTTAATGAGATTGTCTCACAGAATGTCTCTGCGGCATGATGCGACTAGAATGATCCGCGCTTCGCGGTCTCTTTGCTGTTAGGCGCCTTTGTTGTGTATGTATCTCCGCTAGCTCCAGCGTCGAGAGTAGATTGAATAGTTATGAAGAAATTTTAGGCGGTGACTGATATTTTCACGTGTTCTGGTTGTGACTGGCTGTGACTTCCCTTCTCCTTTTTGTTCCTCGTACAAGATCACAGGAGCGCAGTAAGCCCGAGATCTCACTAAGGCAAAGCAGTGGAAGCACAGCGCCTTCAATGGTGAAGCCTCAAGGCTTGCGTTGAACTGCCCCTGTGATCACCGGGTTATTTGGTTTACGGTATGTTTGAAGCATCGATTCGAACACGTCATGAGATATTGATAATTCACTCTTTGTTGATCCTCTGTGTAGTGCCCTAAGCTAATCATGCATTCGTGAATAATATAACATCGCCGGCGGCAGGGGATGAAGTAGCAATGATCATGATGGCGCCCTCAATCATCAGAAACCCCCAAGCTCTTTACGGTGTGGAGTTTGTAGCTAGTAGGCTTATGCCTGTGCGGTACAAAGCCTCCCGAGTCTGGATGGATGGCAAATGGAGGTAAATCGCCGTCTGTACGGTGTGATGTTGTTTCCAAATGCATGGTTAGATGAGCTGAGTTTCAGATCCGTCAAACTTCTCGTGCGATCACTGCATTCACTTGTTTTAAGTCTTCTCGTGAGTACCTGGTAACTTTAAGCTACTGTACCTCAAGCTACCTCAAGCTGGCAAATTATCGACCCAGATGGTGTATCCAGCAGCAATCACGATAGCTAGCTACCGTGTTGAAATCCCAGCCATAGGAGCCCCCTGCCACTATTAACGGAAGCAGCACGCGACGAATGTGACGTCGGCAAGCCTTTGAGCTACTTCAGGCGCTAGCAGAAAATCATCAGACTCTGGACGGGTAGATATCAAGCCTCATGACGCGGAGACGTCGCGCTCCTCAAAGCACCACACATGTATCTCCATGTACCGAAATAGGGCTATGAACCTGTCGTTGACGTAGAGGAGTTCAAAATCGTCCGGCGGCAAATCATCCTCTCCGATCTCTTCCCTATCCGGACACCTCAACGTGATCGTGTTCCGAGGCTTTGGGTCGTATCGAATGTCGTATATACGGGGTCGTTCACTGGATGTGACTTGTGTTAATGAAAATCAAACGAATGATACTGGGAAGACTAACCCGGTGGCGAAGCGTATATCTGATGTCAAGGGATCAATGACTGCAGGAGCCATGTACAATCCGTCGTTGGCCGTATGCACCGGATACAGGACATCCTTCCAGTATTTGAAACTTGAGACTGAAGGGTCCGCGAGGCTCTTTCGTGAGAAGCGACATGACACTTCGTCAAAGACCATGGAGTGCCAGCAGCTGTGCTCAGAGTAGTTCGTTTCCGCGAAACCGAAGTGTATTGTGAAGCGCCCCTTGCAATTCAAAGGAACGATTCCTTGGATTTCCCACACATAAGGACGTGATTGCGGGTGCATGGGGTGGATTGTCGGTAGTGGAGCTGTCACGACAGAGATTCTCTCGCCAGAAAAGCGATACCTTGCGGATCTGATGTATCCTTGGCCGGTTACATCACTGCCGCAGTAGAACACATCTACGGTGCGCTTAATCGGGTCGATAAGGAGGTCCTGGGGCCTGAGAACGAACCTCGAAGGCGCCGTATGTGAGCCAAAGATCATAACGATTCAAATCTCAGTATTGTTATGAGGGGCGACTCGAAGTGACGGAGTAGATTTGGTTTAACTTACTGCTGTAGCTCAGAAGCTCCCGGATTCTCCAGGATCGGCTCTTCCACTACCGCAAACGTATGGCATGAGCCCTCATCATAGTTCCACACTGATACCGCGCCCTTTCGAAGGACTGCTACGGTTCTGTGCCGGCTCGTGATGGAGATCAGGTCCGATGACGGCAATCTGAAATAACGTTTCTCCCGAGTCTCGAGGTCGACGACGTAACAGACCCTGATTGACTACAGTCAGCGGTGCACTCCTAACTGGACAAATACCAACAGCTGACGTACCCCGAGAAAGTCAGATATGACACAACATCCTCTGCTAGCGAAATGCACGACACGTGTTCTCGAGCCTGCCCGACGAACTCCACGCTCTCGTGAGTCCGCAGGTTCAGTATTGTGACGCCACGAGATCCATTATCCGAAAATACCATCCAGGCGATTCTTTCTCCACACACAGCGCTACCTGGCCTTCTCTGATCTCTCCAAGTCAACAGCGGATTCGCAGGCAGTTGGTAATGGTGGCAGGGATGGCTGTGCTGGAAGCGGTGCATCCGCTTCGCCATGCTCTGGAGGAGCTTATAATCACCACAATCTTCGGGGTAGAGCTTCCTGGCTTGAGCTAATTCCGCATCAGAATACCAGTGCATCAAGCCCAGGTTCTGCCGAAGGACCTCTTTGGAGGCTAACAGCGACCTCCATCGCTTTGATACCTGAGACAGTAAGCACCAGAACCGTATGAACAGGTACTTCAAATGACAGCTTACTTGATGGCAGCGAAAGAAGTCCGCGACGTCCACATGCTGAAAGACGAGGCTCACTACCTCAGGTGGCAGTGATCCTACGACGTCATAACGAAATTCTTTCGCATTCAGAGCGTTCCGCAAGGCGACCTGTTCGTACGAATCCAACTGAGCAACGATCCCCTCGAGTCTGCGCAGCACACGTCAGCTAGTAGGTTTTAGCGGAGTGATGATAAAACAAGACTGTGCTATCCAGTCTGGGATGTGAGAACGACATGACTGATCGAAAATTGCTGACTGTTAGCAGTCTGGTGCACCCATGCATCAACCATTGAAGAGCACACAGCACGTTGGGCGGGAAAAAAGCCTCACCGCCGACTTGGAGATCCAAGGCTTCATTGGCAACAGCGCTCTCGCTACCATCAATATGGTGCTCCATGACATGGACTGCATAGCTCACTAGAGGCTTGTTGTTCTATTGTTCGATCCCAAGATTCACTACAGCGGCTGATCATGGAGTACTTTGTGAGGTTGACGGTGAATGAGCGCTCGACAACCGTCGCGTTGAGGCTTTTTCCCGCTCTCGGCGTGCCTAGGTAGATGTGCAAGAACGTGCAAATGACATCTTTCCGTTTCGAAGATGATAAATGGAACAAAAATGAGACTGGTGCTCTTGCAGCAAGATAGTGCTGCTCCTGTTGTCACTTACGCATTTGCTCGGCTACGCCTTGAGGCCAGCTGTCTGAAGGCATGGACGACTTGCAGATCACTCATGGTCAAGACGTCGAGAAGATGCTGAAACACGCGCGAGACGTTGTGGTACTTGAGGCTGCAGCACCTGGATCTGTCGATCCTGGCCCGTAGACGAAGAGAACTTCCTAGAGATGGTAAAGCTGACCTGCTTTGCGAATGTGCCTTTGATCGGCTTCTTGTCTCTTGCTACAAGTCCTCTGTCTTCCTGACTGACGCCTTGACAAGTGCCTGCGACGCGTAGCTGCCAGGAACACGTAAAGTGGACGTTGAAGTTGCCCACAACGCGCTGGCAAAGGAAGCCGTCGCCGCGTGCATGGACCAGCGGCTTCTTTTAACGATTTTAGGGGACCTCGGCGAGATCCCGTTGCATCAACCGTACATGCAACAATCATAACCCGATCCTCCTGTGCTCGCTCGCTCTACTCGATTACTGTAACCATTGTTCGCCATTGGTCTGTCTCCTACATTCAGCAGTATCCTGTCGACAGTCGCTACCTACTGTTCCTGAGTAATACCTCTCGCCCGTAGCCGAGCTTAGCTCAACCGATCCAAACTTCCTCCCGCCCATAGCAATACCCCGTATAACCCGCCGTCTGAGCACCGCTCGAAAGATTGCTTCCGATTTCCAAACTACCGCTACGCTCCTGAGTACTGTCCTGGCTCGGTCTTACATATTTCATACGGGGGTCGCTGGGACGTCCCCCACCGAAAGCCGCACCGTACACCACCCACGAGCTTCTCCTTAACCTCTCGTTGTCGATTCGTTTGTCCGTTCGATCCGCTTCGGCCGGCGGCTCTTATATTCGAGGAGTTACAGACTGGACGTTGTGCTCGGGGAGGGGCAGATTGGAGCGAGATCTGAGGATGCGTAATACTTGATTGCGAATGACATAGCTGGAAGAAGGTCTGGACTACATAGGAGCTGGCAAGAAACATTGGGCGTAGTCTGGCGCTGTGAGGATCTGCGACGCTTGAAGCAGGTCGAACAATACTGAGTGAATGTGAGAGGCAGAAGGATCCTTTCAAACCTCAACCGGAACCTCACTGCGTTGGGACACCGTTATACCATTACACTCGCACCATGACGTCCATGGCCGATCCAAGGCGGAGTCCTTTCTCTACCGATACACATGGTACTGGCCTCTACAAATCCATACCCATTCTGCCATCATCGTCTACAGGGTCATCTCTAACACCACCGCGAGATCCCATGGATGTAACACCATCTGGAAGCACAGTAATGGGGCCGCCTTTGCTTAGCAGTCCTGGCGCTGATCGTAACGGAGGCGCGCACATATCAGGTTGCGAGTCGGAACCGGTAACGAACGGCAACGGTGGTCCAGCAATTGGTGCGGCAGCTGCAGCGCAACAGCCAAAGGTCGTCCAGACGGCCTTTATCCATAAGTTATACAAGTGCGTAAACATAGATGCATCGTAAATCAGCCCCACTAACCCTTCGAACAGCATGTTGGAAGACCAGAGTATACAGCATCTTATCTCATGGTCGAGTACAAACGAAAGCTTTGTGATGTCTCCTTCGAGCGAATTCTCAAAAGTTTTAGCGTAAGATGGAAGATCACAACCATCCCATGGTCTCTATCTAACGAGCCACTCAGGTCTTATTTCAAACATACAAATATTTCGTCTTTTGTGCGGCAGCTGAACATGTATGGCTTCCATAAAGGTACAACTATCTCGAGCCACCAGTAGTGGATAGCATTAACTTTATATACAGTAAGCGACGTGTTTCACACCGGCGCACCGGATTCTCCGCTGTGGGAGTTCAAGCATGGCAACGGCAACTTCAAGCGAGGCGACCTCGTAGGCTTAAGGGAGATCAAACGGCGGGCGTCAAGACATGCCCTGATTCACAGGGATTCCTTCCCAGCTGGACCGAAGGTCGCCGCCCCACCGCTACCTGGGACTCCAGTTGAGCCGATGCCTGATCCTGTAGAAGCCCGGCTGAGTATGTTGGAGCACAACCTGTACGATATGCATAACCGAGTAGCGCGCTCCGAGGATGCCCATGCGTACGTGACCTCGAAATGTCAGATGCTGACGGACGGCCTCTTAAGGTGCCACCAGGTATACAAACAGGTGTACCAAGTCTAAAACGCATGGATGCTGACCCTCGCAGTGGAGCCACGAAATCGCCAACTACATCATGGTGATGGTGCCAGACCCGGAGAACCAGCTGCACAAAGACGGTATGTTAATTGCCCCTTTGACCTCTCTGCCTAGCGGAGACTGATCTGTGCAGTCGCCCTTATGCAAAGAGAAATCGCGCGGCAGACCGAGATGCTCCGCGCCTTCGATGAACCCCAAGAGCCCCCACCAGCAGCCCGACCATCCTACTTCCAGCAACATGTAACCGAGCCCCTATCCCCTCGACAAATGGCCCACGACGACCGCCGCCGCCCCTCCCTAGCCGGCTCCTCCCACCCCGGTTCCTTCCGCGCCCCCGTCCCACCCCACCTCGCCGTCTCCCCCCGCCGCTACGGCTCCATCGGCAGCAACAACTCGCCCTCCTCGATCCGCACGCCAAACTACGCTCCACCACCGCCCCCACCCCCACCAGTAATCCAGCACCCCCTCGCAACCGTCTGTTCCCCACCCGCCAGCCTTGCGCGCCGCCACACCTCGGCCGACATCCGCGCGCACGGCTGGCCCGTCCCGCAGCCCCCTCCACCGGCCCACTCCCCTACGCCTCGGGCCAGAACTCCACCCAGTGGCCCTCCTCCCCGCACCGCGCGCCCAGCCTCGCTGTGGCGGGGGACCAATCCCTCCGTGACGCGCTCGCGGCCTACGAAATCAACCGGAACCCTCGCGCCGCCCCCCACCAGCAGGGCCACGGCTCACGCCAGCCGACGCCGCCGCTGGTCAGCGACACGGGCTCGAGCAACCTGAGCGCCGAGAGCGGGTGGAATCTTCCCGGGCCACGGTATCCGTTTAGGGGCATTGATACCCCAGGCCCGCCGACTAGGAGAAGTAGCATGGCGAGTAATGTGCATAGTTTGCTTAACCCCGCGGAGACGGTTGAGCGGGCGGATGAGGATGAGGGGGTTGTGGATGATAGGAAGAGGAAGAGGGTGCAGTGATGAGGCTGACGCGTTCTCCATGGCTTCATCGTCTTGTGGTGAGCCTTTTTGGGAGCCGTCGTTGGGTTGGAAGGGTTTTTTTAATAGACCGGGTTGGCTGATTTGTCGTTTGCCGTTCTTTACTATCTATTCATACTGATCTGGTTGGGATATCTTGGTTTTGTTCTCATGGTCTTGGAACGCAGGTTAAGCATCGGGCGGTTATTTGACTGGTATTAATGGGTTCTATCAAGGTGAATATATGGAGGATATGGTTATCATCTAAGGCGAGCATGTCTTCCCAAGGTTCATAGGGAAGGGAGGTGAACTGTAGCCGGCGCGCTCAGTTCCTTGGGGCCAATTCTTGTCTTTTTGGATACCGGCGTTCTCATCGTGTTGAGTTCCTGTCTGTACGGCGTCTGTACTCCGCAATGAACAATACGTTCAGTGCCTCACAATTGCTCTTGTGCAAATAGTGTCCGGAACTATCACGCAGCTTCACGTCACAACAGCACTAGAACACCATATTTATGGCGGCCGAATATCGCATTACCTACTCAAACTACCTACGTACCGCCACATCCTCCAAGCGGTGTCCATCACCCTCGCCTTCGCCATCCGAAATCTAGCTCGGACGAACTTCCAGCTTAGGCTTCCGGACACATAAGCGAGCACCATAGTACAGACTGGAGAGTGCCGCATCATCCTGACAAAGGAAAGAAGCTACCATGCGAAGACGTCGCAGACGTTTCCGTGTCCCGCCCTTTCCATCCCGTCGACGATTCGCCTCAAGCGAAAGGTGTGAGATAGAAGCGGGCGAGACGAAGTAGAAGAGCTGTGAGGGAAGGTAAAGCAAAAACGCCCAATTACCAGTCCACATCACACCGCGGGGATACTCCAAAGAGAGGGGAATGGTTGCCTACGTGCAACACTGTGCTAACCAGAAAGATGTCGGCCGTTCTCAAGTAACACGATAGAAAGTTGGGCAGTCTAGGCTCGGTTTTCGATTCCGGTCGCTTGCAGGCGGTCCTGGTCAATCTGGTTTGCAAGTGCGGTTTAGTTGAGTTGGGAAGGGAAAGATTTCTCCAGTCTTTAGTAACGAGATCCGAGCTTTGCGTTGCTGATGGTTTTAACGCTGTTAATGGTGTCTGTGCGAACCGTGTTTAGATTGTCTTGGGAGATCGACTGTTACTGTTGCGCGCGACATCAGTCAGCCCACGCGCAGCGAGCGGCTCACGCGAAAGAGGCAATATCGAGTGTCAGCCACACGTAGGAGAAGGGGTCACTTGCGTCATGTCCACAATGTCATCCACATGGTTGCACATTGCCACGAACAGGTCAAAGAACAATTTGCCACCCATCTCCATCTCCATCTGCATGGTGCCGCTGCGCTTGAAGGTCCGCCGGCTGCGGATAATGAGAGCGAGGTAATGCGCGCGGAGCCGGCTGTCGCTGTCCGGCGTGTTTTCGTAGGCGTACCGTGCGCTGCGCAGGATGGTGGCGACGTCGATTCCGCTCTGCAGACCCTGCTTGCGCAGAGCCAGCTTCTTGAGCTCCTCGAGGCCGTACCGCTCCGCCGCGCAGTACACGGCCGTGTCACGGAGAATGTAGTCGCCCACGCCGAAGTGGTAGATTGTCGGTGCGACTGAGCCGGTTGATCCGCGGCCACCGGTTTTAGGGCTGCCTTCAGGGCCCGCATCCTCAAGGGCAAAGGCATTGCGCCGCTTGTCGTGCAGCAGACGCGGGTAATAGTCGCCTTTATATAGGTACTCGAGGATGCAGGAGAAGACTTCGGCTTCTTCGTCAGGGAGGTAGATGCGGCCAGCGTTGGCCTCGAAGAACTGGTCGCGAATCGCCGCTGCGAAGAACGGCGAGTGCACCAGTACGTCTTCGTGCGCCGCGAACAGTCGTTGGTCTTTACCGATCACGATTGTGATGATGGCGCTGGTGAGGTTTGGCGAAACACTGTGGTTGTGACTGTCAACCTGATGCCAACCACATTGCGACAATGAAGGCCCATCGTACCTCCCCACCTGCGGACTGTCCAACTTGCTCTCGAGCATCTCCTTCTTGACATTATCGCGATACGACCTCTTCGACAGCTTGCTTGTGCTTGACTTGCCCACACGGTCCTTGGACATGAACGAGCGTTTAAACATCTTGATCGAAGGCGAAGATCGTAACGAGCGACTGAGGTTGACGACGCAAGTGAGCGTGGGGGTTTAGGTCGACGACGCGAGTTGCATGGAGGAGCTCCGGAAGGCTTTAGAACTTCTCATCAGAAGAAACGGGCAGCTTCTCCTGGGAAAGTCGCTCTAAAGGCCTTGCTGCAGCCTGCACGGCGGGGCGTGAGGTTGCAACGCTGTATTCGGCGGCTCTGACTTGGGTGATGGAAAGCGTGTGGAGAGGAAGAGTTTCGCGGGGGACGAGCGCGCTTTTGTTCTGGCTCGTCGCGGCCCTTGCAGCCTGGCGTCGCGGCCGGGCAACCAGTCACGTCTGCGTCCGGCCTCGAGGCTGTGCAAATTGATGTCACATGAGCACGCGTGATAAGGCGATGAACCGTTCTCCGACTCTCTCTACCTATCTCAACTAAGCATTCTTTATTGTCGAGATGGAATGCTACACCAATGTTTACTACCAGAAGACTGAGAAGCCAGACCAGCATGACTGTTACTACGGGAGAGCAGTCAATGAAGCATAAGGAAGGACAGAGTTCGAAGGCGCAGAGGGATGCCATACCTAGAACGTGAATTAACATGTGGTGAAGCAAACGGACGAATCCGTACTCCAGATTACAGAGAGACACGTGCTAGGCAGCCGATAACATGTTGACACTTTCAACACTCACCTAACAAGCATCATGATGTTGACATGCTGCGTACAACGAACACAGAACCCTCTAACACCATGAGGAGAAGTTGAATCCTCTCCTGTGTCGATTTCATTTCTCTAATACTTGATCGGGCTAGATTTCTTTACTCGTGAGCGCGTAAACATCACTCTCAATGCAACGTGGCTCTGACCTTGAAAGTGTCACAGGCAAAGCCGTCCAACCTTCTCATTATGCCTTTCCAAGTCTGGCCACACCGCCACATTCAGCTGCTCCTTGCATTACTTCCTGTCGTCATCCTGCTGTTTGCCAGCTACCATCTTAAGACATTCTACAAGACTGTCGCCTCAGATAAAGCTCGCGTGAAGGTCGCACACCTGGCAGGTTTCATCTCAGACCGGGCCTGGAATTATAACAGCTCGGAACCCGAAGATAAGTGGTACGACGACGATGGCACTCCGCTCTCATACGCAGCATGGCGCGCCAAACCTGAGCCTCTTTCACCCGAACCGACCGCGCGTGCCGCTATCATGCAATATGGCGCCCGAGTCGCCTGCTGGCCGAGTACAGGAGGCGTGTGGATCAAGCACGCAGTGCCACTCGAACTAGACTTCCTCCGCCTTGACCGCTTTAGCGACACACAGCGGCCTTGGCCTCAGGTAGCGGAACAAGTGGACGGGTTCTGCTTGAAGATGAGGACGATTGGGTCCGAATTTTGGCCGCTGCCTCCTGATTTGCCAAACTTCGGTTGTTCGACCTTACAGGAGTGCGTAAAACCCCAACGCCGGGGAGATCTAGGGCTGGCCTGGTCACGACTAGGAGGAGCTTATGTCCTCAATCTCACCACCGCAAGGACGAAGTGTGGAGTTGGACTGGGAGGCTATTTCAATGCCAGATTCATGATGGAAAGATGCGATATCTCTCGATCGCTAGGCGGCATCTACTGTCCCGAGGAGCCTTATACGTGTGAGGCAATGTGGTGTGCCCAATATCCCGATCATTGCGATGAGGCGACTCAACTCTCCTGGGTTGACTTCTACCCAGACTTACAGGGACAGTAGACGTCGATATGCCGTGGGACAGGCAGTCATAGGGTGGACAGAATACATAGTTCATACAGCTACACACTCCTGTAGCGTGTGATTTATGCAAAGCGACGAAAGCATATAACGACCTTTACCTCTTGCTTTCCGGTGATTGCTTCCATAAAGTGCACACCTCCATCCACTTTTCAGTCAATGAAAACCCAATGCTCCGCGGTTCGAGTACGAACAATCCTATCACCAAAAGCCCAGGCTAGCGTAAAATCCAAACACGCGCTTCCCGTCGACCACGTGCTATCCTAGAAAGCCATTATAGCCCTCCAATCACATGTGCGGCACCATGGGCCCTCCGAGAATTTGATTCCGATAGAGAACATCCTTGAAGCTATTCATACCATTTCGGACCGCAGTTGTAGTCATGTCGATCCTGCCTCGTTGGGTAGTCAAACCGCGTGGTGTGCGACACATCAAATTTCCTGCTCTGATCGGTGCACCAAACAAGACTAGGCATCTGAGCGTGATATTCCTGTGGAAGCCGGAGATGGAGAATATATGCGTCTCGCCTTCGCTCCAATCGCCTGGGTAGAAAGGCGCGGAGGTGTCAACTTTGATGAATCTGGCTTCCATCTCGTGGACAAGCACGTCGTTAGATAGATCCAATTTGTCGACCAGCAGAGTGAGAAATGCGTCTACGAACGCTTCGTACGCGGCCCCGCACCTGCAAAAATTTGGCTTGAAATGAGCCGCGAAGGTTATATTGTACGGATTAACGCGCCTTATAATGGTTAGTTGCCTCGCTAGTCGGGTACCGATCTCAGCAATACTGCGCGGCCAGTGCGGGTGTGGAGCATCGAGGTCTTCTCCCACGCGGTATTCTGTGTTGTCCAACAGACCAGCGAAGTCAACCGCCAGACACCGGTTGATGTTGTTCAGGACGGCAGAGGACCGCATCAGGCGTGCGTCTTCCGCATTGCTCGGGACCGTAAAGTTCATGATTCTGGGTCTCGAGTAGTTCAAGATCATGCACCGAAGCTCGATTGGTAGTCGCATCGAGAAGTCGACTCTGGGTAGGCTGTCGTACTGCGCTCTCCAGTGCGCGTTGACTGCCGCCAAGACCTTTGAAATCATTTCGGCGTATACTGCCCATGGCTTAGGCCGGTACCTGAAATCTTTCCACGTGACAACCAGCCGCAAGTCCAGTCTTTTGAAGCCTGTTATGGTGATAGTAGGATGGTGCGTGTAATCTGCCATCCGGAAGACTCCCTCTCGTTGGATTCTCATATCGAGGTCCTCCAGTCGTCTGACCGGCGAGCCAGCTGCTATCTTGCGAAGCAGAGGCTCGACCATCTGATCGAAACGTATAAAGTCTTGTAGAGTAACGCCGATACGCACATGTGCAATAACTGTGGTAAATCTTACGCCCATGGTATCGAGGAGGTCGCAAAAAGTAGCCAGGCCGCTGGACGGAGCGTTCGGATTGTCGGGAAGGCAAATGTCCAAAGATGTCCTACCAAGGACTTCCTTAATCGACGACTTGAAGAGCCTGGGTAAGACCTCCTGCAACAGGAAAAGTGGATCTGTAGGCCACTCTCCAGGACCGGCAGCCCAAGGCTGCTTGACGAAGACCCCCTTTTCCCAATCAGGGACAAGCAGGCTAAGAATTGTCTGTCGTGCCGCCAAGGGAAGCTTCGCCAGGGTAAACTTTGACATCTTTGCTATTGGAACGCTTTGCTATGACTAAGAGAGCATGTTGAGGCAGTTAGGATCTCTGCAGAGTTAGATTCCGAGAGGTTGAGATATTTAAGTAATTAAGCGTTCTTCGAGATTGAACATAATTCCGGAAGGGTCGAGCATTTAGTAGATTGTATGTGGGAATGTACATTATATACATTGTGTACTGTCATGGACTCAAAACTTTGGATAGAAAATTTCGGTACCAGATCCGCGAAGCCCACAAACGAAATTCCACGCGCTGAGGGTTTCCCGCTCAGGCACCCTTGGGAACCATGTCCAGACGGAGGTAGACGATGCATAGGAGAGCCCAAGATGCTCTTAGACAAGTTGTCGAACTGTACCTTCGGCCCACTGAGGTTGTCATCGTGTACCAATGTCTAGATTTCCGCTTCGCTGACCGCAAATCCCCGTAACCTTGCTCATGAACGTGAAGACACGGAACAAATGCAAGATTTTGGAACTGCTCAAGTTTTGACTGTAGATGAAGTCCGCAGTAAGGCCGCATGAAGTGTTGTGTTGCCTCAGGCGGCAGTACGTATGCCATTGGAACAGAATATCGAAACGACCATCGTCACCTGCGTTCATTTCACCTCCATTCTGAAACTCTCCTACATAAAAATCTTCCATCGTGCACCTCCATCTCCCACCCACATCCACACCTGAGTCGCTCGTTAGTAGGTAGTGTTGAAAGATGTCAGCCAGCAAGCGAATTGTCAAGGTCCACCCGCCGTCCCCACCACGCCAACCGTTCTTGACATGCTGACGATGATATCAGGAGCTCACAGAGGTCACCAGCAACCCACCAGCTGGGACGAAGGTGCAGCTTGTCGATGAATCCGACGTTCACGTATGGGAGGTGTTGTTGGATGGGCCAGAGCAATCAGTCTACGCAGTACAGCTTCCACAACCGCAACGCCGCGAATTACAGCTAACTGCGTCCACAGGGCGGTCACTTCAAGCTCCTCCTCACGCTCCCCAAAGACTACCCCTTCAAGCCGCCAGTCCTGAACTTCCAGACCAAGATCTACCACCCGAACGTCAGTAACGATGACAAAGGCTCCATGTGCCTGGGCATGCTTCGCAGCGACGAGTGGAAGCCTCCTAACAAGCTCATGGCGGTCATCAACATGGCGCGGAACCTTCTGATCGAGCCAAACCCGGATGATGCTGTCGAGACGGCCATAGCGGATCAGTACAAGAGCAACCGCAAGGAGTTCGAGAAGAACGCGAGGGAATGGACGAAGAAGTTTGCGGGAAAGAAGTAGCATCACCGTGGGCGGGCGGCATCGGCTACATGGAGAAGGCGCATATGGGGCTTGCATTTACGGGCGTTGACATACTGGCACCGGGGTGCGACTTCCACGGGGCACACCTTAGACTTTGAGTGAGCCGTGGTAGCGAAAGCCTGGGGTTTTTTATCATCTGCGCACCAGACATAGGTACTCTAATTCTCAAAGCTCTAGTCTTTAAATCTGCGATCAATCAGAATTCAACCCGTCAAACTCAGATATCCTACTTCCTCATCACATCCAATCTACATTCCTCGACTCCTGCGACCACAGTGAACTACAAAAATGGCAACTCTGTCACGGATGCTGCTTAGGACATTCCCCTCGCCGGTGCGGCAGTGGCCCCTGCCGCCGCAAATGCACTCCCGACACCTTTTGCAGAAGCCCATCCCAACTTCTTCGACCAAGCCGCGCACCTTCACCACAATATGTGAGTCTTCTAGATGTATTCTATGCGAGGAGAGCCACAAAAGCTGACGAGGTGACAGTCGTTGTGGTATTTACGGTCCTCTTGAACGAACGCAACGCGATGCGCGAAAGACAGTCGGTGGAAAGGGTAGAGGCCGCCGTTAAAAAGTTCGTGGAGCGAGAGAAGGCCGAAGCAGACGTATGTGAAGAAATCGAGGACGAGTAAGTTGTGCCCATTTGCTTGTTGCACAGAGGGGAGGCGTAAGCTGACTACTTAGGGTTGATTATGCGCTCACCAACAAATGTCACTGCCCGTTTTTTGCACACCTGGCGACAACGCCCGGAGCTGGACATTAAGATACTGCCTCTAAGACCAGGTGGAGCCATGCCACTTGAACGGGCCGTCGAGGCTGGCGGCAGTTGCCAGAGGACGGTCTGTTCATGAGAAAGCATTCACTGGGTTGCATTTACGGGTGTTGTCACAACGGTCTTTTGGATGTACTTTTTGACTAGTTGCTCTGAAGATGGAGCTGTTGAACCCGTCATTCGCACAAGCTCGACGTTTGGTTTTTGAAGGTGGGAAATTACCGTCCGTCGTTAACCCATTATGCTACTGATGTTCTGGCGTCAAAGTTACCTGTGGCCCTACATCCATTCGCAGCTCTATACCATCTATTGAATCCCACTGAAGACGCCGACCCAATGCCGTACGATGTTATGCGCAAAACCCCCGCCCCGCCTTAGTTCATCTACAGCTTCGGCCTCGCCTCGATGAACAGCGCCTCAGCGCTTGCAAACACCTTCCCCGCTCCATCCTCAATCGTCGCCCAAAACCACCTTTTCCGCCCCTCAACCCTCTCCACACCCGCCCTCGTGAGCACCACCCCGGGCGTCACCAGCGGGCTAAGATACTTGATATTCAGATACGCCGTAAAAAGTTAATCCCCGTCTCCGTCTCCTTATTCCGCCCCTCCTTGGGCCTAAATCCCGTATTCACCGTCAACAGCACGCCCACAACCTCATCCAGCAGTGTCGCGACAAACCCGCCGTGCGCGGTATGTGGATACCCGTTCACGCCATCCCCGAGGTCGAGCAGGATGCGCACTTCGCGGATGGGTGGGTCGGAGGTGGGGTCCGCGGCGGTGTGCTGCGCGAGGCAGCCGCGGATTGTGGAGGGGGTTTGCAACGTCTCGGCGAAGAAGGAGTCTTCGGTTGAGGATTTGGGGGTGCGTGAGGAGGTTGGCACGGTCTTCCAGGTGGGGTCGGAGAGGAGGGCGCGACACCAGGGGAGGTGGGTGAAGTGGGAGACGGGGGTGAGGGAGCGGGGGAAGCTCATTGTGGGGGCGGTAGGGACTGGGTGGGTTGATCAGGGCATCGTGGTGAGAATTGGGGGTGAGATTTGGAGGCGAGATTACATGTTTGGGCGCCGAGGCTGGCGGAAGTCGTCGGTTCGGAGTTTGCGGTGATAAGAGAACGTGGTATCGATAAGCTCCACGTGCGATCGAGCTTCTCTTGTCAGACTTCACGTTCTGATCAACCTTGACCCAACGAACACGCTTCGAGCCATTGACCTTCAATACAGCTAAACTCCTCCACTCCACCTCGCAATGGCAGACCTCGATCTCCCCCAAATCCGCGACCACCTCATCACCCTCGCTCACCGCGCCGGGACCATGATAACAACCGCGCACCCCAGCACCACCTCTTCTGGCTCGAAAAAGAACACCGCAGACCTCGTCACAGAAACCGACCGCGCCGTCGAAACCATGATCAGCAGCTCCCTCCGCACTGCCTACCCCACCTTCGCCTTCATGGGCGAAGAGACCTACAAGCCCGGCGACGCCCTCAGCGCCGCGCCAACATTCATCGTAGACCCGATCGACGGCACCACGAACTTCGTGCACGGGTATCCGTATGTTAGTATCTCTCTGGGCCTCGCGGTGGAGAAGGTACCGGTGGTGGGGGTGGTGTACAACCCGTTTACGCGGCATCTGTACAGCGCTGTGAAGGGCGAGGGCGCACTCCTGCACCACGCAGACGGGGCGGGGGAGGGAAAGACGCGGTTGCCGCTCAGGGAGCCCGCGCCGCTGGATCTAGGGAACGCCCTCATAGCCGTCGAGTGGGGCAGCGACCGCCACGGCAACGATCTCGCGGTCAAGTCTGACACGTTTCGGCGGCTGTGCGCGACGCAGGAGGAGGGCGGAGGCATGGTGCACGGGCTGCGGTCGTTTGGGTCCGCGGCGCTGAATCTGTGCGCGGTGGCGAGTGGGAGTATTGACGCGTATTGGGAGGCGGGGTGTTGGGCGTGGGATGTGTGCGCTGGGTGGGTCATTTTAAAGGAGGCGGGCGGGATGATGGTGGATGCGAATCCGGGGAATTGGGAGCCGAGGGTTGAGGAGAGGCGGTATCTGGCTGTTAGGGCTGGGGAGGGGCAGAGGGGGTTTGTTGAGGATTTTTGGAGTAAAGTGGAGGGGAGGTTTGAGGTTGGCGCGTGAGGTGATGCTTGGGGTTGGTGCGTCTTGCGACATGCGCGCAGGTGTTACGAGTGAGAATTTGACTTATGAATATATGACCTTTATAGACAAGTAGACAGAGGCGCTGGCGCCTGCCGATTGGTATAGATATCTGTTCCTCCGACGCTTCTTATTGTGTCATATCGTTCGTATACATGAATTCCAACACGGTGACAACACATCTCCAAAGCAGCTCAGGGGCTCAGCTGGACTGAGAATTTACAAGCCCTCCCCACCTTTCCACCTACGCCCCCGTCGGTCTCCGCCTGGATATACCCCTCTTGAACCTCGCTCTTGACGTGGCCCTTTTAATACCACTCGGCTTCTCCACTGACATAGGCATCGTCGTGGCGCCATTCAGTCTCGCGACATCCTCCTTATGCGCTCGTCTTCGATCCGCCCTCCTCATGTCGATAGTCTCCTGGCTCAGATGTCCAAACCCATTCCTCCGCTTGAAGCACGTCTCCATGAGGGCATTCGCGTCGATCAGCCGTCGCGGAATATTCTGGACGACCTGAAAGATCTCCATGTGGTCGTTCACAGCGCGTATGTCCGATTCACCCATCTTGAAAACCGCGAGAGCGATGCGGAAGAGCGTCTTCGACCCCTCGTAGAAGAACGAGTCCCAGACTCGGAGGACAGTTTCGATGGGAAGGTTGCCGACGAAGCAGGACATGAACCAGGCCGTTGTGGCTAGCGAGACCGTGGGCAGACGTGCTTTAGAGGTTGAGATGTGCCCCCGGTAGCTCGATGTTACAGCGGTTTCGGCAACGTCGTCGATCTTGGCCCAGATGGCGGGCATGGACTCCTGGACGCAGCTCATGAGCACACCGATGTCTACATTTGCCTCAAGGACGCGCGCATGCGAGCCGGGAAGATGCTCGTTCGTGATAATGTTGAGCATAGCGAAGGCCTTCTCCTCGTCTTCGTCGAGGAAGATCAGTAGCAGGCCGGCGAGAAAGTTCAGGGACTGACAGTAACCGATGTGAGGGTTGTGAATAGCAAATGCCTGCAGAACACGGCGGAGCGAGCGGAGTATCGCTGTTTCCGGCTCAAAGGAGGAATGATGTGAATCTACTCCGGTCACTGCGGAGTGGCGGGCGGAGACGGGATCTGGCTTGAAGCGAATGTTGTCCGGGAAAGATCGATGGAGGTCGCGTTCGATGTGCTCGCCGTCCTGGTCTTTAAGCTTGCCTTGATTCACCTGTTCAATAAGCTCCCAGTACAGGCCCTCGGTTTTAGCCAGTCGGGCAGGACCTCCAGCATACCAGAACCACGCGGCACCACGCCACTCGGGTGGTATGCCCTTGCGGATGTAGCGCTTGATTTTGTCCGATTTTGGCGGAAACTTTGTTGGGTTCTCTATCGGCAGATGATGTTGCTTCATGAGATGCTCCCATTTCTTCCGCCTTCGTCCTAGGTAATCCGTGTATGGTCCGTTCCACGCGTCGTATTGCTCTTCACTGATGTACGTGGTAATTTTCTTGAAACCGTAGCGATCCCGAGGCACCGGCCCAGCGCTACGTAAAGGTTCGGGCGTGGTCAATGCAGGATGCTTTGAGATGGTCTCAGTGGAATTTCGGGTGCGTTGCGGTATCACGTGGCACACGTCTTCTTTCTGGATGGGATCTGCTCCGAAGTATGCGTTTTCCATCCGGCTTGTCGAGCGTCCACGCGGCTCCGCGAGGGGAGTCTCCACGTCTGCTCCGCTCGAGAGGTGGGTTTGAGAAAAGTAGCCTTCATCACTTGGTGCGTGGACCTTATCGGCAGGATGATCATCGTCATCGTCACAAAAGCCGTCGGCATACATGCCAATGGCGTCTTCGACGCTCATGCCTTCGCTGTCCGAACCCTCATGATGAGTGAAGCCGCCACAGAGCTCCTCGCTGAAGCTCTGAGTCGTCACCACACTGCTGCGCTCTGTCTCACTAGCATCTATGAAGCCAGAAGAAGCGTATGTCTCTGCGGATCGCATACTTGCGCGCACCTCATTAGGAGGTACCTCTGGTGGAGGCAGCGGGTGCCACTCTAGGGGCGAGCGCGAGCTATTCCCTGGACATGTAGCTCGCTCGGCATTGTACGAAGTAGGCCCGGTATCTCCCTCCTTTGCTCTTTTGCTGCCAAGCTCCGGTATAGACATGGCCGCCCTCAATGGTAGCGATGGCTGTTGTTCTGCGGGGCTGTCATGCGAAGAAAAACTTGCACCGCGCTCTCTGTGGAGTGATGATTTCCTTGGTGGAAATCTAGTCGGCGCATCCGTCTTTTCATCCGCAGGCAACGCAGTTTTTGGCACTCCTGCACTTATAACGCCTTCCGAACCGTTCAGGAGTGTTGTAGCTCTCTCCGACACTAACCCGCCGGCCAGAGGCAGTTTCGGTGATGGTTGCTCTGCCTTTGGGAAACGGCCTTCGTTTAATGGCGAGTGTTTCTGCCGTAGACGTTGCGTAGATTGCTTGCGCAGTGGGAGGTATGGCAGGGGCATTGGTATAGGTTTGTTCCGGCCGGGTGATTTCAACGCTGCGTCCCAGTTGGTGCTGCCGAATCCTCCTCCAAGCATATGGTCAGGATGTACAGGCCGTATAGGCGCGATGGAAGAGCCTTTGGAGGACACTGGAGTCGCCGGAGATCTCGGGAGGGAGGACGACGGAGAGATGCAATCAGGGTCGGTCGTTGCGACGTGTCTTTGCGCCAAAGCAGTATCGATATGGAGCTTCTTTCCGAGATGACTCCCGTCGCCATTTCTCACGCATTGGGGTTCCCCCTCATACTGGCTGGCGGTCATCACGCTTGAGGCCCCTGAACAACTGCTCCGCAAACGCTTTGAGGCGGTGCAAACGCAGTGTTTCGCCCTTTGACGCGTCTCTTGGTGTCCAACCGCCTCTCATGCGTGGCTCCCGAAACAGTTTTCCTCCTGGGTGCGGTTGTTGTTTCGGCAGGCAAGCAAGCTAGGTCGAACGGTCATGAAGGGGAGGCTGGGCGGCTATGCGGAGGTGCGGCGGCCTGCAGGCTAGACAGCGCGATTCGGCGAGGAACAATGGTAGCGAGCGTGATGTCTCAGGGAGCGTTAAGGCGAGAGGAAGCGGACAGGAACCTCGGCGACAGCATCTCATGGTATTGTGTCAGTTATCACTTCATCTGCAGAGCCCGTGTCGCTCGTTCTCACGGAGCTCAGTCGCATGGTAAATCTCCGAAGTAATACCGAGCCTACGAAGATCACCGTGGAAGCGGGAGAACATGTCATGTCAATTTCGCATACCAAGTCGCTGGTACGCCTAACGACGAAGCCGTTGAAGTAACCGCAAGACTAAACCTTGAGCATGGTCGTCTTCTTAACCGTGCGTTGACAGCTGGCGCTGCCGCGGAAAAGCTGCCTGTGACGATCACAGCTAAACCTGGTTTCTGAAGACAATATTAAGATGAGAGAGAGCCGTGCAGTCGAGAAGGCGTGACGAAAGAGTGCCGGTTGCTTGTGCTCGTTTCCTCGACGGGGAGCTGTAATCACATACAGCAGCCAGGATGAAACACGGCGGGCCAAGATTGGGAATAGACCAGTCCGTCCGACTTGACAGCTACTGTGGCGCTGTGACGTTGGTGGTAGTAAGGCTGGCTGTACGTTCTCTAACACCTTCAAGAAGAAGATAGATGACTCGGAGCGTATCATGCTGAAGAAATAGGCAGAGGGTCGCCCGAGTCTGTATATAATGGTGAAATTGCGCAGTCGTTCTACGAAAGATCTGCACCATACCAGATCGAGTAACGTGAAGACATCGGCTTTGATACACAGTCAACTCTACTGGTGGATGCAGAATTTCCACGCCTGGATTCCTCAAAACCCACCGGCTTTGTATGGTGAGTGTATCGAAAGTTTGTGCACAGTCGGCGACTACATTGACCCGGCGCTTTTAGTGGCTTCACCCAAGATTCATCTTTCTCACGGCACCGTTGCTGCGACAGCCGCTTTTCAAGTGGGTAGCAGTAAGGATCCGACTACTTCTAATAGTCGTAGAACCCTTTCCCACTCTTCTTCCCCAGCCATCCCGCATCAACCATCTTCCGTAACAGCACAGCGGGTCGATACTTGCTATCCCCCGTCTCCCCATACAGCACATTCATAATCGCCAAACATGTATCGATACCGATAAAGTCCGCGAGCTGCAGCGGGCCCATCGGCACATTCGTCCCGTTCTTCATGATGTTGTCAATATCCTCTTTCGCTCCCACGCCCGTCTCGAGACAGATGATCGCTTCGTTAATGTAGGGCATCAATATTCTGTTCGCCAGAAAACCCGGCGAGTCGGCGCTCCGCGACGGGATCTTGCCCATGCGCTTGCAAAACTCGATTGCGGTGTCCACGGTCTCGTCGGACGTCTGTAGCCCGGTAATGATTTCCACGCCCTTTTGTACAGGCACCGGGTTCATGAAGTGGGTGCTGATGACGCGCGAGGCGGCGGAGAGGTCGGTGGGGTTTTTCGTGGTTGAAGCAGCTATGCGAGTGATTGATATGGAGGAGGTATTGGTTGCTAGGATGGCGTGAGAGGGGCATATTTGGGCGAGCCGGGAGAAGATTTTGGTCTTGAGGTCTGGTATTTCCTGCGTGAACATCGATTTAGCCGGATGAAGGAGTACATCAACGCAGCGATGGAATGCATACCGGTACGGCCTCTATTACGAAGTCCACATCCGAGAGGTCATCCATTTGCGTGCTGGGCTTGAGCCGCTCGCGGGCCGCAGTGGCATCTTCTCTAGACAGCCGCTGTTTTGATACATCCTTCTCTAACAGCTTGTCTGTTACACCACATTAGCCACTCTCCCGTATCACGCTGTTGCGATTGTCGCACCGGCGAATTTGAGACCCTTGTCGATGGACGCTTGCGAAGTATCTATGAGCGTGACTGGGACCTGAGCCCTCTGCGCCGCTACTAGAGCAATGCCTAGGCCCTGGACTTAGTCAACTAATTGTGAACAAACGTATACACTCTGAATAGCTAACCATTTGACCTGCCCCGATCACTCCAAGCTTCTTAACCTCTGCTGCTGCTGCAACCGGTGTGGAGCTGAATTGGCGGCGCTGCACCGTGCTGGCGCGGCGCAGGACCTGCTTTGAAGCTGCGGAGAAGGACATGACTGCTGCTAGTAAAAAAGGTCCAGGAGTTTTAAGCAGATGTATGAGAATGAAGATTTCAATTGCTGGTATACTTCCGCCGTCTTAAGCCGAACAAGATGACGCTGCTGCCGAGGTTCAGATTCAAGGGCTGACCGCCTTTCACATGGCCGGCAGAATAGCGCGTCGCGCAGTCGCGTCTTCCGCCAATATCGCGTTCAGCTTGGCCAACCTCAACTTCAATCTATACAATTGCACCGCATAGCGCCACGATGAGCCTCGACGAGTGGGTTACGCCCACGGTAGAACCCGAGATCCGCGCATTTGTCTACAGTATCGTCTCCGCTGTAGGTCACCAACCGCTTGAACCGCAATTGAACGAATACTGATTCAATCGCAGATCGGAGGCACCAGTGCGGACGAAGATGGCACTTACGTGCTGGGAGATGACGCACTTGCCTGCTTGAAGGATGTCAGGAGATGGATCAAGGGGTTCGATCAAAAGCAGAACAGATTCGACGTCCAACGATGTCTGGCAGAAGCGAACTTCGTGAAGGGGGATCTCCTGGAGATCATGGCCAAATGGCCGGAGAACTCTATGGAGGATCCACTGAAGTACAAGGTGCTTTTGGCATGCTGTACGTGCTATGCCCGTAAAGAAGCGCGTAGTTGCTGACAAGTGTAGTGGAACTTCTGGGACTTCTAACATGGCCGGTGGAAGTCGAAGAGACCCAGATGAGGGTACACCACCATCGCCACTTGCCATACCTCCATTTAGCACAGGCTGGATACAAGAGAGACATCCTACACCACGATAGAGCGAATGTCCTCGAAAGAGCAGTCCGCCTGGCGCTGCCCGCCATGGCGGTGCCTAGAAAAGAGAGAGAACCGCGAGACGATGGTGTCATCCGAATCGCCCTCTACTTTATTCGCAACGTTGCCATGATATCGATTCCTGCCAACGCGGCCTATGACGGAGACGAAGCGGAGATCTCACGTTCTGCGACTATCAGCACGTTCCACGCACAAAACGTCTTCCAGCTACTCCTAACTGTAGCATCAAGCATGGGCGACGAGTTCGTAGAGCAAGACGTCATCCTGCTTGAAATCCTGTTCCATCTGTTAAAGGGCGTCGACGTGGAGAAGTTGTTCATGGAGGAGGAAGCTCGAACACAGGCCAATACTCAAGCCTTGCGGGAGATGATGCAAAAAGAGAAGGCCATGCTGTCAGGTTACGCGCGGCATGCACCAACGAGGCACAACCGGTTCGGCACTATGATATGGGTCAAGCGAGCCGACGAGAGAGTATCAACCGTCTCAGGCCAGACATTCCTGGGTAAGGACCAGAAGATCATGGAGCAAATGGATGGGTCGAAGAAATGGAACAAGCCCCGTTTAAGGAACCGCAACGTAGAAGAGGACGAGCAGAAAGAGTTTGACATAAAAGTCCACCTGGACGCACCGACCCGCAAGCAGCTTCGGTCCTTCGTTGAGGAATTCCTAGACTCCTCCTTCAATCCACTATTCACCCATCTCCGGAAAGCCATCGAGCGGGAAGCCCATCGTGTAGAAGGAGTACACTCGATGCAGTATTTCTACCTCATCTCCTGGTTTCTGCAAGCGGAGTGCGCTCGGAGACGCCAGATCCAGAAGAACGCCGCCGCCAAACAGGCCTCAGCAACACCAGCAAACCCTGACGACGAGAGCTTTGCCCTGATCGCCGGCGTGATGAACCAAGGAACCTTCGTTCTCCTGAACCGCTTCATGCAACGAAGCCAAGACGACAAGTCCTGGCAAGACCTCAATGCCGGCATGAAGTGCTTCACCCAGATCCTGCTCACCGTGCAAGAAATGTCCGAGTCCAGTGCCGAAGACGATCAGGACATTGCAGAGAACATCCAGAACCGCATCTTCTACGAAGAAACGACGCATGACCGCATCATCTACATCTTACGGAACTACAAAGATCAAGGCTTCGGCTATCTTGATGCATGTACAGAACTCTCCCACGTCTTCCTGCGGATGCTTGAGCGGTACTCAAAGCAGAACGTCGACCTACAAGTCCGCTCCCGGCGACGCGCACGCAGGAAGAAGAACGCTGATGCGCAAGCTAACGGAGAGGCAAATGCTGACGAAGAACACGCGGAAGAGGCAGAAGAAGTAGCGGACGCGCAGAGGACGACCACAGAGCGCAAGTTTGACTTCGCGCGGTTCTCCGCCAAATTCTCGACACAGGCTTGCGTGAACACGTTCGTAGCCTTCACGAAGTATTATCGCGACTTGACCAACGATCAGCTCAAGCGCGCACACCGCTTCTTCTACCGCGTCGCTTTCAAGCAGGACCTCGCGATGATCCTCTACCGCGTCGACATCCTGCACCTCTTCAATAAGATGGTGAAGGGGCCTGAGGGGTTGAGTACAGGAATGCCGGTCTTCCAGGACTGGCAGGAACTCGTCCGGCAGCTGTTCAGAAAAGTCATCAAGAAGGTGCAGGAGAGGCCGGAGCTGATGGTCGAGATGCTCTTCAGCAAGATCCCCAACACAATATTTTACCTTGAACACGGGTACGAGAGGGAGGTACCAACAAGGGCACCACGAGCGCCTGCGGAGCTGGAAGTCAAGCCAGGAATGGAGAAGAAAGACCAAATCGGCGTCGCCGTGTCCGTCCTCGTCAACCAAAACAAAAGCGACGCGCTCGCCTGGATCAAGACCGTCCTGACCTCAGCGGTCGACGAGCGACAGGCCTGGGAAGCTGAAGCAGAAGCGCGAAAAGCGACCTCAGAACCCCAAAACCCTCATTACACCCCAGAAGCTCCCACCGAGCAGACCACTACGGCCAAACCCCCTCCATCCTCGTCAAACCCGACACCGCCGCGCGCCGCACTGCCCTTTTCAAAGACAACAAGCTCCGCCTCCTCCTCACCCTCCTCGGCTTCGAGCGCCTGGGCCTCGACGACGACCCCTTGGCTTTGTGGATCATCCCCTCCGACCTTACCGCAGCGGCGCTGGTAGAGAACCTCGACTTGATGCGCAGATTCGAGTTCGACCCGCCTGTCTACGAGGGTGGAAAATCCGCTGAAGACTTCCTGCGCAGCAAGGCTGCTGCTGCGCGGAAACGCGCTGCGTATGATGACGACAGCGATGGCGATGGGGAAGGCGCGTCGGCCGGCGAGGAGGAAATCCTGTTTCCCGCTGGCGGACCGACGAACAGGCGCTCAGAGGTGCTGGAACAGCTGAAGAGTAAGCGGCGCCGACTGCGGCATAAGGCCGACGAGGAGCCGGATGAGGCGGAGAAGGAGCGACGGGCTGAGGCGAGACGGAAGGCTGATGAGGAGAAGAGAAGGAAGATCAAGAGTGATCTTATGGTGCATGAGTCTGATGACGAGACGGATGAGGAGCGGGATAGGGGTTCTTTGCTAAGGAGGAGGAGAGGAGGAAGAATGCTGGAAGGAGTATCCTCAAGGCGCTCACTTCGGGAAAGAGAGGTGAGAAGGTTTTGGGGAAGAGGAAGGGGAGGGCGGGGAGGGAGGCGGAGAAGGGGGTAGGAAGAAGAAGCAGCACAAGAGCCTGTTCTCGGACCCCGAAGAAAGTGATGAAGGTAGTGGGAGAAGCGCATCGGCGGCGCTGAGTGTGGCTTCTTCCCCAGAGCCCGAAATGCGACTTGAGTCAGACAGCGATGAAGACGCCGACATGACGGACACACCACTCTCGTCCCAGCAGCCTGCGCCGACGCGAGTTGGTCAGCGTGGTTCCCCTGCTGGGCTGTCAAGGGATCCGCTGGCGGCCAAATCCGCAAATGTGGATGTCGTTGTACAGGATGCGGATTCCGAACATGAGGAAGATGTGCCGATCCACAAGCCGGTGGTGAGGAGGAATGTGAGAGCGGGCTTTGTCATTGATAGCGATTCTGAATGAGGCGTTTCTTGGGGTGGTACTTAGTGACCGAGCACCATAGGGTGAAGCATTTGGCGTACCTGGCGTATATAATGTAGTGCGAGCGTATACCCGAACTATTGGTACTTTACGTCTACATTCTTTGTCGTCATGTGCGACAGGCTGTGAGACTTTATATTGAACTTGTCAAGACACTGGTACAGGATCAGATCGGCGAGGAATTAGTTGAATCAGATGGTTAGCGGTGTAGATCGCTTCAGTCAGGCTGAGACTCGCTGCTGTAAAGAAGACAGTTAAACCCGATAAGTGGAACTGCCCTGCGTTGAGAAAGTCCACATAGCAAGCATTGGACACCCTAGGCGCACTTGATGCTTGCTATAGGACGGCTTTCATAGCTTCTGAGAATATTATAATACAACAAATCGAATGGTGGCGTGAAGTACAAATGGGGCGGAACCTAAAAGTCCCTTATGACGCTTGTCAGTATACTCGGGAGATAAAGGTGCTTGCATAGAAGGGCATGATTGAATTGTGGCATACTAGTCCTACAAGAAATGGAATAGATTGACATCTTCTTCAAATTAGCATTGACAAAACGGAAGACACCCTTTGCGAGCCTGGAGTTGTCCTCTGACCCGAACCCTGGGGGCTTTTACACCTGGACGTTCGTGGTAGCTGTGAAGGAGCCGGATCAACGCCGAACTGAAGTGGACAGTGGACAATACTTCACACTCGGGCATGCAGCTGGCAAAGTGGTGTAAGCCGAAATTGGATGAGAGAGCCTATATCCAGAAGATATATTGCGCATCATGAGGTTCACAGAGCGTACATAAAGTGAAGCTCGAGAAACGGAATGGCACCCATGCGACTCTCAAGCATATCCAATCAATCTGTTTCATGATTCCAGCGTCTTCCACCTTAGGGATCTTGGGGTATCCCGTGCGTACTATGAAGGAGATTTTGAGTGACGTCGTTCACATGTTACTGCCGCCGTCGTCGTGACTTCCTTTTCGAGCTCAATCACCACCAAACCAACAACGAACATCAACCTCGCTCCCCGCCACATTTTCCCGCACAATGCACTCCCAAGCTCTCGTAGAAAATGCCTAGCAATCGTGAGCATTCTGCGTTCCACATTATTCGCGCCAAGTGGGAGGCGGCTCATACCCAGGAAGACGACAAGGAAAACAGGGCCCCAGCATCAAGCAACATGCCTGGTCGTCTGCGAGCTCCAGAGAAACAGGAGCCTGACACAGCATCCCACAAAGTCCGCCGCTTCAGCTCCATTACCTCCTTCGCCAGCCCGCTGAACCCCTTCAATCGTCGTCGCCAGTCCACAATTGCTCTCCAGCCCGAAACCTCTTCCACCACAGCGCTGCTGAGTTCAGAGTCCTCGTCTTCCTTGCAACAGCACCGGAGAGATAGCCGTCGCTCGTCATTGATACCGCTTCCTACCTTCAGGACACCGCCACCGTCTCCGTTTCAGGATCCTGATATAACGCTGCGATGCGCCGAGAAATACAAGCAGACGCAGCTTCCGCGCAGCCACACGATGAGCAACATTCCCGCCCTTGGAAGTACTGCACGACCCTGGAGAAACCAGTCTGCCCTCCTCGCAGTCCTCCGTCACGCTTCGTCCAAGCCGGATCCCTACGCCCGTTGGTGCCACCAGCGAACGTCGCAGAAGCGCCAGATACGTCGGGGCAGGGAAGGTTTTCGCGCAACTTGGTGTTCCAACCCACCTTCAGCGCTCTACCACGCAACCAAACCTGCACGTCACGCTCGGAGGTAGCACCACAAATTTGCCAAGGAAAGCCGTGTTCAAAGAGGAATTTGAGTTTGCAACACCGAGAAGACCATGGAAGGCTGGAACATCAGAAACTGAGATAGACGGGACTAGTCATAGAAGATCACCAAGAAAAGAGAAGGAGAACGTAGACATCTGCCGGCCCCTGCCAAAGCCATGGGAGTCGCCAACGCACGGAAGTGTCGCTGCCTCATCCAGCATCAGCAGCAGCCACCCATCCTCACTCGGCTCAAGCTGGTCACAACTAGAAAGACCGGTCACGCCCATCAAGGAGACATGGTATGAGCATCTCGCCGCCACCAACGAACAGAATGCAGCAACACCCAAAGCGCACCCCGGCACACTCAAGGAGCAGCAAACGCCAGTAACGGTACAGCGATGGAAGGGAGACCGCCCACGCCCGAGCCTGCCGAGGCTGTCGTCAGGCCACCCGATAACGCAGCACCAGCTACTCCAACCGCTGAGTCCGCCGCTGCCTCGGACGCCTGGTACTTTTGCCACGATAGACCATCTCAGCGCCAAGGTCGTTAACGGCTCTCGGGGGTGCGCAGGTCATCGGAGCTCAGTCCGACGAGTGAGCGCAGCACGCCGTCCAAAGCGTCGCTGCTGTTGAGGCGCCAGGTACGACACGCTTCAGCCCACAAGCATCCAAAACTCATCAAATCCGTGAGTGTCCTTAGCACCTTCCCGCTGACATGTCTTCGCCGCGCAGGTAACCCAAGCCCAACCGAACGGATACTGGGCCGGCCGCTTCACCACGCTGCACGACCAACTCCTCGACGCTTCGCACGACTGCGCCGAGCCAGCGCCAGAGTACACATACGATCCGATCACCGACGTGATGGTCCCCAAGAAGGCCGCACCTGGCGCTGGAGAACGGCAAGCGTGGAAAGTGTTCGAGCAGCTGTATGAGGTCTGCGTCACGGACGAGGCGAGGAGTAGTTTGTGCGTGAGTCTTCCCCAGCGGTCCCGTCGCTGTTACAACTTCCTTCTCTTGTGTCCCGCAAATGATCCACAACCGTTCTGACGACCACACAGCTCTTCGCGCGGACCTACGGCCGCATCCACAACATGCCGTCGATACTGTGGTCGACCCTCTCGTCGGGCAAGACAAGGCCCGAGAACAAGGAAGTCACGCCATCGCCGACCGCGTCGCTGATGACGGAGAATAAGAGGCCGGGCGATGCGGTGCCGCCGCGGAAGATGTCGTTCATGGAGCGCCTGATGGGGAAGAATCGGAAGTCGAGCGGGCAGTCGTTGGGGTCGGAGAAGAGTAATGGGAAGTAGATTGGCGGATCAGGAGGGCGCTGTTGAGAGAACGGGGTGGATATAGCGGGCGAAAATCTGAGGGAGCGGCATTGTTGGGCGCATGAGGCGATGAATGGACAACGAGCGATGTCCTTAGATGCCGTGAGGATACAATTGTAGCGCTTCCTGGGCCGTAGCAGTATCAAGAGGGTGTCTCCTCGTATTCAGGTATCACATGGATTGATGTGCTGCGATCTTGGATCAATAGTTGATTCCCGCTCCATTTTTGTTTACATATGAAAAGGAGGCTAAGAGATCCGCTGAGTACTTAATGCAATCCAGATAATGCGACGTCAGCGCCCTGCCCTGCTCGCCTTGCCGTTTTTCCATTTTCCCAGAACGCCACCATAGCCTGTCGCAGACTAGACCAAGTCCGCCCGAGAAGCACTCGACCGGAGTATCATAGGACCTCCGGTGCTTGAGCCAGTTCCCAAATATTCCAATCCATCAAGCACGCCTACGCCCGTCCCCTCCTATTAGCCATATAACTCTTAATCTGCTCGATCCGATTTACAAAAAAGCACCTCTTCGCATCACTCTTCCAGACCAGCAGTCCCACCGTCTCCGCATACTCGACCGTATCGCGATACTCAGCCTCCGTCGCAAACTCAATCATCATATACCCGCTCGTCGTCGTCATGCGATCCCCCTCGATCTGCCACAGCCGGATCTGATCCACGACCGTGGGCGGCAGCACGGGCGTGCTCTTCAGCATCTGCGGATGCGCGTGCGCGGCGAGATACGAGATTATCTGGTCAGCCGTGATGCCCTGCGCGATGGCGCGCTGGACGGACGTCTTGGTGAGTCGGCCTGTCACCATGTTCGGAAAGAGCATTGTCAGCCGCGTAAAGAGGGCTAGCACGCTGATCTGCAGCATGCTCTCCGTGTAGGCATAGAGGCGGTAGTTGGTCTCCACGATGATGTAGCCTTTGCTCGCGGCGCCGGAGCCGCCGGCGAGGCCGGTGTCGAAGGTGGGGGTCGGCGCGGCGGCGCTGCTGTGCAGGGCGGAGGCGTCGGAGGTCAGGGTCGTGGCGAGGCGGGTTGGGTAGAAGAAAGGGGTGCTGGGGGAGGGCCGGTAGATGATGCCGAAGTCGGCGAGGTCGTCGAGCATCTGCTTTTGGGTCGAGGAGAGGTTCGCGGTCGAGTAGCCTTGGCCGAGCTCGAGGCTGCCGAGCATGAAGATGAAGGAGAGGATTTCGACGGGGTCCATCTTGAGCTGGTCGAGGCTGTTAGCGGTTGTGTGGATTGCGGGTGCTGGAAGCACGACGCTTGCAGAAGGAGGTTAGGGCTGTGCTGGTTGACGCTGACCACCAACTCCTAACAAAACCATGCTTTGGAGCGGAGGAAGACTTCAAATCAGAGAAACCTAGTAGCTGCCTTAGGAGCAATCTTCTCAAGTTCTTTCGTGGGCGATGTGCCGCGACCGTTTCACCAAAAAGCAGTTGAGCGCTCCCAGTCATGCCCACTGTCTCAGAGCATCACTTTTCACCTACATCGAAAGAAGACGAACTGGTGCTTACCAACTCCGGAGCGTGATTCAGATAAACGATCAGGAGGCTCCACACCTGCGCATTCACCTCCTGCAAGAGAAAGGTGAAGCCCGTTTGTGTGATGCGGCCTCTCTTATCGACGAAATTGCCGAGTTCGAGCAGCGACTTCGTAGCGTCGCTGATGTGCGATTTTCCTTCCACTCCAACAGTGGTGCTGCCAACCATGTAATAAAGTATGTCTTCCCACTGTCTTCTGGCGTGCTCATCAAGTATCTTGATATCAACAACCTCGTCGCCAGCCGGCCTGCAAGGCACGCCGAATGACTTGTGCTCTCCACTGCCAGTCAGCGCCTGTCGCAAGGATTTCGCAAAGACCTTCCCAAGAATATACGCGCGAGGCCCTGGGCTTGCATCGCAGTCTTCATGACGTGCAAGCTCGATAGAACGAGAAGCGCCTGCTCTTTCTCGCTGCAAGCACATTAGCTGTGCTCTTGCAGGGTCGTGGTGCGGGCATACGCGACGGCGTCTGGGCGGATCCAGGCATCGAGATCGGAGGCTAGGAAGGGGTTTGGCATGTAGAGCATCGCCATGACAATCGTCTTCGCTGAAAGGGCAGGTTAGTACAGTTCCTGTGATGGGTTTTGTAGGCTACCAACTCACCTAGATGTGGCAGCATGCGCCGGAAGACAGCTAACGCTGTGGATGGTTGCCGATATAAGAGCTCAAGCTTGGTTCCAGAAAACCCTTGGAGCACCTCAAGCGCCAGCGGGTTGGCCGTCATCGTGTCTGATGAGGCGTCCATCTTTGCGATCTGTCACCTCAGTATCATCGTCGGCGGTCGTGCGAATATGCGTGCGCAGCAGAATTCCAAGGTTGATAGAAGGTTGGATTAGGTAAGGCGGAAGGACGCGGCGGGAAAGCTTGGCGTCCGCCCTCCATGCCAGCGGAGCGTCTTCCGGCGGCGGGACATGGGGGCGGATGGGATCTCTGTGATGCTGGGACGGTGCAGGCGGTGAGTAACGGAAGTCCAAAATCCGAGATGACGGTTCTGGCATACGGATGAATGCCTGATGCCTATGTTTAGGTCCGAGGCTCATGTTGTCAGAATTCGGCGTATCACACCGCAGCACGAGTGCATCACAACCCCGCAGGCCCGATGACCCCCCAAAAGCTTAACCCCACGGTGGGGCATGCATGTTTACAGCATCATACATCAAGGTAGCACAGTACCATTGAAAGGGGTCCAGGATAACCCAAGCGCAGAAGCTGAAGGGAGGAAGGCTGGGGCGAAGTACCTAGGTACCTAGCCGCAGCCGCATCCTCTGCGGAAATGTTTTGGCAGCGACTAAGTTACTTCGTCCGAGCCTAAGATTGGAGGTCGATGTTAGTGTTTCTAGAAGTTCGCCCGCGGCGATTCTCCCGGTCGATCGTCCCAAGCTCCCGTCTTATGGAAGCCCCGGAATGGCAAAACGTGGTTCCAGAGGTGGGCCCCGACATCCCAAGCTTCACGTTACCTTCCACTGCAGGTTAGATGAGGTTTCACGATGGTCACAACCGGCAGGTAGGTACAGAGCTTCCGTCCTTGTTCTACAGCTGCCCGTACTCGTACTGGATGTTCCACGTCTCTTCATTTGAACATTTCACAGGATGACGAGTTGGTCAGGTGTGCACATGCTTTTCATTGTTTCCATTCTCCAGCGTGCGCTGAGGAGTCGCCGAGCCTGCACCCCTCTGAAATAGGTCATGCCCCATCAGCCTGCTGCTCTACTGTGCCTAGCGATGGTTTTCGTACCAACCCCGAGTTTTTGTACCCAATTCGAGTCCGGTTGCAGTCATCTCTAAAGCGTGGTGCAAGGGTTGGCCGGTCTCGCGGCTAGCAGCATCTAACACCACGCGCACGTCCCTTACGCCCGGCACGAGACCATGTCAGGCAGCTTAATCCGTTCTCCGGATCCCCAGTGCCAACAACCTCCAAAATCTGGGGATGCTGCCTAGGTACCGGAGATGTTAGGTGCTCCTGCAATCGACTGCCCCACGGGCTATCGTGAGTCTAGCATCGGACTCAGCTCAATCCGTTGTAGTTGGCGACACCCAAATCTCCGTCCATACAGATCGCTGCCCTCCAAGGAGCGACTTCGCACGCGTTAATGGCGGTCACGAGCTGCTTGAGCCCTACCCTATTTCCGAAGTGAATGCATTGCAGGGTCGTGAACATGGTTGTGAAGCTGATTGTTCACGTTCACTAATTTAGCAGCGTCACATGGGGCGATCAGGTACCCCATGGAGTGCTTCACGATGCAGTACCTCACTAAGAAGCGCTCCACCAGGAGGCAATTCACTAGGACCCCGCGTGATGGCTTTATAAGAAGGCTCCCCTTCCTGATTTTCAACCTCTCCGCTCCACTTCCATTCTTCTTTCCTTCAGACATTCCTTCCAGCCGCAACCATGTTGGGAGCACTTCTTCTTCCTCTTCTTGCAGCGGGGCTCACTGAAGCCCGTGATTCATGGGAGCGGGCGAACGAGCGAGCTGGCCGGGCTCTCTCAGGTCTGTCTCTTGAGCAGAAAGTCGGCATTGTCACCGGTGTAGGATGGACCAAAGGCCCATGCGTTGGCAACACCAGCCCTGCTCCATCCATCGGCTATCCGTCACTCTGTCTGCAGGACGGTCCTCTTGGCATCCGGTTTGCAAAGGGAGTCACCGCCTTCCCAGCTGGCATTCAGGCCGGATCAACATGGGACATCAATTTGATCCGCGAACGTGGAAAGGCCATGGGTGAAGAGGCTCGGGGCCTTGGCATTCACGTGCTGCTGGCGCCGGTTGCTGGTCCTCTTGGAAAGATCGCCCGTGGAGGCCGGAACTGGGAAGGTTTTGCAGCGGATCCGTACCTGTCCGGCATTGCCATGAAAGAGACCATCGACGGCATTCAGAGCGTTGGTGTCCAGGCCTGCGCGAAACACTGGATCGGCAACGAGCAAGAGCTCCGCCGCGAAACGATTAGCTCAGACATTAAGGACCGGGAGCTGCACGAACTTTACATGTGGCCTTTCGTCGACGCAGTCAAGGCTGATGTGGCATCCGTTATGTGCTCCTACAACAAGGTCAACGGGACGTGGGCATGCGACAGTGACTACGTCAACAATAAGCTCCTGAAGACCGAGCTTGGATATCGCGGCTACGTCTTGAGCGACTGGAATGCACAGCACTCCACCGTCCAGAGCGCCAACGGCGGTCTCGATATGACTATGCCGGGTACTGATTTCAACCAACCTCCAGGCAGCATCTATTGGGGACCAAACCTGACAGCCGCAGTTCGGAACGGCGAGGTGCCAGAGGCTCGTGTCAACGATATGGTACGAAGAATCCTTGCACAGTGGTATGCCCTAGACCAGGACCGAGGCTACCCTGCAACAACCATCAACTCGTGGAATCTTACTGCAGGCGGCCCAGATGTTCAAGGAGACCACAAGAACATTGCCAGGACTGTCGCTCGCGATGGCATCGTCCTGCTCAAGAACGACAATAACGCTCTCCCTCTCAAGAAGCCCAGCAGCTTGGCGATCATCGGAGAAGACGCTATTGTCAACCCAGCTGGCCCGAACGCCTGCCCCGACCGCGGCTGCAACACCGGCACTCTGGCTATGGGCTGGGGCTCTGGCACCGCAGACTTCCCATACCTCGTTGACCCTGTCAGTGCCATCTCCAGGCGAGCAGCCGCTGATGGCACGACGCTCGCTACCAGCACCACCAACGACCAAGCTGCTGGCGCCAGTGCCGCCGCCGCTGCCTCAACCGCCATGGTCTTCATCAATGCTGACAGCGGAGAGGGTTACATCACCGTCGAAGGCAATGCCGGCGACCGCATCAACCTCGACCCGTGGCACTCTGGCAATGAACTCGTCGCTGCCGTAGCCGCTGTTGGAAAGCCCACCATCGTCGTCATCCACAGCGTCGGGCCGATCATCCTTGAGAGGATTCTGGCACAGCAGAATGTCGTCGCCATTGTCTGGGCTGGCCTTCCGGGTCAAGAGAGCGGCAACGCACTCGTCGATGTCCTGTACGGCGACGTCAATCCCAGCGGCAAGCTGCCCTACACCATTGCCAAGTCTGAGTCCGACTACCCGACCATCGTGGATGCGCCGAACGACCCCTTCAGTGAGGGCCTGTACATTGACTACCGCCGCTTCGACGCCTTCAACATCGCGCCGCGCTACGAGTTCGGTTTCGGAATGTGTGTTAAAGTCCGCCACCCCTGCATGAACATCCCAGCTAACCCACATCCCAACAGCATACACAACCTTCGGCTTCAAAGACCTAGACATCTCCTCGCGCTCCGCCCGCGGCGGCAACGGCTATGGCAACCGCAACAGCTCCGGCATCGCCGCCGGCCCCGCAACCGGCAGACGCGGCCCAGGCGGCCGCCAAGACCTCTTCGACATCGTGGCCACCGTCACCGCAACCGTGACCAACACGGGCCGCGTCCGGGGCGCCGAGGTCGCGCAGCTCTACATCAGCCTGCCATCATCCGCACCCGAGACCCCCCGCGCCAGCTCCGTGGCTTCGTGAAGCTGAACCTGCGCCCCGGCCAGAGCAGGAAGGCGACGTTTGAGCTTAGGCGACGCGATCTCAGCTTCTGGGACGTCGCGCTCCAGGAGTGGGTCGTGCCGAGGGGTAACTTTGGGATCCAGGTTGGGGCTAGCTCGAGGGATGCGAAGTTGACTGGGACGATTACCGTTTAGGTCGATTGGATTGGGAGGGAAGATATGAATGATGGAACGCACGGTTAGGTGCGAGGATCCTTGCATGATATGGCGCGCTTGCGACGCGGATTAAGGATACGGGGATGTCCATCTGGTTCGGTGGACATAGTTCTCAAGTAGAGACAATCAACATCCTCTTTCGCTCAATGACGTATTTCTTCTCCGTGCTTCTTCTGTGATACAGACCTGGAGTGTCTATGACGCTTCTTGCAACTTGATCCATCTCGGTAATGGATGGTGAAGCTGCAAGGCGGCTCTGTTCTCTGGGCCATGAAGCTGCACCCAGGTCTGATGACCGCTTGCATGCCGAGACATCCCTTAATGTCCGTGTTTTTGTAGGAGGTAATAGACGTGGGTATGACCACCGGACATCGCAGCATTATCGTTCACAAGAACGGTTCCGGATAATGGACATCCGCAAAAAAGGCTTGGAAATGGCGGCTGCGGTACAACACTCGTATGGCACGAAGGTGGAGAAAACGGGAATGCAATTTCTCGGAGCGAGGAGTCCTTTACAGATTACATTACGTTTGCCCGTTCTTCAATTAGGGTCTGGCTGAATCCCGAGGTCTGCCTAAAGTGAGGTGGTTGCTGCAAGTGCTTGGCTTCCGCCCCTAGTGCTGGCGGAACGCCTCCCGCGGACCGGGCAATGGCCGAAGATCTCCGCTTACCTAAACCTTTACCTCAAGTTGTACGTAGATATTGTGTTCAAAGATCAGACATAGACATGCCCGCTCTCAAATTTGTGCGATCGGTAAGCAGTGACATCCTAGAATGCAATTACAGTGCGCTAAACCTCTCCATAGGTGTGGGAGTCCTTCAGAGCCAACTCTGGTCTGGAACCGAGGTGATATACCTTATCCCTGACTTATATCATGGTCTCCGTAATGACGGGATCTTTGCAGGCTGCTGGACGGTGTGAGTAAGCGGGAAACTCCTTGACAGGAAAGAGGTAGCTCATTATTGCACTGTACAGCTCAGAGTCACGTCTGCCGTTCCGGGCAAAGTCAAATTCGAACTCGATATCAAGCAAGAGCACACGGTCGGCCTCCACACGGATTCCTGTAAAAGACGCGTGGCTGATGGATATGCGGCCTGTAGAACAGGCTCAGCATCCTACATGGCGGGACCATTGCAAGCATGGGTATGTTCTCCTCTTCACATATAGCCAAGAACGTCCAGCTGACTACCTGAAGTCGATTTGGGCGGCTCTCTAGCAGTAGCATCGAAGGGCCTCTTCGCAACAGGCGTCTCCACAGATCTCAACGGTATAGCTACTCATACAGGTTGGCCAGAAAATGCAGCTGACCGAACCCCTTCAGTCACGTACCTCTCCTCTGGCGGCAAGATAGGAGATACCATCAAAGCCGAGGTCACCTGTGATAAGTGTATGTATATCACCCGCGACTCTCAATGGAATGTCCGTAAAGGGACTTTTACTGAAGCATTTATATAGTCGGCAAAACGCTCGCCTTCACTTCCATCAAGTTCTTCAATAACAAGGATGAGATGTTTGCAAGAGGCAGCCATACGAAGTACGCATTCAGTGATCTCATAGCGATAACACTGTCCATGCTGATGCCATTGCAGATATGTAGCGCTGGCTTGGAAAGACCCGAACAATATCGTCGAGGAGCTGAGTCCGCAGCTTGCCAAGAAGGAATGAAGACAATGCTCAAGCGCATCACGCCTCGCTTGTTGAGGGCCACTCCTGTGAACTAAAAGCTCCAAGAGCTCCAAGGACTTGTGCCTCGCTAGTTGTGGGGTTTCTAAAGGCGCTCAGCGTCAGGTAAACAGTCAGCATCACAGAACCTGCGCAGGGAATCGGCACATCTCGCTAGGGGCCGGTTCAGATCCAGGGAGTTTTCAAAATGTAAGGCGCTTAGACAAATTTTAGCATTCCTCTAAACGCGCCGCGTTTCGTGGCGAACAGCCTGTTGGTATCAAAAGCGCCTGAGCCATGCAACTGCCCGTGTTCTTACCCAAAACATGCTGTGCACCGGCCCAGAGCCATAGAAGGGATACGCTAATCAGCTTTGGCAATCCCAAATTTAACCTGCAGTAACCGCTCGAGCTGCGGCACAGCACTACTCAATGACCTCTTCATCCTCCTCAATCCCCTCGACTTCCACAACCCCCTCCCCATCCTCCTCATCCACCTCCATCCCCTCCTCCTCCACCGGCGGCAACACCCCACCCCCTCCCTAATGGCCCTAACCTTCGCCTGCGTCATCTCAAACACATACTGCCCCAAATGCTCCACCCCTCCATCTCCGTCGCCTCAACCTCGGCGCCCACGGCCCTGCTAGTCGGATGCGTCTCTCCTGTCACCAGAGCCAGCTTATCCGGCCGCTGCAGCAGCCGATCAAACGCCTCTTTCAGCTCGTAGCAGGACTCGAAGACGGCGCGGCGGCCCAGGATGTAGAGGCCGAGCCGCGCGCGGGAGAGCGCGACGGTGAGGCGGCGGATGTCACGGAGGTAGCCGACGCGGGTTGTGCGGACGAGCGAGAGGATGATGTCTGTTATCACCGTGTTAGCAACAGGCCTAACCATCATAACCTTTTGAGGGACTTACAGTCATTTTGCTCGCCCTGATACTTATCCACAGTAGTAACAATCCTGGGCAACCCAAACAGCCTATTTCCCTTACACCGATGGCTCAGCACATCCTTCACCAACGCCCTTTGCCCAGCATACGTCGTCAGGATCGAGATCTTCGCCGCCGGGTACCCGAGCAGCCGCATATACATGAACAGCGCGACGGCGTACTCGGCCTCGCCCAAGTTCTGGATGAAGTGCGGCGTTGGCTCCATTTCGCCCTTGCCCTTGTAGTCTGGCACGTTGATGAACTGGTAGTCGTAGCGGAAGCCGGCGTTCGCAGTGAGGAATTCCGGTGCCGTCTCGACCATGGGCAGATTGCCGAGTTTCGGGTAGCGCCACTTGTATAGTTCCGCTAGGGATGGTCTGGCGCGGCCTTGCTGGTCGAGGAGGATAGTCGGGACACCGAGACGCACCAGGCGGAGGAACAGCGACTGTTCTAGGTTGGCGTACTGGCGGAAGGCAAGATTCTGAACTATTGGTGAGTTCTGGAGATGATCGCCGACAAGCACTGTCCGCTGCAGCGGCAATTCGCCATCCTTGGGCTTCTGTAGCGCTAGTGGAATGAAGTTTTCGATCTCGGTGATCTGCGCCGCTTCCTCCATGATCACATTGTCGTAGTGAAAGCCCATGTTCGCGATCTCTTGCCGCCGCATGGCTGCGTGCGTGGATGTCATGGCAATGATGCGGGCTTCTTTGATAAGGAGATAGTTTGCCTTGTCTCGGGCGCTTCTCAGGATCTCGAAAGGCCGTATGTCGGAGAGTTCTGAGAAGATCTTTTCCACATGGCGGTAACATCCTTGAGCAATTTCTAGGAGATCCTCGCGACTGGCGTCTGGTGGGAACAGAGGTTGAGGCGCGTCGGAGAAGTACTGTTCGAGCGCCATGTAAGCAACCTGCACCGGGTGGCGCGCAATACACACTCAGCCGAAAGCTGAAGACTTTGACTTACATGCTGGAAGGGAAACTCCTCAATGATCTGCTCCCGCGTAGATTCGTCCGTCCGGACCTTATCCCAGTACTTCGTCCACGCAGGCTTGACATACACAGAGTTGAAGTAATCAGCCGTTTCGCACGAACTCCCATGTGCACCAGGTGCACCGAAGTTGGCTGCTAGACGGTCGACCTCCGCTAAGTAACGCGCTCTATTCTCTAAGAACGATTCCACACGGCCATGCTTGCTGTAGCTAGCCTCGGTCTCCAGCTCTTCCTCGCCGTGACCTAGACGCAGCAGGTGGCGCTCATCGATATCTAGCGCTACGATTTTCTGAAAAAGTTGATTTAGCGCTTGATTGCTATGTGCGACCAGTAATGTCCGTTGCGAGGGAAAGTTATGGTAGATGTTGTTGATGATCTGAGTGGCGACGTCTGTCTTTCCGGTTCCTGGTGGGCCAACGATGACAGTCAGGCCTGGTTGCGTGCCGGATGTTATGGCTTTGACCTGTGCAGGCGTGAACCGCACAGTGTTCAACTTAGGAGCGTCCTGTGGGTATGGACCGGTGTTCGGGGGCTTGTACGTGGATACATGCACGGTTTCATGGACCGTCTTCGGAATTTCATCCTGGTCTCGTCTGCGCTTCTTGGACGGCCTCGCGGGTTCTTCCTGAACCGTGTCCTCTGGAAATTGGAGGACGTACGGCGGTCCGAAGCTTGACTGCATCTCGTCACTTGGCTCAATAGTCTTACCAGGTAAGCTCTCGACAAGATGCTCCCAGCTTAGAAAGGTATCTCGAAAGTCGATTGATCGCAGGCGGTTTGCAAGACGTTTGTAAGTAGCGCTAGCAGGGTCGCCGTAGCCGAGGAAGACTTCCTGTAACCAAGATGGTGCTGGGACATCAGATAACGTGAGGCGCTTGATTGATTCGAGCACAGGTTTAAAATTGTTCTCTCGCCCTCGCCGCCTGACAATGAGGTTGATGCCCTCATATATGTCAACCTTCTGCTTGGCTTGTCGATCGAGGTCCATCTTGTAAGCCGCATTGTCGAGCCGTAACAGTAACCTACGCTGCCGAGGCCTACGCTCCGCACCGTCTTGTTGATCGCGCAACGGCCGCCCGGCATGATCCTGTACTTGAATGACTTCAGCGGTCCGTAGATACTGCAGGCCCATCTGCTCTGCCGGCGTTGCATGGGCGTTGCCATTTCTGACCATGCCGTGTTCTGGCGGATGCACGGCCAGGAGGAAAACCACATCATCTTGGCGCAAAGACTCCCACTCCATGCGGACGGCATGATTAAGTCGGCTTACGTCGAGCGTGATTTCAGCACGTACATGCGCAGGCACAACTTCTCCAACCTTTGCTGGGGCCACATCAATGATCGCGGGCTTGCCAATGGGCAAAGCCATCTTAGAAAAGCCATCGAACCGAGTGACGCCTCCTCCAACACGCGGCTGCAGGCGTTTGATGACATCTTCCATGTTCTTCCGAATTTCGTAGAAGGACTCGCATCGATGCAGGACAAAGGATCGCCAGAGGAAGTCACCTATGGTGAGGTATTGCAGATTGAGCTTGGGTATTGCAAGTGGCCGCGACCCATCGTAGGATTCATTCCGTAGGAACGTAGCTTCGTACAGCGTCCTTTCCGTAGGGAGGATGGTCATCTCCCGTACCGTGTCTTGAAATGTCGGGCGCTTTTCGTGTTCCGATACCAGGACTTCGATATAAAAAGCTCGATCTCGAACGACCAAGGATGACGTGGGATACTCGGTCCGTAATCTGAGGATACTACATAGCTGAACCAGGTCCTCGAGCGACAGGGCCTCCAAATGCCCCTCTAGATCGGGCCTGAGACCAAGCGAACCGAAGTTTGACAAAGCCAGGATAGTAAGCTTGTCTTTGAAATATGTGATTGCGGTTCTCTGCAACCTTGCAAGTTTTGCGTGGTGTGCCTCCTCGTACTGCATGCTTGTTTGCGGTTGGCCAGTTTGATCGTCTATTGGAAAGAAGCTGTAGTGGCGGAAAAGGTTGAATAGGTCCCTAAACAGGCCATTGTCTTCATCGCTGTACACTGGAGAAAGCTGGATCGCGGGTATCAGATGCAGGTCTTGTAAGAGCGCGTTCACGTATCTCCGTGTTGGCAACTGGCTCTGCAAGTCGGCGAGTAGCTCTAGAAACCGCTCGCAATAGCAAGTGTTTTCCTCGGATGACGAACTGTCGTATATTCTATTGAGAAAGTCCAACAGGAGCGTGTACAGCCAAGAGCGCTCGAAACGGAGCCTGGCCTTGGTCACATCATCTGCCACATCGTAGCGCTTGACTGAAGCCCTCCACGCCTTCCTCAGAGCCACGCTCTTTTCGAGTTTGTGCTCCCGAACAGCATCACTGTGCAAGTTTGCCCACAAGGCGATGGAAACCAGCGGAGCGCACTCCTTCCTGATTATGCCACTATCCAGCGATTGAAAGGCGCCAACCACAAAGGTGATCAGGTGGGTACGCAGCTTGGTAGAAAGCGAGGTATCGAGAGTCATGGACAAAATGCGGCGGAAGAACGACGAGAACTCGGACGGATTGGTCGCGAAGTGATCTGCTACTGTCAGCGGGTGCCTACCATGTGTCAAAAACGAAGGCGTCAAAGTAGAGCTGGTAATCGATCAAGGCAATATGCGCGCAAGCACAAGTCAGCGTACCCCTGCGTGAGGCTACTAAAGCGTCCCAGCTCGCCATGTTCCCTCAGGAGAAGCGCAATGATTGCCGCACAAGGCATCTGCTCTTCTATAACTCCTAATGCTTCGAGATGATCCATACGTACCCCAAGAAGGCAGATTTTCCCTCCGCTTGACATTGACCAGCAGCGCCAGCAGCAGGACATGGTAATTCGAAGCATCCTCCGTGTATCCCGGCCATAGGTATTTCTCCAACAGTTGCAAGTTCTCGAGGACAAGGAGCGATCCCAAGGCGAAGTCTTCCTGCTCCAAGCGGTCCCAAAGCTCTGCCTTGACGACGTCTTGCAGCACCTTCGTGCCCTTCCTCGTACTGCTCAGCCAGTGTTTTCGCGCAAGTTGCGCATAGTGGTTTTCGCCGCTGAGATCCGCGACAGTAGGACGACCTTGCATGGTGGGCAATTCGGTTTGCGACATGGTGTCGTCTTTCTGGCGCGCCTGGTCGCTGCACGGTTTTGTTTAGGAAATGCCCATCGTCTCGGCGTGGTGTACGGTCAGGGGAGCGCACAGAGGTTCCGCCAGGGGGTTCCGAGTTTGTGGTCGGTCGCTACTGTCCGTACGAAGAATCGCTGTTGGTGGAGGATGCTTGATAAATATTTAGTCTCTCGAAGCTCTCCCGGTTGACGCGCCTCGAAACTTTCGATGGCGTCCCAGCTCTGAGCTCATTGGCCGCCAAGCCAAACCCTCGCCGAACCTCAATCGACCTCTCCGCAACGCCCACCAGAGCACCAGAGCCCTCCCTAAAGGCACGCCCACGATGGCCGAAGAAGAAGTACGGTCGAAGCCCTTCGTGCCGGCCAAGAAGCTCAACACAAACTACCCAGTACGCCGCATCGTCCCTCCCAATTGCGCAATGGCCTACTAACTCTCACCCACTAGCTCATCGACAGCGACCCGTACGACCACCCCGACCCCCAACACAAGCTTCACTCCAGCTACTGACGCTCACAGCCACTTCAAACGAGTCGTCCGCTATGCTCGCACATCCGACTACGTAGCTGGCACCGCCGTGGCAGCAGCCGGCCCCGCTCTTCTGCTCTTCTGGGAGCGCGTCTCACCCTCCTACGTCGGTCGGGGCGGATTCGCGCCCGTGATGCGCTTGACTGGCGCCGTTGGCGCGACTGCCGGCTTCCTGCTATTCTACCAGCGCTCAATCCGTACGGTTACCCCCAGCCCCGACCTGCCTTATACCGTATGAATACTGATCCCTTGGGCTGCTAGTGCGCTTCTACGGCGTCAGCGAGAACAGGCGGGAGATTGAGATGGACATGAAGGAGATGGTGGCCAAGGTCAAGAAGGGCGAGCCGCTGTACGGCCACTCGCAGATGTCGGAGTATTTGCAGGGTGTTGCGTCGAGGAACTCGAGATACTCGGGCATCTGGTTGCATGTTTTGCCGTGGTTCAACTTTGCCAACCACAACCAGGTAAGTCACAAGAGGGGTGTGGTGAGGAACGGTGACGGCACTGACAGTGTGTAGCATGGCGTGGACACGGCGAAGTATTACCAACAAGCTGAGCGGGAGCTGGAGGCTGAGCGTTCTCGGTAGCGTACAGATTCGATGGTCCTTCACGAAGTTTGAGCTTGCTTCACATATCTGTTCTTATAGTCTCAGCGTGTACGCGTGACTAAAGTAGCTTGCTGGAACCAATATTCTCGGGTTGCAGGTGCGTATCTGATACGAGGTGCGAGTCCGAATCTCTCGATTTTTGGCGCGCTTCCTAGTGATGCCGAAGACTCTAGCTCTAGGCAGCACCTTCTATTCCACGAAGGATTCCTGACATCGCCCTCATAACGATTACATAGACTGGGAGAACACACGTACAAACAAGTATCTGTAGTCACCCTGCGAGAGCATGGATGGCTCCGAAAGTATAGTGATTAGCGAAACAACTCAAGGACCTGACAAGACTCAGAGCGGAGGGGATCTTTCGGCCAAGCCAAGTTGTCTGATTAGGCGGAATAATCATGTACCTATACAGCATCTGAGAATGAATCCGAATCTAGATATACAGCTACAGCAACCCCCGCGCAAATGCCCTGTCCCATAAACGCCATCTACCGCTTCCCTATGCCGGAGGATCTCAAGAACCATAACCTCTACGCGTATAAAGTCCTGGTCGAGTATTCCCAAGATATTACGCTCCTCCCAAACAGCGAAACCACGGCAAGTAGGCCCTGTGACAACGAACGGCCCTGTCCCTTAGTCGAACGCTCACTTGCTGCCACCAGCAAACCGCTTCTTTCCGACAGTAAACGGGACGTATCGGTACTTGATCATATGCTGAATCTGCCTCCTCACTGTATTCAAAGGTCAGCCACCTCTCTCATCAGCCCCTCCCCAGCTCTATCACTTACTCGTCAGACAAAACAGAATCAACCAATACACCACTAACACCGGCCAGAAAACCGGCAGGTTGAAGATCTCGAACCAGCTGCACACGAACCCCACCGCCACAGCCTTGGTCGCCGAATACCAGAACTTGAACTCCGGCAGCCGTCTCACAAATGGACGGAACTCCTCCTCTTCTTTTGTGGGCAGCCCACTCGTCCCGTCTTCCATGCCCTCGTCCTGCTCGAGCGAGGGGTCGAATTTGGGGGATATGAAGGCGAGGAAGAGGTTTAGGAGGTAGATGCCTAGGGAGTAGGCGACTGGATCCACATCAGTAGGTTGCTAGAGGCGTGATGGAGAGGCTGAGAAGACTGACCGATGTACCAGCCTTGCGCGAGGAATATCCGCAGCATGAAGAGGAGGAAGAGCACGCCGGTGCCGGCCCAGCGGTAGGTGGTGAAGGGCGTGGATTTGTCGAGGTAGGCCTGGTACATCTGGCGGAGACGAGAGGTCAGTATGTGATGTCTGCTTCTGGTTGCTGTGGTGGGAGCCTTACTCGTCCAAATCGCGAGGTTTGCGCGCTCACGGCGGCGAAAGGGGTGTCTGGCTCAGGCGCATCCATGGTGAGCGCTGACGAAAGGCGACGCCGGAGTTTCTGAAGGTGGAGAGGTTTCGATATGGCTTTGCGATCGAGTTATGGGAGCGGAAGAGGAAGGAAGAACGTTCGTGGAGCAGGCGAGATCTGGTAACATTTTTGACAGGAGAGCTCAGCCTCACACACAGCCCTAGGCTCAACAGGAATTCTCGGGTTCTCCCGACAGCCGCGCGGCAGAAGCGCTTAGCACTTGGAGGCGGAAGAATCCCTCCGAAGAGCTCTGACCCTCAAGGCCGAGGCAAAGCGGCTGGCCGCGGAGCTCTCATTAAATGTTGATACTCGAGACTGTTCAGTTTATAAATTTACCGTCGCTGTGAGACTTCTATATCATCCAGCTTCACGCGTGTAAACATGTCCATCTTTAGGTGCTCGAGGCGAGTAGCCTCACAATTCATCTCGTCGTCCTTCCCGCGCATCGTCCGGCCATATTCCACGCAGCTACCTTCGTATGAGCATCTCCTTGTCTCAACGCCCAAGCCAGGCGTAGGACTAAGTATGAAACTTTCTTGATATCCTTATCCGCTATTTCTACCTTTTCCGTTACTGCCAATGGCGCATATAGCTTCGCAAGTTGCGGTCCGTACAGAACGCTTGTCTCGTCAGGCATATCTTTAGTAGTATACGAGTAGTATGGTGACAGTCGATTTTACGCTGTTTCATCTTGCAAGGAAGACCAACTTATAAGCCCCAACTGTAAATGGATTACATATACTAATTTAACAATTTAGTACAGCTGAACCGCCCAAAAGCTCTCAACGCCCTCTGCACACCCCTCTTCGTCGAGCTCAATGATGCCCTCCGCAAACTGGACACCGACAAAGAAATCGGCGCCATAGTCCTGACCGGCTCCGAGAAAGCATTTGCAGGTTAGGTTGGCCATCCAAGCCCTCTACCTCCCACTCCGCGAGAAACAACTGGCTAACGCCCACCCCCAGCCGGCGCGGACATCAAAGAGATGAAAGACAAGACCTTCTCCACAGCCTACGGCTCCGACTTCATCGAGATGTGGTCCGACCTCGTGACCCAGATCAAAAAGCCCATCATCGCGGCCGTCAACGGCCATGCGCTGGGCGGCGGCTGCGAGCTCGCCATGATGGCCGACATCATGTACTGCTCGACAACCGCCAACTTCGGACAACCCGAGATCAAGCTTGGGACCATTCCAGGCGCGGGCGGGTCGCAGCGGCTGACGCGCGCGATTGGGAAGGCGCGGGCGATGGAGCTAATTTTGACGGGGAACAATTTTAGTGGGAAGCAGGCGGGGGAGTGGGGGCTCGCGGCTAAGGTGTTTGAGAGTCCGCAGGAGTGTGTGGATGGGGCGGTGGGGACGGCGGAGAAGATTGCGGGATATAGCAGGATTGTGGTTAAGGCGGCCAAGGAGGTGGTTAATAAGAGCCAGGATCTGGGGATTAGGGAGGGCGTGGAGTATGAGCGGAGGGTGTTCCATGGGCTCTTCGGCAGCAAGGATCAGAAGATAGGTGAGTGTTGTAGATCTTTGAGAGTGTGAACTGAGCGCTAACATAATCGTTCAGGTATGGCCGCGTTTGCGGAAAAGAAGAAGCCTCAGTGGACGAACGAGTAGATCCCGCCTGGTCTTTGATCGGACTAACAGCGCCCTTGGCTCCATTGGGGCATGCTGGAGGCACCTAAATAGCCGTATCATTTTTGACATACGGAGTCCAAATGGTTGGAGCTGTCGTATGAAGGGCTATACTTGCTACATGATTGTATCAGCTACGCCCAAGGGCCATCCGAAATGTTTGTTACCGCATCTTGGACCGACATTGACTCACGATCTTGTCAACTGTAGAGCACCCAGACCGGTTACATACGATAGAAAGCACAAGGTATTTAGCAGTGCAGTCCTTCGATGCATGCATTGATCACTCAAAATATCTTTGGTCTGTGAACTACGCTTGCGCCATCCACCGCCAGTTGCGGCAACAAACTTTCCAGATTGCCCTTAGCCTTTCCAAAGCCTCCCGTTCCGCATGCCGTCCAACTATCCCCCCTTCCCGTTACCATCTACAACCCGAGCGGGTTCTGCCCCGTCTGCTGCTTCCCACCAATGCTATCTCCACCAGAACTGGTCGTCGACCCGCCGGCCGTGTCCGAAACAGTCTGTCCAGCACCTAGAAGGGGTACTCGTCAGCCCCAGTCTCAAAAGGCTGCTATTCCCTTTGTGGATCTTACCCTTGACAGTGTCGGTCACTCCCTTCCCGGCATTGCCGGCCGTATCGCTTACTCCCTTTGTAACTCCGCCAACCGTGTCGCCTACGCCCTTGGTAACTCCGCCGAGGGTCTTACCGACGCCGCCTAGAGGGCCACCTGGTGAAGTGGGAGGTTAGCGGGGGAGTTCTTGTGTGGGAAGGCCGGTGGAAGGGGCTTGTTTAGAGCGGGTGTGGGGCGGGGGCATAGGAATACCTTGGTCAGACATGGTGATTTTGAGGTTGAACTTGCGGTGATTACTGGTTAAGAGTTATGAGAGTGAGGTATGAGTTAATCAACGAAGTACGTCTTGAGCTTGATGGGAGTATTGTGTCGAGAGGTACTTGATATATGTGAACTGAACTGTCCAAGCTGGAATGACGTCTTAACGCCTACCCCATCACTGCCCCTCCAACCCGCACCTCCGTGCCTGCCAGGCCATGGTGGTGCTTTCATCCGCCCGGATCCGCTACAGGGTTCCTAGCCTTATGGGGTTGGTCTCAGCCATTCAGATGCCGTGCCTGGGGCAGAAGTGCCCTGGGTCAAGCCACTTGTGGCATGCGAGAAATCGCAGATGGCTCCTTAGCACGCAGGCAGAGAAGACGGTTGAGCCAGTCTGCCTCTCGACCGCGTCATGGTGCCTCCGCGTTGCTGCACAGATTCCAAGTTTTTGGACGCGTACTAAGTTACGTTATGCAGAAGATACTCGGCGAAAGAGGTCCAGGCCGATCACGTGATCGAGCGATGGCATGCTGATGGTTTTGGAACAGAAGATCTGGGATAGGCTGTGCTGTAAAGAATGTTCTGCTCGGATGTAAGAACCATGATCTCTTTGGGTAAGTGCTCCTCGCACATGACACCCATAATATCCATGGATGTCTTCTTGCCCGCGCAGCTTAGCACCACAAGCAGCTGTGTATGTGGGACCTTGGGACCACCGCCTTCAGGTGGGTATAGGGCTGATTAGGTTGGTCATCCGACGGCATGGGCTGCGCGCTCAAGCCCTGCATGGCCTCAGCCGCGGAACGTTGGATGAAACCCAAGGTGGCATGTTCAAATCACCGAAAACATATGAGATCACGGGAGCAGGCTGAATGAAGTCGAAGTGTTTTGATTAAAGGACCTCATACGCAGCGGCCAAGTTCTATGAACCGCAGACCCAGACCAGGGCTAGAACCCAATGATCTGGTTTCCACCACCGACCGAACCCAAAGAACACTAAACGCACAGGACGAACAAGGAATTGCCACTGCAGAGCTATTAACACATCCGACTAGGAAAGAGATAGGTTGGTGGATTGCCTGTAAGGTTGCCACTGCAGCCAGGCAAAGACGGGCGTCGGCGCGCAATAGGTATAGGAAAAGACAATAGAGAATGGCCCAAAAACAGAACGCCTCCCGTGTATAGTAGTGCACAGGCAGTAGGAAAGACCACAGCAAGCCCCCAGGTCTTCCGTCCCCAAAAGAAAAACGATGCTTTTAAGACAAATGGATGAAGTGAGACACCCCAATGCAGTACAAGTGCGTAAGCAAGCCAGATCTATGCAACAGTCGAAAGTGACGCAAGAGGAACGAAACGCGCGACGGTGGTATCATAGTTCACGACTCCTCGGTTTTGGCGCCATCGGCGCTCTCATTCGCCTTTTCGGCATCACCAGCAGGCGACCTTGCACGTGACCCGATGTCTGCTGGGATGGACTTCGCGACTGGCGGTGATGAGGCGGCCGATGGAGGAGAAGCGACATCGTCGGCACCTTCGCCTGATGGGTCTAGGGTTGCAAGCGCACTGTAGATACATTAGTATATGCATGCACTTGAACAGTAGAGATAACGAAGTCCTACCTGAAAGCGTTTGTGTGTGTAGTCGACTCCTTCTCCTTGACTGGGGGCGTGCCAGTCCTGGAAGATCCACCTGATTCCTCTCCCCGTTGCATCATGCCAGGGCCGAGCCCTTTCCGGCCACTGCTGCTCCTTGGGCCCATGAACGATGGACCGAGCCCGCCGGCTCCTTGGCTGACGTTACGTCCAGAAGCGCCCTTCGACAATTTCCGCAAGTCGTCCATGGCGATCTGGTTGCGAGGATAGTCTGGGGGCGGCATCATGCCACCACCAGAGAACGACCTGGCATCGCCGCGACCCATCGGAAGCCGCCCGCCACCACCGCCGCCGCGCTGGCTTGTACGTTGTCGCTCGAGCTCGGCCGCCTGTTGAGCAGCTTGGGCCTCCTCGTGAATCTCTTGGATGGTTTTCGGGCCCTTGTTGTCGTCCTTGGACCGCCATCCCCGCTTCCGCAGATCAACAATGTCCAGAAGCATGAAGTGCAAGCGACTGGGTAGGCCCGGAATAGCCATGATCTTCTCGATCCGATCGAAGTACATGGATATCATCTTCGGCCCGTTTTCTGCAGCCTCCATGGTGGCACCGACTGTCCTGAGCAGCTTAACCAAGCTCTCGACCGCCGACTCGTCGGGCATACCCTCGAAGTTGAGAAGCTTGAGGACACACTCGTGCATGATGCGCAGAGTCAACATGCCAAGCTTGTACAGTTCACCGATGAACTGAATCAATCCGAGACCTCGTCGTTTGGCAGCTGCAGCGATGTAATACTCGTCGGAGAGCATAGCGGCCTCTTCTGTCTGGCCCTCTGGCTTGTCGGGTAGATTGACCTCCCAACCACGCTCGAACTCTTCTTGACACCGGTTGAGCAGGTACTTACGGAAAAGGGCACCTCCAACAACGGGTCTGCCGTTCTTGTCGACAACGGTCTCGTCCTTGATGTCCGGGCTCATGCTAGTAAGCATGCGCTGGCAGAACTTGGCATACATGGACGCCCAGTGAGCTTCGTCGCAAGCTTTCTCGAAGGTAAGCTGGATGACTTGCCGTAAGGTACGGCCATCAGTTTCATCCTTCGATTGCGCAGCGATTTCGAGGATTTGTCCGGCGATCCTGTCGAAGTTCTCCGGGGTCATCTTGTTCAACGCAGCCTTAACCTTTCGCTGAACCAAATCTGGAGTGAGGTGACCACCAGGCAGGGCGGGGCCTGTCGGACCTTGACCGATGCTGGTTGGCTTCCAGCCCACCTTCGAAACCTCCAGTGGCTTCAAGTCCATACCCGCTGTCAGAGGCATGGTCTTAGCAGCCTGCTCCTCCTCACGCTTGCTCTTCGTAGAATCGGGCTTGTTACGACGGCTGCTACCACGCTGGCTGCCCGTTCGTTGCGAGGAGGCCCAGCCTGACCCATGCTCTGGAACGATGCAGTACGTGCCATTGGCGGACCACCCATCGGGAAGCCAGCTGGACGGTTGGCGAACGAGGCGAGAGGATTGGTCATAGGTGCCGGGCGCGATTGGTTGGAGGCAATGGCGAACCGCTGTTCCGACGTGGTACCAGGAGGGATAGTCCGACCACCTTGGAAGTTGCCCATAGGACCCTGTGACAAGCCAGACGGAGGCATGGCCGGTCGAGAGGCCTGCCGGGTACTCATCATACCCCTTGTTGATGGTGTTCGTGCAGATTCCGAGCCGTCTCCAACAAGGTCCTTGATCTTCTGATCCCAATCAACGGCAGGCTTCTCCTTGAAGACTTCTTGGAACTGAAGCAAGAAGTCCTTGTCGTATTGTCGACCTCTGCTCTTGCTGCCTTGATTCAAGGCTGGATTGGGGGACTTGATGCTATCGGGATAGTTGATGTCCTCGTTTCTGACTTGGATGAAGCGGGCAGACTTCAGAGCTTGCATGCCGGCCGTCGGCTGGGCCGGTTCAATCTGTTTGTTAGTCTCAAGCTTGAGTGCAGCCGGCTTCACCTTTCCTGCACCGAACGGCTTGGGTTGTGCCGGCTGTGGAGGAGGAGGCATAGATACGTCCGATGCTGGTGTGGAGGCCCCGCTTTCTGATGCCACAGTTGCTCCAGGGCCAACAGTAGGCTTCTTCAAGGAGGCGAAGAGACTCTCCTTCTCGGCTTTGTCCGCTTCGCTTTCAACCTCGGCCGGTTTAGCCTTCTGACGAGCCTCTTCGGCCTCTTCGGCTTCGCGCTCTGCACGCCGCATCTCTTCATCAGCATTCGCTGCTGCTTCGGCCTCCTTGCGAGCTTTCTCTTCCGCTTCCTTCTTCTTCTTCTCCTGATAAGCCCGCTCGCGCTCTTCCTCCTGCCGCTCGAGCTCCTCCATCTCGGCGATCTCACGCTCAAGCCGCTCATCTTCTTCTCGCTGCAGACGTGCCTTCTCTTCTTCGTCAGATTTAGCCTTGTCGGCGTCTTCTTGAGCTTTCTCAGCGTCTAGTCTAGCCTTCTCAGCCTCAGCCTCGGCCTTCTCGGCGTCTTCTTTCTCTTTAGCTGCCTTGGCATCAGCTTCCTCCTTCTCCTTAGCGGCCTGCGCTTCTGCGTCTGCCTTCTCTTTGGCAATTTTCTGCTCTTCTTCGTCTGCCTTACGCTTTTCTTCCGCTTTCTCGGCTTCCAGTTGCTTCCTAACTTGCTCTTGGAAAGCTGCTTTCTTTTCGGCGTCGGTCATTTGAGATTTGCTCTCAGAGCGAGCGTGCGAAGACTCGGTTGAGCTCGGTGCGCGTGGTGGAGGCGTTGGGGTTGAAGAGACGACGACAGGGGATCTCGACGGAGCGGGTGCGGAGGAAGGCGCTGTCTTGTCGAAGGTTACATCCTGGCCATCGGGGCGCTGAATTCTAACCTTCGTCTTGGACTTGTTCGGGAGGGTGAAGTTGGCATTTGGCGCAGGACTGGCAGCAGCCGGGTTGGGCGTTGGAGAGACATGGCTAACGGCTGACATCGCCGGCGTCTGCGGCTGGCCGAGGGTCGAGCTGGGTCGTTCGGAGACCTGGGAGGACGTCCGAGACATGCCCTGTGCGTTAGGTGCGCCGCCATACTGACCTTGCATATACTGCTGTTGAGCACTGTGAGGAGTATGGGCAAACGGACGAGGACTGGGCGGTGCACCCTGGTAATACATGCTGGGATGCATTCCAGCCTGCATATTGAAATATGCGGCATAGCCAGGATCGTACCCTTGTGGCATGCCATAGGGGCCCTGAGTTTTCAAAATCGTTAGAAATCGCTCAAAAGCGCCATTTTCTGGCGAAAGATCTGGAAAGAGAAGAGGTTGAGCGGGGTCGACATCGTGGTGTCGCAAAAGAAAGTTGCCTGAATGAGACTGAATGGAATTGAAATGCTGAGAAGTCGAATCGAATTTTGAGTAATGGCGAGAAGAAGATGGTTGCTTTACTGGTTGTTGTGCTTGCAAGTGCTGTGGGTATCCGCCGTACATCGGCGCATTCGCAAGGTGGGCCTGCTGGTGCAAAGCGGCCGGAGGCAGAGCAGGGCTCCGTGTAGCTCGGTAGGGTGAGTTCGGGTGGCCCATCGGCGTCTGGTTCTGGAACTGGGGCGGTACATTCGGCCCGCCAGGTCGTGGGTTGGACATTTGGCGGAAGCCCGGGGCAGGAGAGTGCGCTGTAGGAGGCACGAAGCCTGCACCGTACCCTCCCCGTGCACGCCCACCGTTCGGCGGACCGCCTCGGTTCATGTTCATACCAGGCGTGCTCAAGTCGCTCTGTGTCGACTGAGAAGATTCGCGGCGCAGGTGTTGGGGCTGTGAACCAGGGCCTTGAGGCATTGTTGGCCGAACCTGAATCAAGTTAGCATGTAAAAACACGCTTGTGTCAAAGGACAAGGCACGTACGTTGTGATCGCTGCTATCACCACCCATGCTGCCAAAGCTCAATCCGTTTCCAGAGTTGTGTAGCCCGGATGGCGGCCGGCCGCCACTCGCTTGTGGCTGTGGGATAGGTGAAGGGGATGTCGCGGGAGAGGTAACCCGTGGGTTGCTCATCGGAGTGGCCAGTGAAGAGCTTTGGGGATGATGTGGTACGCTATGGGCGACCGCGGGTGAGCCTCCAGCATTCATGAAGCCGAAGTTGATGTTGGGCCTGCCGCTTGGACCGACAGGCCCTCCATTCGGCATGTAGCCACTTGTGCCCGATGCGCTGATCGTAAGCGAGGACGGCTTCCTGCTATGTTCGCTTTGAGCTGGCGCACCGTTCGCGATGGTTGGCGCAGCCATGTTGGGAACGGCTGGCTGGATAGGATCTCTGCCGTTCACAGGCGAAGCAGATTCCGCCTTTCCATGTTGAGGTTGCACCGGATTCCCCACGGCCACCGGAGGAGTACTGGACGCGATCGCAGGCGGCGAAAAAGGCTTCTTGGTCGCGTTCGCGTACGAGCGAGCGCTGGGCTGTGCCGGCAAGGCGGCCAGGGGCGACGTCGTACCTGAGCCGGACGATGAAGCGGCGTTGGCAGTGTGCGTGGCGTTGGCGGGATTATTGGTGGATGACACAGAGCTGGTCATTAGAGCGTAGGTTGAGTGCGCGGTGTAGGATTTGGTTGTAGAGTTGGTGCGAACGGAAGAAGTGTCGGTTATCGGGAGGTGAGGGTGTCGAATATCAAATCCGAGTCGCCACAGGTATTAAGTAGTCGCAGTTGAGTGGAGATACAAGGATTTGAAGGAGTGAAGGTCGAAAAGAAGTGAAGGACAGGTCGATGCCCAAGGCCTGAGGCTGTGCGAGCGCACTTCTCACGAAAGGAGGGAGTGCTCAGCAAAAAGATGCTGTCTGAAAGGTATCTCCAGAAAAACTTTCTGAAGAAATGGACGAACTCTGTGAGAACGGTCCGGAAGGGTGGTGGTGATGGATTGTCTTCGTACGAAGAAAGGTGCAGGTGGAGGAGAGGAGAGACAGGAAAATTGATGAAAGGTTCTCGGCACGGCGGCACCGTGGCCTGCACAGCCTTGCGGCCTTGCAGCCTTATTTCCTGCTGGAATTAATCTAGCAATCAGTCACATCTTTGGTGGCAAGCAGTTAGGCACCCTTTCGAACGACGTCTACCTATCTATCTGCGCACTGTGGCTTCCACGGCGTCTGTTCCTGATTTGATATTCATGGGTGTACATGCCAGTATTCTGGAAAATTGCCCAACGCCGTAGTCGTAACCCTGCGCCCTGACTGCCAAGCAGCATAATCGTCTACCATTGTCTTAGGCTAAATAAAGAGCTACCTGGTTCCACCTGTAGCAAACAGAAGGATGTGAACATGAGGCAGCCGCCAACTCGGTTAGATCGCCAGCAACCCGCGTTGAGTCCAACAAAGAACATTGTTTTGCCAGTAATCTACAGAAGGCACAAAGGGGGACCCAAAGCCCCAGACGATTCTCAGCTGCGTCGTTGCAAAGCGAACATGATAACAACGGGCACAGCCACCCTGCTTGTGAATCACGTAACACCCAGTCACTGAACCTTTGACTTATCTGCAAGCGGTGTTCGTGTAGACCGCGAATGAGAGGTTGGCGAAGCAGTGCGAAAGGTGACAGCCTCACTCGTTCCCACTGCTGATTGGCTATCCTTGAACTGTCCAAAGAATCCCTGAATACGATTGGGGGTGCCTGATCAGGTGGAGACATGGTGTCTGACAGCTGCAGATATTAGCGCATTGATGCCTCTTTATCAAGTCAAGAGAGGAAAGCTAAGAGTGCCGGTGTAAGAAAGGACATGTCACGTGATCGTGATGCCTCTTATACATTGCACGGTAGGCACAGGTCGTTCATCGCCATCCGTCAAGTATTGGAATGGGCTGCGACTCTGCGTTTTCCGCATCAGACAGTCGAACATGATTGCCATGTGTAAAAGGCCATACGCTTGCTGACTCGAGCCGAGACGACGCCTTCGAAGACGGCCTTCGGTTGGTCACATAAAATGACTAGCCCGTGCACATTGCGTACCGGATCCATGGAGGAATCCGAAGTCTACCACCATCAACCAGACTTCGCGCATACCGTGAAGCTGAATAGCGCTACTGATAAGAGAGCACCGGCCGGGTAGCGCTGAAGCGTGGCGGACGACCAGTAGTTTCACAATGAGAAACCCAACCCTGAGTTCTTTTCATCTTCGTTCATGTCACCGGGGAACCCTCGAGACTGTGGTAAACGACTTGTGCTGTTGCCACCGTGACGGATGTACGACTCTTGAAAGCATGTCGTGTGCTGCGGCGCGCTCATATGATATGCGTGCGAGCTGTCTTGCACTGTCAGAGGGGAGTACTGATAGCTTGGGAAGGTTGCTGTTTGCGGAACAGCCGCAAAGTTATGATTTTGGGGTGTTTGATAGGGCTCGCCCAGTTCTATCCTCTTGGGCATGGCCCCAGATAGTGAGCGTCCGCGGGTTGATGAGCCGGCTTGGAAGCCCGGAACTGAGGTGTCTGTATCTCGTCAGCCGTGATCACAAGCCGTTGAAGGACATCTTACATGAATGACAGAGCCCATAAGGTGATGACGGGTTGGACAAAGGTCTATGCGCCACCGGCCGCTCGTTCCTTGAGCTGTACTCTGATGTGGGCGCAGCGTAGGCGCTACTCGACTCCCCAATACTGCCATAGGACAGCCCCGAGTGGGAAACAGATTGGGGAGACCCCACCCAGCCGACCGGAACCCGCTGATCCATGTGGAGATATGTTGCATCACCTCCCAGCTCGGGTCGGAAAGTAAGGCCACCGAGCGCTGGACTTATGCTAGTAGGCGACGGATGCGCATGCTCGAGCAGCCGTCCAGCGGCACTCGGGCTGGGGCACCCCGTAGGACTGCGCCAGGAGAACATGGGAGCATACTGCTCAGGTGAGGGTACAAACGTGCCTCCGCTAGCTGTGCTGAAGGGCGAGTGTAACGCCTGTGTTGTATCGAAGTCTTTGGGCAGTTCTCGCGACCTCATTATCCGTTCTCGATCATCAATGGTCAGTCGCTTGAGCTTAGCTCTCCTGTAATGCTCTTAGAATGCCGCAGAAGAACAGTTACGAGTTTTGCAAGCATGGTGCCTTACTTACCTGTTCTGAAACCATACTTGCACTTGTCGGGGGCTCAGTCCTGGAATCTCTCGTGCAAGGCGCTCTCGATGTGCCGCATCCGGATGCGCCTGACGCACAAACTCACTCATAAGGAAACGCGTCTGGCTGTGGGTCAGCCTGTGCGACTATGATCAGAACTTGCCTCCTAATCGCAACACGACATGATTTCACACTTACCTGAATCTTTTCATCTTCCGCTTCTGCGCCCTTAGCTCAGCAGCAGTCAATCCTGTTTCGCGCTCTCCTTCCTCTAATTCGTCTTCTTCGCTAGCTAAATCGTCAAGTTCTTCTGGCATCTCCGTCTTCTCCCGGTTGCGGAACAAAGGCTGAGTACCAGACACTGGGCTTCCTGATGCAGACCCGCCAGCTGTCGCTGCAAGAAGCTCACTCGACCCAATCTCTGCCGACTTGACAAGCGCGTCGCGCTCCCTGTGGGACGTCGGCGGATCGTAGAGGCAGTTCTCCATTATGTTCCCAGTATGGATTCGGAAGTCAGAGGTCCTCGGCGTTTGGGGAGAACTGGCATGCGCTAGGGTTGCAGGACGTCCTCGAAACTCTAAGGGCAGATCGAAGACTCCAAGATGCGTCGATGTCGTATATCCATCGAAGTTTGTACCTGGCGCTTCAAGCACACTATACTGCTGGCGTTGCGATTGTACGCTCCCCACGGTCGCTACGTTAACAGGCATAGAACAGTGCGGCGACTTCGGTGGAGAAAGTGGTAGAAAGGGATAGCGGTCGGTCATGGTTGATGTGTCAGGCTACCAAGCATTCAACTTGCAGCCTGGAATCGAACAAACAACGGCTTGAAGATGCGGTAGAGCCTCGGCCACATACTCGGAACAAGTCGAATCAGCGAGTATCCTCTGGGACGCTTCTGAATTCGTGTCTACGACACGGAGAGAGGACCGGAGAATTTGGAGCCAGACTTCGGAGTGCTGAGGACAACGATCGTGCTGCAACTGTCAGGCTGCCAATTCAAAGACCAAAGCGTATGCAAATGCATTGGCCTTCGCAAGGAAAGCAGAAGCGGGGTCCCCAGCTGGGCGTTCGATCCCTCTCCAGAGTGCCAGTAGTAGACACGTGAACCGGATAGGTGACAATTATGGATGAGAAAGCCTCGGTAGTGCGCGCGGATGATGCTCAATGGAGAAGGTGAAAATGGTAAAGATTTCGACTATTGGGGCACGTTGTCCGATGAGTCGTTGCAAAACAGATCAACACCCGCCCGCAACAGTCGTCGGCGACACGGATAAAAAATCGACAGAGTGCCTTGCGAAGGATTCTTGAAATGTTAACTATGGATTTGCTGGTGTGACTGTTAGAGCTCTTCCCATCTGAAACGGCTAACTGTACCGTATCATTGGCTTCCCAGGGAGATGAACCCATCACCATAGGCCACAGCGTCCACAAAGGATGAAAAGCACAGCGGACGTACCTTCTTCACCAGATACTAAGGGTGACTGTCAGCATGAGCCAAAGCTACTGAGCTTGCACTGCCCGGACCTCCAAACTGGTCGTTGAGACGGACCAACATCCGGCGGCGTACAGCCGACGACAGGACCAAGCAGTGATTGGAGTGTATTCGAGTATGCTTGAAGGGCACTGCAACACGCCGGTCTCGCTGAGTGAAGAGCGACCTGGGCGGAGACCGAGATAGGCAAGGATCTAGACCATCCGTTACAGCCCGTATGACTCCTCATTCCCCTACCAAGGTGCATTAGCCCACGAAGGGAGCCGCCTTTCAACGGCGCGGGATGAAACTGCCGGGAACTTTAATTCAGTTAGCCACTGAGACTGCAGGCTTGACGTAGGGCTAGGCATGGCTTCACGCGGGGTTCGCAAGGTGGGTTGAGGATTGAATGTCAAGCCGCCCGTCGCCTCATGTAGTCTTAGACGATGAGGCCCGCATAACTGCCCTTTTTACTGAAATCTAGTGACCGCTAGGAGTTTTTGCATATGGCGCACGGCTTGGCTGCAATCGTGGCTTCGTCTTGTTATCGGAAGACACCGCTGCAGATCTGCCAACCCGCGCAAAGAGTATCTCTTGACACATGTTGGATGCCTCCTTGGACGTCGGCCTTGTCACGGCTTAGAGGCCGCTTTGCAGTCTAGGGTGCCTTTGGTGGCTGATACGCTGTTCCTGTGCGCGCCATTTCTCGGAACCGGCAAGCGAAAACGAACCACGCCTGACAAGTGACATACACGTACCCAGTACTGATGATTAGCTCAGCGCTCCGTGGACAGCGTTTCTCGGCCCGCTCCGGTGAAACGTTCGTGGACAGGGTGACCGGATAGGCGAGTCGGAATGGCGGTGCGGTAAGAATCTTGCAATTTGCGGAGATCTCGGCACAGAACGGTGAGGAGGACCCTTGGACGCCGTGGCCTACAAATGCGCACAGTTGCGCGCTGCCTCTGGAGCGGTGTCTTCCCTCACGTTCGTCCAGCAGCAACGGGTCCTTCTGGTGTGTGTCCCGCAATCCATGCAAGCGGCAGTTGGTCTTGTGCCCCTGCCTAGACCCCGGTCGAAGGGGTAGCTTGTAATGATCAGCAACCAGGGGAAGACCTTCGGAGAGACTTGCCGTGGAGACTAGAAAGATTGGCTATGAGCATCGATTGCAAGGACGGATGCGAACGCTTCTTGACGGAAGACCCTTATGCAGCAGAAAAACAACCTGACGAGAGAACTATGAAGGCGCGATGACACAATGAGGAAGGCATGTGAAAACCAGAGTCCCTTCTCTTGGTCCGGCATTGCTGCACGTCCTGCCACAGGGAGCTTACATCGGGAGAACGTCTCATACCGAACGGCACCAGAACTCTGTCGGAGATTAAAGGTCTCGTACCCTCAAGCGGCGTCCTCAATATCCATGGCTTGTTGAGATTAGATCCAGGGCGGCGGTCTGGCGTTTGATGCTCGCCAGGATGAAGTCGATGGTTCCGGAGCTGACGCTCCACGCGAGAAGGCGGCCGGGCCTTCATTTCGCTCGCAATGAACGCATGGAAGACTTCACTAAACGTGATATCCACCGATATAATCCGCGAAAGGCGCCTTCCACAGGGCACATGGGGACTTTGTTCAAGGCGAGGCGAACATGTTGGATGTCCGGTCAGAACGGCATGGGGAGTCCGAAGCGAGTGCGCCACCAACGAAGACAGTCGAACGTGCAGCGCTGAAGGAAAGCATGGCGAACGCATGGCTTTCAAACTTCTCTACTTGAGCGAATACTCCTGCAGCATCGAGGGTGGTCTGTACACATAACCTTTTGATGAGCCACGTAGGGTTTCTAGTATGATATCACGGCATTCCGATTGCACAAAGCATGATTGAAGCTCAAGACGGCAACTGCAGTCTGCATTGAATCGATACAACCCGTAACAATACCTCATGGGACTTCCTGCTAGCTACGCTACTACTTTACTGCTGTCTCTGATGCGGCTTGAGTGCCATCGTCGGCTGGTTGACCCTCCTGCGCTTCCCGCTCGGAGTGCTCTGCCACAGAACCGTCGTTCCTACCCTCTGAAGCGCCTCCCGCTAGGCCGTCATCTCTGACGGGCCCTTCAGACGCGTCGGACTGGAGCAGCCTTTGAAGGTTCTTGCCGTCATCAACCTTATCAAACAAGCTGAGCTTGTCTCTGGCGGCAACCCTCAGAGCCCTCCAGGTCGCTCCCAAGATGTCATCTTGCAGCTTCTGCTTCTCATCCTCCGTCGCTGCCATTTCTAAATCGAGCTCGTACGTCTGAATTTCTCTGACGAAGAACTCCGCGCTTGGTACTGTATTCCTGTAGTGAGAGTTAGTGGATTGCGGTCTCAACATAGTCAATGGAAGGACGAACCTGTGCGATTCATCGAAGCGATTTACACCGTTCGATCCATCCTCGGACAGAAAACTCAAGTTGATCGCACCGTCTGTGTTCTTAAGCCTCCTCGTTGCGCAAGCTCGACGTGCGCCTGACTTTGCCTCGAGGAGGACCTGTGCTGGGGTTGGCTCACGTGCGATCGGCGGGCAATTCTCCATCTTCCATCGCACCCAGTTCTTGTCTCGAGACAACACAGTGTCAACCATCCGGTAGTAGAAATTGCCTTCAGGCCCCTCCCGCAGATAATTTGCAATCGCAGTTCTCGAGTTCAGTGCCCACTCAGCCTGTCTCTCTGATCAGCTTTCCATCCGCAGAACATCCGCCCCATACCAGTTCGTACTTACATCCTGTTCACTTAAAGTAAAGCTATATTGCAAGGCCTTCTGTGTATTTAATTGAGCAAGCTTCGTCTTCGATTTCTCTGTCAGAGACAAGAGGAAGTCGATCAGAATCAGGGCCTGGACCAGTATGTGCCTTTGGAAGGCAAGATCGCTCAGCTGTATTGTTTGTTAACATTGGCACGACGATAGCGACCGGAAGAAGAAGGTCGCACCTCGAGTTTAAAGAGGTCGCGGCTGGTAAGGTACTTGGGATTGTAGTTGCTTGCAGGATCCTCGTATCCTTCTCCGTGTTTGCGCTTCACGCCGCGTTTGACATCTACGCCCTGGCTTTGGATAACTTTAGGAACTGCCCTGAATGTGGAGAGTGTGTCCTGGAGGCCCGCTTTGAACTCATCCAAGTTTTGCTGCGAGAAGAGACTCGGGGGATTAGAGAATGCTTGTTGCAGTTGCCAGAAGATGGGGTACAATGTGTCTGTGTCTAGCGTCTTCTGTTCTTCTTTGACGCTGGTGCTTCGTGTGCTAGTCTTTCCTGCTTCGTCTACCGGAGTCTGGTCTGGCTCTGCGATGGTGTTGGAGCTCTTAGGGTTATCAGCTACATCCATAGCCTCCCGAGGTCCGCTGTGGTCTCCTTCAGATCTCTCAAACGTCGTAACATTCTCCACATGGAACTCGCCACGGAGGTTTACCGAACTCTTGTCGCCCAGTGGAAAGCATTGGAAGAGAAATATGAAGACTCGTCCACAGAATACAGCATCCTCGGCCCTAGATAGCCGACGGAGCAACTCATTGCATGAACGTAGTGCAACCAAGTTCTTAGTAGGGAAGAAGTTCCTCTGGGAGACGCAACATATGTGAGACCTCATGCGGCGTTCGTTGACTGGTACTATGACTTACTGCAACTAAGCGCTCTCGTCGAGACTCAAGGAAATCAAAGACTTTTCTGCACCCGTCCATAGTTTGGCTGTCCAGCAGTTCTTCTATAAGCCAGAAAACGAGCGCCGGGTCGCATTCGTCTTGATATGGTCAGTCTGCTGGCTTTAAGATCCAGGACTGGCTAGGAGACATACCGCGATCACCGCACTCTTGTAGGATATCTAACAGGTTCCACACCTCCACAAAAGAAGGCTGGTCGATTGAGGTGGATGCCTTGAGAACATGAGAAGATGCTGTTGGACTGACTGGAATAAGAACATACCACGAGTCTATGCAGCAGATTCCTTGCTGCCGTTTCGGTGGCTGCATTTTGCGCATGAATACCGGTAACTTCAAGCAGCCGTCCATGATCTCTTGATAGCTCAGAGACAGGTAGTGGTGGATCGATAGTCGAAACCTTCTTGACCTGGCGAGCACGTTGTAGAAGCTCGAGCAGTTGTTGTTCGATCGACTCCACTGATGCAACCTCTGGCATCGCCATCGCCTTGGCAGAAAGTTCAGTTCCTCCCGGCGCAAGCGCTTTCTCCAACAGCCGCCTCCTCCACAGTTCTTGGAAGAAAGACACTAGTACTTTTGATGCGGCTGTGATCCACTTGAGACGTTCAGATGTAGGCGCAAAACTAGATACGGGCCCTTCCTTTAGAGGTACTCTAGAATCTATTCGATAACCTGGACTGCTGTGGATTCTATGTGTTTGCCCGCTGGAAAGGACACTAATGCGCTGGCACTGATGATCGTTGTCGTTGATATTGTTCACATCGCCGCTCTCACGAAGTCGCGAAATGAGCACAAGGCTTCGCTAGCGGCCCCTGAGCACGGGCGCATCAGAGCGTTACGATACGGGGCTAACCAGAAGGGGCGACAAGATTACCGCGATGACATCCCGGTCTGTATCGACGCGTCGCGCGTGTCTCCGACACGTACAGTTTCACGCTCTCTACAGCCGGCAAACAACGCACTCGATATCCTCACGATCTACTCAAAAACTCACTATCAGCTTTCAAGCAAAGGAGGAGCAGAATGCCGTCTCGAGTATCTCCCCGCCTGCGCAGGGCGACGAATTGGATGACCTATTCAACTATGATGCTGGAATGGACGACGTCTTCAAATATCTGGACGGCACCAAGAAGGGCAATTCGCGGCAAGAGGAAAAAACTCTCGCACGGTGACCAGCAATGCTGCTGGCTTAGGCATTGACGAGGAGATCAAGGTAGCCAAGAAGAGGCAGCCAGTTGCAAAGCTTGACGACGCCCGGTAAGTTAAGGAGTCATGCGAGCGGAGCCGATACGTGTGCTATGCTTAAACTGACGTTTTGCAGTCTCTTATCCGCTGCCGGCATACCTAAGCTACGTAGAATATCGAAACAACGCCTCAAGTTCAAAGGCAAAGGACACGAGGTACGTGCGAGCCCACCCGGACAACAACTCACCCATCTAACATGCCTAGTTCTCAGATATGGCTCGCCTTTTGAACACCTATCAGCTTTGGCTAGACGATCTATACCCGAGAGCGAAGTTTGCCGACGGACTGGCCATAATTGAAAAATTAGGCCATACGAAGCGCATGCAGATGATGAGGAAGGAGTGGATATACGAGAACAAGCCGAAGCCTTCTGTGGAGGATGACCCAGTAGTCGAACCTACGGCGCCGCAACATCAGGATGGCGAAGGGAGCGCGGCAGGCCAGAACGTCGAAGCAGAAGAAACGCAGACGGAGCATACCCAGGAAATGGCGGAGAGCGGTGGACAGGAAGCGCCAGTCGGTGCCCGGCCGGGAGACTCGACAGGCCAAGAAGGAGGGGCGCCCGAGGAAGATGAGCTAGATGCACTCCTGGCGGAAGATGCTATGCAAGATGAGAGGCATCAGGACAGTTTGTTCGGGTCTGGACCAGCTACAAAACCATCCTCTGCTATGCTGCGACCACATGCAGATGACTATGAGGACGACTTGGAGGCGATGGCAGATTTGGATTGGTAGCATTCGGAAGACTTTGCTTGCATGTGTAGCGTTTAGCGACGGCGTTAGTACTCTGGTAGGAATATTGCGACGTGGACGGAGCTGGTATGGCGAAATAAACAGTCAATATCACTAAGATAATGGATCACGAAGAGAAGATCAAGCATCTCCCTCTCCCATATCAGACATGTGCCTAACGATCACTTTGTGATCCTTGCAAAGCCAAATTAAGGTTATCGATACCGGACGTCATTGTCGTTGGCTGACAGAAAGCCTCCACCAATGTACAAGTCTTACCGGGAAGGCTTTCTTCAAACAGCACCACCTGTGCAGTTAATCATGGGCAACCTAGCTGCCACGCTAGAAAGCGTGCATCTGGCTGCTGACTCCAGCGAGACCGGAAACCCAGGTTGGATTGATAGAATACTAGAGGAGCAGAGACCTCGCAAACGCACCCGAAGAACGAAAGATGAGATCAAGCGTGACCTCGAACAGGAGTTTCTTACTCCGTCTGCTTCGTTCACCACACACTGGTTGAACGAGCTGCAGCACAGATGGGATGCTCCGACTAACTACACCGATCTCTTTGACATTGCCCCCACTCAAACACGCACAATCATTCGCTTCACAAGAGAAGGACTTGAGGGACGTGTAACAGGCTATAAGGAGATCACAGTACCGGCCAGTAGTGCGACAGCAAAGAATTCGACTTCGCTTTTGCGAAAACCGGCCAACCGAGCAGAGTTTGTCCGTGGAGCCGCTGGTTTCCTTCCTTTCGCACCTGGAGGACTTGACGGTGTAGAAGCAATCGCAGCTCTCGAGGACGAAGCGCTGCAGCGGCAGGAGAATGAGCGGCGAAAGGAAGGGCGGCTTGACAGAATCATCAACTTTGGTGTCGAAGGTGGCTTACTCGAGGTTCCTCCAGGATTCTCAAGAGGCTTGAACGTGCAGAAAAAGCCAGCAGTGGATGAGCAGAGTGCGGATGAGGTTGAAAAGACGCTCGAAGAGCAGCCTGAACCTGTTTCGGCAACAAATGGAACTGCCAAGCCAGAAGTCAATAGTGAACGAGAGACCTCGGACGTTGAGGGCGAAGGCGACGCGGATGAGGACATCGATTCCCTATTACCCGTTGAGTTTCCAGCGTTGGCCCCTCGAGGACAGCTTGCCATGTCATCCACGAAGCGTGGCGGTAGAGAATGGGCGCACATGGTTGACGTCAATCGCGACATACCAAACTTCAGGGAGCTTGTACCAGACATGGCAAGAGAGTGGCCCTTCGAACTCGACACCTTCCAGAAAGAAGCAGTCTATCATTTGGAGAACGGAGACTCTGTCTTCGTTGCAGCCCATACGTCCGCCGGCAAAACAGTCGTTGCGGAATACGCGATTGCTCTGGCTGCAAAGCACATGACGAAAGCTATCTACACGTCTCCCATCAAGGCACTCAGCAATCAGAAATTCCGCGACTTCCGCAACGCCTTTGATGTAGGTATCCTGACAGGTGATGTCCAGATTCGGCCGGAGGCGAGCTGCTTGATTATGACTACGGAAATCTTGCGAAGCATGCTCTATCGTGGAGCAGACTTGATCCGGGACGTCGAATTCGTCATCTTCGACGAAGTACACTACGTAAACGATCTGGAGCGCGGTGTGGTCTGGGAGGAGGTCATTATCATGTTACCGGAGCATGTCACACTGATATTGCTCTCCGCAACGGTGCCAAACACATACGAATTCGCTTCGTGGGTGGGAAGAACTAAGAAGAAGAACATATATGTCATCTCTACACCGAAACGTCCAGTACCTTTGGAGCACTACCTTTGGGCCAACAAAGCTATGTACAAGATCGTCAATGCCGATAAGCAGTTCATAGAAAAGGGCTGGAAGGATGCGAATGACGCATTGACCGGTAGAGACAAGTTGGAAGCCATCAAGGCCAAGGAAGAGGCTGCTGCCGCCGCTCGGGCTAGCGCACAGAAGGACCATGTTCGGGCCCAAGGCAACCTACAGCGAGGAGGTCAACAACGAGGTGGTGCTCAGAGGGGCGGTGCTCAACGAGGTGGCGCGCAACAACGTGGCCGAGGCCAGCTTGCTCAACGCGGTCATGGTAATATTGCACGAACGGGCAGAGGCGGCGGTCGAACAACAGCGGCTCAAGATCGGAACGTCTGGGTGCAGGTCATCCAGCACCTCCGCAAAGAGGAGCTCCTGCCTGCATGTATCTTCGTTTTCTCCAAACGGCGTTGCGAAGAGAATGCTGAGGCACTTTCTAACCTTGACTACTGCACAGCCGCGGAAAAGAGCGCTATTCATATGGTCATCGAGAAGTCCGTAGCCCGGCTGAAGCCAGAGGACCGGGACCTCCCTCAAATACGGCGGCTGAGAGAGCTGCTCAGTCGAGGCATAGCCGTCCATCATGGCGGTATGCTCCCAATCGTCAAAGAAGTGGTCGAGATCCTGTTCGCGAGGACATTGGTCAAAGTACTCTTCGCCACAGAGACGTTCGCTATGGGTCTGAATCTGCCGACAAGAACCGTAGTGTTTTCTGGCTACCGCAAGCACGACGGACGCCAGTTCCGCGACCTGCTTCCAGGCGAATATACTCAGATGGCAGGTAGAGCTGGCCGTAGAGGTCTCGATCCTGTTGGCAGCGTCATCATCGTCGCGCCGGGAGCTGAAGAGGCTCCGCCAGCAGGCACATTGAGGCAGATGATTCTTGGAGATCCTACCAAATTGCGCTCTCAGTTTAGGTTAACTTACAACATGATCCTTAATCTACTACGGGTAGAGGCCTTGAAGATAGAGGAGATGATCAAGCGGAGCTTCAGCGAGAATGCAACGCAGGCTTTATTACCAGAGCATGAGAAGGCCGTAAAGCTTTCCGAGGCCGATCTTGCGAAGATCAAGAGAGAGCCCTGCGACATCTGCGATGTTGACCTTGAGAGATGTCACGAAGCTTGTATGGACTTTCGAAGGCTTACGAGTGATCTACACCTAGCAGTCCTCAACTCTCCAGTGGGCCGGCGCATGTTTGCACCTAGAAGGCTGGTTGTTTACAGGAACAAGGTGAGTGATATCAAAGGTCATATGCGGAAATGCGCTGACTGAGTAGGATGGCATCCGAACGGTGGGCGTGCTGCTCCGAGAAGGCGTTACCAAGGGGTGGGAGCCGACAGTATCTGTTGCGGAACTAATTCCGGTAACGAAACGACAACCTAGCGATCTGCTGCCTTACTTGGGCGATTTCGCGAAGTTCTTCAGCCGGTTACCGACGAAGCTTGCCGAAATGAAGTTCAGGATAGCCACTGTTCCTCTCAGCGATCTGGAGTGCGTCACAAAGACGACAACCAAGGTTTGGTCACCTTCTGAGTCACTAAGCATGAACTACAGAACAGGTATACTGATGAGTCTACACAGACAAACCTTGTGGACGCAGCTTTGAGCAAGGATTCGGAGCAGCAGAAACTGGCGCAGGAGGAATTAATCCCGCTTTGCACATCGTGGACAAATCCTGAATGGGAGGAGCTGGACTGGACCAAGATCAAAGACCTTTCGTTCCGAAACATCCTCGATGAGCGGAGGAGAGCAGCAGAGGCTGCCCAGAACAAAGTGTGCATCCAGTGTCCGAAGTTCACTCAGCACGTAGGCAGTCTTACTTCCCACGCTCGATGGGATATCGAACTGACTCTGGCAGTTTGCCATGCAACACGACGAGTGGTTGATTAAAGAGAATATAGCGCAATTGAGGCAGCTCATGTCCGACCAGAATCTACGGCTACTGCCAGACTACGAGCAACGCATCTCTGTTCTGAGGGACCTGGAGTTCATCGACGACAATTCGCGGGTAGAGTTGAAAGGGAAGGTCGCTTGCGAGGTGAGACAATTCCACCGACGCTGAAGTACTTGCCCCCAAACTGACATCAACATAGATCCACTCCGCGGATGAACTTGTGCTTACGGAGCTCGTGCTGGAGAACGTGCTAGCAGAGTACGAGCCGGAAGAGATCGTGGCCCTTCTGTCCGCTTTCGTCTTCCAGGAGAAGACAGACGTTACCCCAACGTTGACACCAGCACTTGAGAAGGGTCAAGCTAAAATCATCGAAATCTCCGAGAAAGTCAACCACATACAAACGCTGCATCAGGTTATTCTTTCAGCAGACGACTCGAACGACTTTGTCAGCCGGCCGCGCTTCGGCATGGTTGAAGTCGTCTATGAGTGGGCAAGGGGCATGTCGTTCAACCGCATTACAGATTTGACGGATGTGATGGAAGGAACGATCGTAAGAACCATTACGCGGTTGGATGAAACGTGCAGAGAGGTGAAGAACGCCGCGAGGATCATTGGTGATCCGACCCTCTTCACGAAGATGCAGACGTGCCAGGAGATGATCAAACGAGATATCATGGCAACAGCAAGCCTGTATATGTAGAACGGAATAGCACGTCATGGCCAATATCCGGTGGACTCCAAAATCAAGACTCCACCAACAACCAGCTTCAGCACCCGCTCAAGACTTTTTGAAACTGATAGCAGATTATTTACATTAATGGTTTTTATCGCCATCACTACGTCCACCTTCTAATTGCTTGTCTAGATAGTTTTTGAACTCTTTATGTTAGGGAGAAGGGATTGATTTTGCGTGTCTATGACTTTGCAGCCTATCGAATATTGGCCACGACGTGAATATCTCCAACCGGGACAGAGTTTTGAACCAAACATCAGCGAGCGCATGACAGCCGAGAAACCATGTTGACGGAAGCTTGACAGCTGTCAATCCTCACATGAACCTTAGGTGTAGAGGGACGTCATTAGACAGGATACATGTAAGAATGAATGTCTGCATCCCGAGGTGTGGCATACTGCGCTTTGGGCACCTTTCGGCTGCCGTATGGAGGAAGACCCTTGCCCCGACCTGCCGACAAAGATGTTTAACTGGGCACTTTTATTCCCCCACCACCAACATTTACAAAACAGAGCGCCCGTTTGCGTCTCTTGCTATTTATTCTGCTTGCAAAAATTTCACCTAGAGCCCAGGCATCGCACCGACGTATTATCCAGCTGCAGCACCCACCCAACGCGTCTCAGCGCACATTCGCGCCTCGATTAGACTCGACTATCACCATGGATGCCGCCGCCTTGAGAAGCTGCATTCAAGCCACGCTTAGCTCTGATGCAAATGCTCGACGGCAAGCTGAGATTGATCTCAAACACGTATGAGAAGCGTGTCGGCGTGAGGGCCAACGTAGCTGTCGTGGCTAACTCTCTCACAGGCAGAAGATCAACCCGGCTTCTCCAACGCCCTGCTGAACATACTGGAGGCGGAACAGGATGCTGGAATACGGCTGTCTAGTACGCGCACAACGCCACAATACTAGGAGAGACTTCACTAACGTCTCGTCTCCCTAGCCGTCGTCTACCTCAAGAACCGGATCTCGAAGGGATGGCTGTCAGCAGAGGACGTCCCCCAAGCACAGGCGAAACCGATACCAGAGGAGGAGAGAGCAGTAGTCCGCAGTCGGATCGTACCTGTCCTTGTGACAGCGTCGCCCCCAGTCCGAGTCCAGCTCATACCTACACTGCAAAAGATTCTAGCGAGCGATTTCCCTCAGAAGTGGCCAGATTTCCTCGACCTTACGGTACAACTGCTTAGCTCCTCCGACGCAAACTCAGTTTTTGCTGGCGTACAGTGCCTCCTTACAATATGTCGAATATACCGGTTCAAGGCTGGCCAGAACAAACCAGAGTTTGACGGCATTGTCGCTGCTACCTTCCCGCGGCTCCTCAGTATCGGCAACGGATTGTTGAATGAGACAAGCATAGAGGCAGGAGAGATACTGAGGACGGTCATGAAGACATACAAGCATGCAATCTACGTCAGCATCCCTGTATGGAAGAGTGTATTGGCGACAGTCTGCTGACAGCGTCTGGCAGTTTGAACTTCCAGTGCCACTCCGCGAGCAGCAAGCTATGGTTGGCTGGGCTTCGTTGTTCATACACGTTATAGCGAAGGCGCCACCCCCGAGTGCGCTGCCCGGGGATCTCGACGAGCGGGAGACCAACCACTGGTGGAAAGCCAAGAAATGGGCCTATGCGAATCTGAACAGGATATTTGTTAGGTAAGGAGAGGCGTGCTCTACGATGTACGGGCTTACTGACCAAATGTCTCCCTCAGGTACGGAAACCCCGGAACCCTTGGGAAGAACAACGACCCAGACTACTCCGAGTTCGCCAAATCCTTCATTACCAACTTCGCGCCTGAAATCCTCAAGGGCTACCTTCAACAAATTGAGAAGTGGGTCGCGAAACAAACATGGTTAAGCAAAGCCTGCCTTTCGTATACGCTTGCGTTCCTGGATGAATGCGTCAAGCCCAAGTCGATGTGGAACCTCCTGCAACCGCACATGGAGACTTTGGTGGAACATCTCCTGTTTCCGGTCCTCTGCCAGTCAGATGAGGACATTGAGCTCTTCGAAACCGATCCACAGGAGTACCTTCACCGCAAGCTCAACTTGTATGAAGAAGTGTCTGCACCTGATGTCGCAGCTACGAACTTCTTGGTTACCCTCACCAAGTCGCGGCGGAAACAGACCTTCATGATACTCAACTTCGTCAACGGAATCGTCAACAGATATGAGGCTGCGCCCGACGACCAGAAGAACCCTAGGGAGAAAGAGGGTGCACTGCGCATGATCGGTACTCTGTCCGGAGTTATACTTGGGAAGAAGAGTCCTATTGCAGATTCTGTAGAATACTTCTTCGTGAGGCACGTCTTCCCGGAATTCCGCAGTCCTCATGGCTACCTTCGAGCCCGCGCCTGCGACACCCTGGAGAAATTCGAACAGCTCGACTTCAAAGACCCCAACAACCTGCGGATTGTCTACCAAAATATCCTTCAATCGCTTACGGATCCTGCTCTGCCCGTCCGGGTCGAAGCTGCACTGGCACTCCAACCTCTTATCCGACACGAGCTGGTGCGGACTGAGATGCAACAGAACATCCCCCAGATCATGCAGCAGCTGCTCAAACTGGCGAACGAGGTCGACGTGGACGCCTTGGCGAACATAATGGAAGACTTTGTTGAGGTCTTCTCCCAGGAGCTCACGCCTTTTGCCGTGGCGTTAAGCGAGCAGCTACGTGATACCTACCTCCGAATCGTGCGTGAACTGGTTGAGCGTGCACGAGAAAAAGACGAAGAGGAGCCGTATGGTGACTACCTTGATGATAAGAGCATCACCGCGCTTGGTGTGCTCCAGACGATAGGAACTCTAATCCTTACCCTGGAAAGCACTCCGGACGTGCTCTTGCACCTGGAGACCGTCCTGATGCCCGTTATCCAAATCACTCTGGACAACAAACTATTCGACCTGTACAACGAGGTTTTCGAGATCATTGACAGCTGCACATTTGCTGCCAAGCGCATCTCGCCCACGATGTGGCAGGCTTTCGAGTTGATCCACCGGACATTCAAGGGCGGGGCTGAGCTCTATCTGGAGGACATGCTTCCAGCGCTCGAGAACTTCGTGTGCTACGGGACGGACATGTTGATACAGAACAACATGTACCTGGAGGCCGTTGTCGACATGATCCGAGTTATCTTCAAGGATGAGAAAGTCGGCGGTGTCGACAGGATCTGCGGGTGCAAGCTCGCCGAGATCGTTATGCTGAGTCTGCGAGGACACGTCGACCGATACGTTCCGGAGTTCATCCAGCTTGCGATGGGTGTTTTGACGAGTGATGAGCTGAAGGTCAAGTCGTACCGGATTCATTTAATGGAGATGGTGATCAATTGTATCTACTACAACCCGATACTCGCGCTCCATGTCCTCGAGAGCAACGGCTGGACCAACAAATTCTTCAGCATGTGGTTCTCCAACATCGACAGCTTTACTAGAGTCCATGACAAGAAACTGTCGATCGCCGCAATCACCTCCTTCTCATCCTTCGAGCGCAAGACGTCCCGGTCAGTGTACAACAAGGCTGGCCTCGCCTCCTGCAAGGCATTGTTCGATTGTTCCAGACGCTGCCAGCAGCCATGAAGAGTAAGTGTAAACAATGTACCCTTGTCAAACCATCCGTTGCTAACCATCACAGATCGAGAAGAAGCCAAGAAGGAGGAAGACTTCAGCATCGCAGGCGATTATGATGAGGATGACGAAGATGAGGAATGGGAAGGCGACTCGGGTTGGACCAATGAGGACGGCGATGAAGTCGGAGACGTCAAGGATGAGAGCGCGGCTTACTTGGAGTTCCTCAACGAAGAGGTAAGCCACGGCGTCCGTTAGAGAAAACCCGTTACTGATCGATGAATCAGGCACAGAAATTCACCACAATATCGGATGACGACGACGATGAGCTCGAGGAGGAGAGCCTTCTAGAGACTCCTCTGGACAAGCTGGAGCCGTACGGCCTTTTCAAGGACTCACTGCTGCGTAAGCGTCCTTCTGCCTCTGTCCTTCCACCAAGCTAATTAGATGAACAGGGCTTCAGCAGGAACAACCGCAGCTCTACGACAACCTCACCAAGAATCTGACCGCCGAAGAGCAGCAAGTTGTTCAAGCTGCTGTGCATCAGGCGGACGTCATCGCCCAGCAAGCGGCGCAAGCCCTACAGACGAACGGCAGCGTTCCGCATACCGAATGAACAGAGCCGCACACATCTGACAATGGCGATCGTTGCTACCATGCCGCAGCGCTCCACACAAGCGCTCCGCCCACAAGGACGTGACGGCTCATGAAGCCACTGCTCAATTCGCCCTCTTATCTATCACACAGTTCACACCATTGTTGTTCTGCCACGCTCTTCAGCGCGCATGCAACCTTATCCGGCGTTTCTGTTTGAACTTTTGATATCATCGTGAGATGGGACGTTACAGGTAGCTAAAGGCGATGAGAATGCGGCGTTGGGTTTTTGGCAGCTTGCTTGCTAGCGATCGGTTTGGCTGGCAGGATGTGGACCGAACTTATGGTAGATGACATGGGAGAATGCATGAAAGGGGAGTGGCGGATCTCAAGGATGGTGATGCCGCTGTAGATAGTTCGCATCAAAGTTGTTCAAATCAGCCAGGTGTCTCATGTCCCGTCTTTCAATAGTGAATGAGCAATTTTACAAAGGATCTGGTGCAGCCTCCGGTTGTTGAACTGATGGGCAGGCCCGCCAAGTCTCATAGGGCTGAGAAGACGGTGGGCGAACGGGATTTGGTGACCGAGCGCTCCGGATCGACATGCAGCACATGACGCGGGCCCAGGCCCGTCTGCCTGCTGTAGACCGTGAGACAGAGACAGGAGCTCTGGGTCCAAAACAGCTTCATCTGAAGTTTTCTTTCTCTACACCGCTTGGTAGCTTCATGGGAAGCCGAACTTAGCAATACAAACCCTGATGGGCGCCGATCGACCCTGAAGAAATGGCTCAGGCGCCGCGCGATGCGTTGGACCGCATATTCCAGGACTTGAAGTCGCGGTGGGCTTCACCTAGGACTTCGAGTAAGAGCAAACATGTTGACGACCGCTCAGACACGACGAAACAAGGCTCAAAGCTGCCTACAGCCTCCGACAGAACGTAGAAGCCGCTCACAGAGGTCCGTCAACAGCAAGCTCATCGCCGCGCATTCGTAGTGGGACTCACATCGAACACAGAGCTCCCACCTGGCCAGTTCGCGGGCTACTACAACGATGTCACCCAGCGCGTATCGGCCCTTGTCGTGCAGGGCAGCGACACAAATGAACGGGTCGGCGGCATACACGCGCTCAACCAGCTCATCGACTTCAAAGGCGACGATGCGGGTCAAAAGACGACACGGTTCGCCAGTTACTTGCGCGCAGTATCTCGCGGCAATGATACGACCGCCATGATCTTCGCCTCCCGAGCTCTTGGAAGACTTGCAAAGCCCGGCGGTACACTCACGGCAGAGCTGGTCGAAGCGGAGGTCAAGAGCGCATTGGAATGGCTGCAGATGGATCGCCAGGAACAGCGTCGTTTTGCCGCCGTCCTCAACCTCAGAGAGCTTGCACGGAACTCGCCGACTTTGATGTATTCGTGGGTTCCGCAGATTCTGGAGGTAATCTGGGTAGCCCTTCGAGATCCAAAAGTCTTGATCCGGGAATCGGCGGCTGAGACTATGAGCGCATGCTTCGAGATTATAGCCGCTCGTGAGTCTCAGGCAAGACTGCAGTGGCTATCTCGAGTGTGGGAAGAGGTTCTGAGAGGGTTTCAGCAAAACACTGTCGACACTATCCATGGATCGCTTCTCGCGCTAAGGGAGCTGCTGCAGAAGGGCGGCATGTTTATGAACGGACCTCGCTATAAAGAGTCATGCGACATTGCATTGCGATATAAAGATCATCGGGACGGTTTAATAAGACGAGAGGTTGTCAACCTTATGCCCGTCATTGCAGCATATGCGCCTCAATCTTTCGCAAGCAGTTACATCCACATGTACATTATGCACCTACAAGGTCTCGTCAAGCGAGACAAAGACAGAGGGCCAGCATACATTGCAATCGGTAAAATTGCAAACGCGATTGGCAGCGAGATTGGCGAGTATCTAGAAGGTCTCGTGCATCTCATTCGAGAAGGACTGCTTGCGAAGACGTCAGTCATTCAGCCACTTTGACCACCTCCTTGCTTGGATGCTGACAGTATCCCAGACGAGTTAAGACGTCGAATGAAGCGCCGGTCTTCGAATGTCTTAGCATGGTATCCATCGCTGTGGGCCAAGCGTTGAGCAAGCATGTGCATAGCCTCCTCGATCCGATATTTGCTTGTCCTCTGAGCGACTCACTGACGCAAGCGCTTGTCGATATGGCTCACTACGTCCCGCCTTCGAAGCCAGTAATTCAAGAACGATTATTGAATATGCTAAGTCAAGTTCTATGTGGTCGCCCTTTCATGCCACTTGGAAGTCCCTATTTGAGTAGCTCCCCTCCGCAGATCTGGACACGAGATCACAAAGACCCGCAGCAGATTGCTCCGAGAGAAGCGGAGATAGCTCTAGCGCTTCAGACTTTAGGAAGCTTCGACTTTTCTGGTATGACCTTATGGCTATATACTTATCACAGACTAATGAACTCTGAAGGCCATGTTCTAAATGAGTTCGTTCGGGATGTCGCTATTCGATACGTCGAGGCCGACAACCCCGAGATACGGAAGGCTGCAGCACTTACCTGTTGCCAACTGTTTGTACGCGACCCTATAGTACACCAGACGAGCCAACATGCGATACAAGTCGTTGGCGACGTTATCGAGAGGCTGCTGACGGTCGGAGTTGCTGACGTCGGTATGTTCTCCTCACTCTCACTAAGTAACTACAGCTGAACGAGGTAGACCCCGAGATACGCCTGACTGTTCTACTCTCCTTGGACGCTCGGTTTGACCGTCACCTGGGGAAAGCTGAAAACGTTCGAACCCTCTTCCTGGCTCTCAATGACGAAGTCTTTGCTGTCCGCGAAGCAGCTATGGCTATCATCGGCCGCCTTACTTCAGTGAACCCTGCATACGTCTTTCCTTCTCTGCGGAAAGTGCTCATCCAGCTTTTGACGGAAGTAGAATACTCGAATAGTCCGCGTAACAAGGAAGAGAGTGCCAAGCTCATCGGCCATCTGGTCAGAGCATCGTCCAAGCTTCTCAAAACATACGTTGATCCGATCGTCACTGTTTTACTACCGAAAGCTCGAGACCTCAACCCAGACGTGGCTTCTACTACTCTTACGGCAATAGGTGATCTAGCAGCCGTAGGTGGAGAAGACATGAGACGGTACATCCCTGACCTCATGAGTATTATCATCGAGAACCTTCAGGATTTGAGCTCCGATAGCAAGCGTATGGCCGCGTTACGGACCTTGGGCCATCTGGCGACCAACGCGGGATACGTGATCGAGCCGTATAAGGATCATCCGGAGCTCCTGACATTGTTAATCAATATTGTCAAGACAGAGCAAGCGACTCCTCTGCGACGGGAAACTGTGCGGTTAATGGGCATTCTGGGTGCCTTAGATCCTGACGAACATCAGGTACGCCGAGCTGGCGTTGTAGCTACGAGGATCAGAGGCTAACATGGCGCAGAAAATTGTTGAGAAGTCGCCTGAGAGTAACCTGGTTGCAGAAGCGCAAGCAATCACAGACGTGTCACTCATCATGAGCGGGATCACTCCGTCGAACGACGAATACTATCCGACTGTCGTGATCAATACTCTTATGGGCTTGCTGAAAGATACGTCCCTCGTCCAGTACCATTCTTCGGTTGTCGACGCAGTCATGAACATCTACGCAACGATGGGCATGAAGTGCGTACCGTTCCTCGGCCAGGTAGTACCAGGGTTTGTATCGGTCATCCAGGGCGCTCCGTCGGGTCGTGTCGAAGGGTACTTCAATCAACTCAGTCAGCTTGTCAAGATTGTGCGACAGCACATCCGACCATTTCTCCCAATGATTCTCGAAACAATCCAAGACTTCTGGAGCACAGGCACCCAGCTTCAAGCGACCATTCTTTCTCTGATCGAGGCTATTGCAATGTCGCTGGAGGGAGAATTCAAGGTCTACCTGGCTAGTGTGCTGCCCTTGATGCTCGGTGTTCTGGACCAGGACACTTCCAGCAGGCGCTTGCCATCTGAACGGGTCTTACACGCTTTCCTCGTCTTCGGATCGAGTGCGGAAGAGTACATGCATCTGATCATTCCCGTCATTGTCCGCATGTTCGAAAAGCCAGGTCAGCCTTCGAGCATTCGAAAGCAAGCTATCGAGACGTTGGGCCGCCTCTCGAAACAGGTCAACATTTCGGAGTTTGCGGCGAGGATAGTTCACCCCTTGACTCGAGTTCTCGCTGGTAGCGACGTGGCACTGAAACAGACTGCTCTTGAGACGCTTTGCGCGTTGATTTTCCAGCTCGGCCCAGACTACATCCACTTTATCCCGACGGTTAACAAGATACTAGAGACGCACAAGGTTCCTCACGCCAACTACAAGCTCATAGTGTCTAAGCTGCAGAAGGGGGAGCCTCTTCCTCAAGATCTAAGTCCCGACGAGCGCTACGGCGATGATGGTCAAGATCAACCGTTAGCAGACGTCTCCAGCAAGAAGCTTGCTTGCAATCAGCAACACCTCAAGAACGCATGGGAAGCGTCACAGAAGTCGACACGTGAGGATTGGATTGAATGGATGCGGCGGTTTAGCGTGGAACTCCTGAGAGAATCTCCCCAGCAAGCGCTCCGTGCTTGCACACCATTAGCGAGCATCTACAGTCCTATCGCAAAGACTCTTTTCAACTCCGCCTTTGTCTCGTGCTGGACGGAGTTGTACGATCAGTACCAAGAAGAGCTTGTTCGTGCCATTGAAACGGCACTCACCTCACCCAATATACCTCCAGAAATCCTTCAGATCTTACTGAATTTGGCTGAGTTCATGGAGCACGACGACAAGGCGCTGCCTATCGACGTCCGGATGTTGGGCATGTATGCTGCTAAATGCCATGCGTTTGCGAAGGCTCTCCACTATAAGGAGCTGGAGTTCAATGCTGAACAGAATGCAAGCGCTGTCGAAGCTTTGATCAGCATCAACAACCAGCTTCAACAAACCGATGCGGCTTTCGGCATCTTGCGCAAGGCACAGAGCTACCAGGATGTCGAGCTGAAGGAGACTTGGTTCGAAAAGCTGTACCGCTGGGAAGAAGCGCTGCAAGCGTACCAGCGGCGCGAGAAAGATGAGCCTGACTCCTTCGAAATCACGATTGGCAAGATGAGGTGTCTGCATGCTCTTGGTGAATGGGACGTTCTTTCGTCTCTCGCGCAGGACAAATGGATACATGCGTCCACGGAGTATCGCAAGGTGATAGCGCCGCTCGCTGCAGCTGCAGCCTGGGGCTTGGGCCAGTGGGAGCTTATGGACAACTACCTTTCGGTCATGAAGCCAGACTCTCCAGACAGATCTTTCTTCGGAGCTATTCTCTCTCTTCACCGCAATCAGTTCGATGACGCCCACCTCCACATCGAGAAGGCGCGTGAGGGCCTCGACAATGAATTGAGCGCTGTCCTGGGTGAATCATACACTCGAGCATACCTGCCAATCTTGCGAGTGCAGATGCTTGCAGAGCTTGAAGAGATTATCTCGTACAAGCAGAATCAAAACAATCCGGAAAAGCAAGCAAGCATGAGGCAGACCTGGATGAAGCGCCTACGAGGATGCCAACCAAATCCCGAAGTATGGCAGCGGATGCTTAAGGTTCGCGCGCTTGTCATATCGCCGAGGGACAACATGGAAATGTGGATCAAGTTCACGAATCTCTGCCGCAAGAACCAGCGAGGCGGCTTGGCTGAGAAATCATTACACGCTCTTCTTGGCACCAACGAAGACATCATTCCATTCATCAAATCGAACGCAACGGAGATCCCGCCGCAGATATCATACGCCGTCTTCAAGTTCATGTGGTCCTCCGGACACCAGCAGGACGCTCTGGCTGTGCTCAAAGATTTCACTGCGAAGGTAGCCGACGACCTCCAGATTCGAGCACGGGAAGCAAGCATGAACGGCGCAGCCACGACGAATGGTGTTAACGGAGTACATGGCGTAAATGGTATCAACGGCATGAATGGAATCAACGGGACGACCGGTCCGCACATGCTCAACGGACTCTCCAACCAGATGACATCACCTAAAGACTTGGCCGAATACCACAGGCTTCTGGCAAAATGTTACCTCAAGCAAGGCGATTGGCAGACGTTCTTGCAGGGCGGCGACTGGCAGAACGAGCACGTGCACGAGATCTTGGCGTCTTACGCAGCAGCAACGCGATACAACCAGAACTGGTACAAGGCATGGCATGCGTGGGCACTTGCGAACTTCGAAGTAGTCAACTCGGTCACAGCACAAGGTGAACGAGGATCCGCGGATCTCCCACCGACTATGGTTCACGACCATATCGTGCCAGCTGTGCATGGCTTCTTCAAGTCCATTGCTCTATCCTCAACCAGCTCCCTTCAAGATACATTGCGGCTGCTTACCTTGTGGTTTGCCCATGGAGGTCATCACGAGGTCAACAACGCAGTTACGGAGGGCATTGGAACCGTGAGCATCGACACTTGGCTAGAAGTCATACCTCAGCTGCTCGCTCGCATCAATCAACCGAATGCCCGAGTCCGGCAATCTATCCACAACCTCCTTTGCGAAGTTGGTCGGGCGCATCCGCAGGCCCTGGTCTTCCCGTTAACCGTCTCGATGAAGTCAGACCTATCACGCCGCTCACGCTCCGCTTCGCAGCTCATGGAGGCCATGCGTCAACATTCGCCAAAACTTGTGGAGCAAGCAGACATAGTCAGCCACGAACTGATCCGGATAGCTGTGTTGTGGCACGAGCAATGGCACGAAGCCCTGGAAGAAGCATCTCGACTCTACTTTGGCGACCACAACATCGAAGGCATGCTTGCCACGCTAGCTCCTCTTCATGCAATGCTGGACAACGGACCGGAAACTCTGCGCGAGATATCGTTCATTCAGTCTTTCGGGAGAGAACTGCAAGAGGCCCGAGACTGGTGCCAGACGTTCAAGAACTCTGGTGAAGTGGCCGATCTCAACCAAGCCTGGGACCTCTACTATCAAGTCTTCCGCAAGATTGCTCGTCAACTCCCGTCTCTCATGACCTTGGAAATGCAGTACGTCTCGCCTAAGCTGAAGAGTCTCCATGACCTTGAATTAGCCGTACCTGGAACGTACAAGAGTGGCAAGCCTGTCATACGCATCGCCTCGTTTGACCCGGTGGCAACTGTTATCCAGTCTAAGCAGCGGCCTAGAAAATTGGTGCTCAAGGGTAGCGATGGCGTTAGCTATATGTATGTGTGCAAAGGTCACGAGGATATCCGGCAGGACGAGCGTGTCATGCAGCTCTTTGGGCTCGTCAATACTCTTCTTGCGAATGACACGGAGAGCAGGAAGCGCCACCTCAATATCCAGCAGTACCCAGCGATACCGTTGTCTACGCAGTCAGGTCTTCTTGGCTGGGTGCCGAACAGTGACACGCTGCACGTTCTCATCCGCGAATATCGTGAGAGCCGTAAGATCCTACTTAATATCGAGCACCGTATCATGCTGCAGATGGCGCCAGATTACGACAGTCTCACCCTCATGCAGAAAGTCGAAGTCTTCGGCTATGCTTTAGACAACACGACCGGACAAGATCTGTACCGTGTCCTGTGGCTCAAGAGCAAGAGCTCGGAAGCCTGGCTTGACCGGCGAACTAACTACACGAGGTCTTTAGCAGTGATGTCCATGGTCGGCTACATCCTCGGTCTCGGAGACCGTCACCCGTCCAATCTCATGCTGGACAGGGTTACCGGAAAGATCATCCACATAGATTTCGGTGACTGCTTCGAAGTGGCCATGCACCGCGAGAAGTATCCCGAGCGGGTACCATTCCGCCTAACGCGGATGTTGACATACGCGATGGAAGTCAGCAACATCGAGGGAAGCTACCGCACCACATGCGAGCACGTCATGCGCGTATTACGCGACAACAAGGAATCCGTGATGGCGGTCCTCGAAGCCGTAAGTATCCCAACATCAATACTGTCGCGCAAATCCACTAACCATCTCCCAGTTCATCCACGACCCCCTCCTCACCTGGCGCCTCGGCAACCGCGAATCACCTCCCGAACCCTCCTTCCCCTCCGAGCGCCGCGCCTCCATCATCGGCATGCCATCCACCGATCCGGACCGGCCGGACAACTCGTTCCAGCGGCCGCGCAACCGCTCCACGGCCTACCAGGCCAACGATCCGGAGGCGAAGGAGGTGCAGAATGCGCGCGCGCTGCAGGTGCTGTCGAGGGTTAAGGAGAAGCTTACGGGGAGGGACTTTAAGCCGAATGAGGAGCTGGGTATTGAAGCCCAGATTGATAGGCTGATCCGCGAGGCGACGAATTTGGAGAATTTGTGTCAGCATTATATTGGGTGGTGCAGCTTCTGGTGAAGCGGGATGCAGCCGCCGTGTTGCTTGGTCGGTCTCTTTGAACATGGGAGTTCGGTCGGTGGTGCTAGGAACGTGGGAGAGTACTATAGGGAGTTTGATGGCGTTAGCATGTTTCACGGAGCCTTGAAGCTCGGCTTGGTTTGACTTTCGCGTTGCTCTTCCTTTTCGGTTTGCTTCGGGGGCATGGCGATGGTGTAGGGAGTCTGCTACTCATAATGCACAGTATGTTTGTATTGAGCGAGTCTGTGGTTCTTTGCGATCAATCCACTGTGACGTCTGGGTCTTGAAGGGCGATGGATAGAGTGCGTGCCTTGGCTTACGAGCCGTTGCGCCGACTGTTTGACATACATCCCCGTACTCTCCACGCGCGGCGCGAGTATGAAGGGCGATCCGATGACTCGCGACTGTCGCGTGCGTATTTCCGCCGGTTCCCCTGGCTGGTTGCCCGAGGCGTACAAGCACAATGTTCTCGTTGATGTTGACGCCGAATACTGAATGATTTCACATCCTCGGCATGCACGGTCATAAGGTCTTGGAGAACGTTTACAGGAAATCAGAACAGGTATCCATGATCTATGGTCAAAGCTATACGCTTAAGCAGACTGTTCCACAAACACCCTAACTTGCGGGTATCCCCTCAATAGCGCCAGCGACTTCAACCTCAGAATCCCTCCCCAATCTCCTCAGCTTTGTGGCCTTCGGTTATCCTATCCCGATCTGATGGCGCCAGCCGCGCTGCGAGATCCTGCTTGAGATTGTCGGTGCTCATCGTTAGGAACTTCCGCTCCCGTAGGGGATTGGCGGCTATTGTGAAGACTTCGAGACTCTTCATGAGTGCCAGCCGCTCATTTAGCTTTGTGAAGTCATTGCCGGTGAAGTCAACGTTCCTTAGCGATGGCAGAGTGGTGAAGCCATTGGGGAGGTCAGACAGCTTGTTATCCTGCGCTAGTAGTGAGATGAGGCTGGTCCATGTTGAAAGGTTCGGTAGCGATTTAATCCTGTTGGTGTTGATGTTAAGCGTGCGCAGGGTAGGCAATGATAGAGGCTCGTTTCCGCTGAGGGAGTCCAGAGCGTTGTTGGATACGTCCAGCAGCTGCAGGCGGTGTAATGTACAGCTTTCATTGAACAATGCACCGTTCAACCTGTTCTTGGCAGCCAGCAGCTCGATCAGAGGGAGGCTACTCAGCGCGTTCACAGGTAGCGCTGACAAGGAATTGTCGCTCAGGTTGAGTATACGCAGGTTGATGAGCTCGAGCAGGCTGTCTGGCAAACTGGACAGTCTGTTTCCTTGAACCTCGAGAACCTCGAGCCTCTTCAGTCGGCAAATCGCATTTGGAAGCTGGCCCTCAAGGCTGTTGTCTGCTAGCTTCAACTCCTTCAGGCTTTCTACCTGGGCGATGGTGTTCAGCGCGTCGACGCCAAGCCGGTTGCGCGACTGTCAGAAATTAGCACCTAGTTCGAGGCTACGCTGCCCAAAACAACTTCATACCAGGTTCAAGGAGGTCAGGTATTGCAGTCGCCGGAGTCCTAACGGTACTTCCCGCAGGAGGTTGCCATGCAAATCGAGGACCTCGACCCCTCCAAACTGAGGTTTCTTCGCATCGTCATCATCGTCTGCCATGGAAGCCAGCTCGGGATCTATATCAGGGAATACATCTGTAATGTTCTCGAGCTCATTCTCAGCCGCAATGAAACGAGTAAGGTCAACCATCTCGCTCCAAGTAGTTTTGCTGGGATCGTTGGGGTCGTAATCGTACATATTCAAAACTTCCTTGGATATCTCCTTCAGTCCCATTGCAGCTATATTGAGGCGCCCGTCAACTCGCGCGGCCTCCACTCGTCTGCGGAGCAGACCGCTGCTAGTCTTCGGTACCACGTTGAAAGGATCCGAGGAGAGGTCAAACTCGGCCTCGTTGGCAGTGCAGGAATCGATGATGTCATTCTGTTTCTTTGGTGCCGTCTTGCGTGCTGCCGCTCTAGCTTTCGCAATTTGTTCTCGCAAGGCTGCCGAGGAGCTTGCAATCTTCTTAGCAGTCTCCGGCGATGAATCGCCTGTAGAAGCTTCATCCTTCGATGTGTCTTGGACAACCGCCGCAGGCCTTGAGTTCGGCTTGGCAAACAGGTTGCTCACTGCTGGCCGACTTTTCGGTGTCCTCGCAACCATGGTCTTGCTACCAGTGGATGGTGGTCGTCCCGTACTCCTCCCGCTAGGTGTGGCAGAGGGCGCGTGCTCAAATGCTCTGGCGGTTGACGGCTTCAGCCCGAAGCTCATCCGTCCCGTCGTCTGAGGGACACGTGGCAACGCCGCACTCACGCTCCTCTGACTGGGAGTTGGAGCTGAAGGGCCTGGCGTCGAAGGAGCTCCGGGCGCTCGCCGAGAAGGCGTGGTAGGGCGTAAGTATGAGGTGCCTGCGAACGCTCCGTCACTGGTCCCTGGACGTCTTGCGTTACTCATCGCTGAAGCCGGACGTGAGGGTGGTCCCATAGGGCTTTGTGGTGTAAAGAAGCTCGATCTTCGTCTGCCGCCTGCCGGCGAAGGGGGAATGTGTGACAGGCTTTCAATTGTTCTATCCGAGAGGGAGGGCCTCGACTTCCGCGGTTTCGGTGTCGACTCGTCCTGGGCTGCTTCATCGTAGACCTGTATCGGTTCTGCTTCTCTGAAGCCTTGTCGTGATGAAGCACGAAAGCCCTCCAGTGCTCCCAGCTGATCCTCGTGGCCACCATTAGGTTCTGACACTGATGGTCTTCGTTGTGTTTGCGGGGCTTGTCGGGAAGCAGGCCTTCCAACTGGTTTCTTGAAAGTTCCCCCGCTGCTTTCCCCACCAACTCCTTTAGCTGCCCCTGACACTCTCCTGCTGGAAGCCGCTGGTAGGGCGGTACGTGGTTGACTCGCAGTAGATGGTGTTGTTCTAGGATATGTTGGAATGGAAGGTTTGCTCCTAAGCTTCTCAATTGAGCCCGCTGGTCGAATTTGTGGGCATGGTGGAGCGTTGTTTGCGTGTGTTGTCTGGAGGACGGGCAATCTCGACGGTCGAGCGATGCCGGATGGTCGTGGGATGCCCGAGGGCTTTTGAGGAATTGAGGTCTCCATCTTCTACGGATTCAGTCGAAGCAGTGGTTTCTTGGTGTGACTCATGATTGTGTTGAGGTTAGTGTTCATCTGTCTGTCAAGCGTGTCAGCGTGTCAGCGTGTGTTCCACATGTCAGCGATCTTGACAATCTCGATAATCGCCGTGGATACGTTATCGGGCGCCTGAAGCTTGGTGGAGCTTGGGCCAACCGGTTTTCCCCGCGGCCTGGCCGCCGTTGTAGCTTGTCCAGCCATCGACTTACACAATACCCAGTACCCACCCAAGGCACAATTCAGGCACCTCATCGTCGCGCATCTTCCAATCGCCAGGACTGAAGTCGCATAATCCGCGCGCGCACATCGCAGCAAAGTACGACCTCCCTCGCCGCTCACTCAGTCCGCTGTACCCTCCTCACCCATACTGATATACCCAATCGGGCAAGCGACACCACCCGTTTGCGCGCAGCACTCAATTGGCCACCCGTTCGACATGCGAACTGAAGTCTGAAGCGCAAAATCATCAAGATCTAACGAACTTCGACCACCTCATCGCTAGATCTTCCAGCAGAGCGTCAGTTACTTTAGTAAGAGAGGGCCTCCAGGCGACAAGCAGCTTCCATAACTCCACTTTTCGCAATGGACTCACAGATATCGCCTGCACAAGACTCACAACTACCCGCGGCGACGCCCACAGACGAAAGATCTAGCTCACCGAAGCTTCAAGGATCTATGCCAGAGCATGCTTCCTCAATGGATGCTCCATCGACCGTCTACAAGGCAGCAGGATCTCGGAAAGCCCGTACCAGATATAGCTCTCCACCTCTTGCTTCGTCCTCACTGACACCACCTCCGTCGTCTCAAATCACTCAGCCGATGCGCCCTACCGTCCGCACACCCAGTCCGCCCACAACGCTACTCTCCTCTCCTCCGCTCACCTCAAGGAACGCATTGTCAGGTGACACGCCTGCTCCCTCGGTAGACCTTCTTACAACCGATCGAATCCACAATGCCTCCGTGGAAGAGCTTCGAATCATTGCTGACGAGCTGCTCGTTGCATTGCGCGAGGCGCGTACAGCCGCCGCCCACTTCAAGCTTCAGTATAACATGCTTAGCATCGACAGTACCGAGGTGTCTAATCGTATGGGCGTCGAGCTAGAACTCGTCCAGCGAGAAGTGGACGTCCTCCAACAGGCTGAAGAGCGTCGTCGGGGCTCGACCATGGCGTCCGCCCATAGAGGCTTCGAGCAAGCCGTGAGCCAAGCCAATGCCGAGACTCTGAATGAACTCAGCCGCCATTGTCAGTCGCTGCAAAATGACAACGAAGAGCTCCGCGCGATGCTCGAGCAGTCTCAAGAGGTGGCCGAGCGGAGAGAAGGCGAAATCACTAAGTTGGTCGAGGAAAATGAGCGCTTGCGTGGACGCATCAGGAAGAACCGGGAGCATGTGAACGGCCTCATCGAGCACATGCACCACAAGAGCCCACCACAGTCGACATTCGCCACACCTCATCAGACTCCCCGTCGTGCTGCGAACTTCCGTGGTGGTGACCCTGGCAGCTCCGGCAGTCGCCGCCAGCAGCCGTTCGAGGCGTTGCTCCTCGCAGACAAAATGCTGAGCCAAGAGACTGCGACAGCACCGAGCACGCCCTCTAGGCCGCCAACGAAGCAGCGACTCGGTCATGCTCAAGGACTTCATCCGTCTCCGTCTGTCCTGTCGACCCCGAGTCGGGTCCGTCCGTTCGACGCTAATCGCGTGTTACCGCGCACGCCACCTGCTTTCTCCGCTGCGAACGTCCCCAGCACTGCTCCTCCAGCACTTTGTCCATCGAAGCCCATCCGCCGCGACAGCAGCGACTCGACCATCACGGCCTCCAGCGTAGAAGGAGAAGGCGCTTACGCCAACCGCGAAGAGGTCACGGAATCTCAGGCCACCAGATCGGCCACCGACCTGCTCCGGAGATCCATGAACTCAACCCCGGCCTCATTCGAAAAGGCATCCCAAGCGTCGACGTCAGCTGGCGCAGTGCAGAGCAAGATCTTCGGGCACGTGCGTAAGCCGGGCCTTTCGCGACCGGGCGAGCACGGCAAGCGTGGGCGCAGCCCCAACGAGCAGATGACGGAGATGTCGCCGACGAAGAAGGGCAGGTCCAGCGGGGGTGTCGGACTTGGGATCGGTGGACTGGGTAGTCCGGAGACTTGAGTTGGCTTAGAAGGGGGTTCGATGCATCATGAATTGACGATTGGTTCGGTATTTGGATCCGTGGGAACTTTGAAATACTGAAATATTTCGATGGTTGTTACTAACTGGATTTCATACTAGGGCTTGAGAGCTTCTGATCTTGGGAGGGATTTTCTGAAGCTTCTGATTCATGTGGGGCTCCTAAAGACAGCTCTTATTAAGCGGTAGTTGGCATGTCAGGGAATCTCACCGTGGAGGAAGATACAAACAACGTCGCGCAGCGAGACAGGCCCTGCGTATGAACGATGAGAGTCTTTGATCACGGAATTTGGAGGAAAGCCGCTGATAGGTGGCACTGCGTAGTCCTCACTCCTCACAGTTTTGCAGCTTTTCTAGCGTATCGTAAGATCATGACTGTTCATTCCACAGCGTAATGATAAAAAAGAGTGTCCTCTTAGTGTAGTGAAAGCTCTCCGTGCCCTGCGAGGCCACCGTGCGAAGCCCTTGGAACAGTTTCCGAGCGGCGAAAGTGACAACCTCGACGAGGCTGAGTTTGCAGCGCGGCGGATTTCGACTTTCCGTGCCTGGCATAATGGTGTGAGCAGGGAGCGGGAGCGATCAGGGCGGTCACCAACCTCATTCGTTGGCTGAGAGGATCTGGACCTGCACGTGACCTGTGGCGGACGACTCGGAACTTCAACAACCGATAGACCCTGAATGGTGTGGTTCTTGGCGAAATACTCGTCCAAATTCGCGGTCAAAATGTACTCACATATCTGCACACCGCACTCTTCCCTCCCCTCAGAACCAGCGGTCCACCGTCGCAAAGCTCAGGTCGACACCTCCCCGACCAGTTTTCGACATGTAGGTGCCTCACGCAGGCCCATCAACAGCGTTATCACTCTAACCGGAAGGTACCTCAGAACTCAACCAATTTCTTCGATGTGCCTGCGCAGCCCGACACCTACTGGGGCCAATTCGATGAGATATCCAAGTACAATGTCTCTCTCAACTACTTCGAGCGTCTCTGGGCCGCCTGGTACACCTACATGAACAATGATGTTCTCGCCACCGGTATCATGTCTTTTGTGATGCACGAAGTTGTATACTTCGGCCGCGCTCTACCCTGGATCATCATCGACTGTATACCGTACTTCAACAAGTACAAAATCCAGAATGTACGAATCGGCTTCACAAATGGACAGCGGAAAGACACTGGCTGATCGCAATTGCAGCACAAAATCCCAAGCGCAAAGGAACAATGGCAATGCGCTATGCTAGTTCTGCTAAGTCACTTTACCGTTGAGCTACCTCAGATATGGTACGCGAAACCCGAGATATTTTGAGCCTTTCTTCCGCTGACATACCCAGGCTCTTCCACCCCATGGCACAATTCTTCGGCCTACAGACCAGCGTGCCTTTTCCCCCGCTCTACAAGATGGCCTACCAAATCGCCATCTTCTTCGTCATGGAAGATACCTGGCACTACTGGACGCACCGCGCGATGCACTGGGGCCCGCTGTACAAGAACATCCACAAGATCCACCACCAATACTCCGCGCCCTTCGGTCTGGCGGCCGAATACGCATCCCCCATTGAAGTCATGATCCTGGGCCTCGGCACCGTCGGCTCGCCAATCCTCTGGTGCGCGCTGACTAAGGACCTGCACATCCTGACGATGTATGTCTGGATCATCTTCCGCCTTTTCCAGGCCATCGATGCGCATAGCGGCTACGAGTTCCCCTGGAGTCTGCACCATTTCTTGCCGTTTTGGGCGGGTGCTGATCATCATGATACGCATCATGAGCGCTTCATCGGAAACTATTCGAGTAGCTTTAGGTGGTGGGACTACGTTCTGGACACTGAGTCTGGTCCTGAGGCTTCGAAGCGGAGGAGGGAGCGCAAGCTCGCCAAAGCGAGGAAGGCTCAGTAGAATCGGGCAGGTGATGGTGGTCAGTCAGAAGCGTGCGGAGTGGTTATGCGAGCCTGGGTGCTTAAGGAGGCGGTGGAGCAGTTCAAGAAATTACGAAACAGTCTTCGAGTAATAGGAGTTTTGGATGAATTGCAGCAAGGGGGTTGGAGTTCGAAGTAGACCCATTACTAGAACTGAGTTTGTGTCTTTTTGGTCAGTCTTAGGGCTGGACCTCTGTATATAGTTGGATAATCTAGGTTCTTAACCTTCAAACCATCGATTGTTTACACTGTCACATATGTGAGCGATGATCCGAGGATTCTGCTGACCGTCAGCTAAGCCTTCATTCTATACTTTGGGGTTCGGTGTTCACCATCTCCGTCGGCTTTTCTGATCCGTCTGGTAAAGCGTCTCGCGCAACCACAGCGCGTCTGTCAGTGGAGGCACTGGCCGAAAATGCACATTCACACCAACCCAGTGAAGACCATGCGCACTTCACCGTAACCCGCTCAACTCAACCGCCCTTTTCGTCTCTCACTTTCCCGAATCGCGAGACGAGTCTGCCATAGCGCCCTAGCATCCGCCTTCATGTCCCTCGCACGTACTCGATCAACTCTAGAACCCTCTTCGTCTACTGGATCTACTGCTCAGCGTCTCCCGCTTTCCTGGGGCTCTCGTCCCCGTCCACACCCTTCTCCCCCCACGCCTCCCCTCCCGATCACAAAACCCCGCCATCGCAACATCCAGCTCACTGAGCCCCTCAGGCCGATGCGTCGTCCACAGCACCTCAACCCTGTTATACGTGTTCGACCACGTAGGATGATGGCGCCGCTTCTTGGCCTCCTCGGCCACCGCGCTCATGAAACTCCACGCCGCGCCGAAGGTGCGGAACTGAAAGGTTCGAGCTAGCCCTGTACGAGACCGCGTGAGGCGCCAGCGGCCGTGGGGCTGGAGCAGAGGCGTGAGGAGGAGGGCTAGGTGGGTGGGGTTGGAGTTGGCGGAGAAGAGGGGGTGAGCGGTTCGATGGGGGGTGGGGGGTTTGCATTGGGGGTGGGTTGGGAGGTTGACGGCGAAGGTGGAGGGATGGATGTCTGTTTGGAGCTGGTTCTGGCAGCGACAATGCGGGGTTTGGCGGTTAGAGACTTGGAAGTGACGCGGCGGGGTTGGGCGGTATAGCCGATTGTGCTGGAGGGAGTCAGTGGGGTTGGTGGGCGGATGGGGAGATTGGGGGTGAGTTCACCGGATGGGCGCTAGGAGACGCATGGTGGGTAGTATGGATGCGGTCGTCGCTGGTGCACTGATGCTATCGTGCTTCCTTCCAGTGGTTCATGGTCATGATGTGGAGCTGTGGTTAACGAGCGGTTCGGCAAGATACAAAGTATTTGGATGGAGCTGTTGAGGGGAGCGATCTGATTGGCCGAATTTAGTCTCAGTAAGAACTCTTCGCGCACTCGGAGGGACACTTTCTTTGTCTCGCCATTCAAGCCTGCGGCGACCCGTCTTTGCAGGTGACAGTTTGCCTGCAGACTGGCGTTCCTGTCGGCTTAAGTAGGGTGGCCGATAGTACAAGGTAGTGGAGCGGCATCAGTCGCCAATGCATCGTTATATGAAGCGTTTTTTGTTAACAAGTTGGCAAGCACCAGAAGCATCGAACATTGAAGACCTTCAAGGCACCAGTGCAAGAGCATAAGGAACACAAATCGTTATCGAAATCCTAAGGGGGCTATCAGCGCCAAGAGGGCCACTCAATCAGAGCATGACGAGCAGATCAGTTTCTCTACAGCTACCAGCGAGTGACCGCAACTCTTGTAAAATTGCTGAACTCAGCAAACTCGTAATAGTTTTATCAATAGGCGAGTGAAGAACTGCATCGACCATCAGCCATGACACAGCTGTTGGACAGCTGGTCTTACTAAGAGAAACTAAGAGCAAGATGCCCACCCGGGTGATATGAATTGCCGGAATTGAGAAGCCACGAAATGATAGAGCACTGCTTTGACTGTCGATTGAACGCTTCATTGCCAGATGTGATAGTAGAGCTACGTTAGGAGCCTAGGCGCAAGGCAGCATATACAGCCTCATAAGCGTGTTCAAGCCATAACTAGAGATGAAACGGTCAGATCAAAGACCTTTAGAAACATGGTGAGTTTGAGAAATTTCGATGAATTTGGAGTCCGACGATTTCCGTCATCCGCATGATGCCCTATTACCTACACCAAGCACCGAACATGCAGTATCTCGGGCTTGCTACAGCTCCTCACTCGCAGCGCCCGTGTAAACTAAAAACCAGAAGAGAATAGAGATCGTCACCCTCACCGAGTGCCTCACAATGGCAGATTGCGGAGTCTATCTCTTGCTTAAAGGGAAGCAAGCCGAGCATTCCGAAAGACACCGTAACGCTTCAACGAGTGTCTGGTTATAGTAGGAGAAATAACGACTGCGTATTCTTCGGAGCAACTTAAGCAATAATCTAACATATGGGGGCACATCGGAGGAAATACAGAAGTAGCCTGAAGGTGGTCGGTCCGTACGAGTACGGAACAAGCTTACCTATATATTTGACGTCGGCCACAGGGTTGGCCCGCTTCTTCCTTACGCACGAGTGATTGTAATAGTCCTGCGACCAAACAACAGCGGAGCAAAACGATTTCCCCGTTTTCGTGCTGGAGATATCGGCGAAGGATTTGTAAGCTGATGAGGCAGGTGCTTGGATGCTCTTGGCTGTGGGGAGTTGCAACGGCACAACTCCACGGCAAGGTCATATCTGCGATTCTGGTAGAGTGCTTTAGTCATACCTAGGGGTGAGGTACTCTTGTTTCTCAACGCTTGCAGATCTATGCCCGCTGTCGTGATAGCAGGTGTAATTACCTAGGCATTTGTAGAGGTGAATCTCAAGCCCCCCGCCGTCTTCTCCGCAATCTGGCAGCTCGGTCCGCCGCTCCCGAAGCCGCCGAGCGCCAGTGGAGTTAAATTGGGCGACGTCCGCTTACATACTCAGTTACTGCTCACGTAACCCTACACCACCAACATCAAGCCATCGTACGTCCACCCCATTGCCCACTGTTGCACTTGCACTTGAGGCCTCGGCACACTCAAGTCGAGACAGCATGGCGTCGCTCAATAACTTGCAGCCTGCTAACCGTCACGCGTCTCAGAGCAGCTTCGGCCTACCACGTCCTTCCCACCTGTCTCGCGCATTACCTGCATCGGCTGCGCTTACGACTCCTCCGATAGAGCCACCCTGGAAGCGCTATCCAATCCTACTTCCTGTGGAATAAGCCTGTTCGATACTATCTCACTATCGATTGATGCCGCCTAGCGGTCAGCCTCAACAGCCAATATATACTTATGCACCATACATCATGCAGCAACCCCAAGTAAGCCGAATGTGTGCTTACTAAAGCATCCGGCATGCGCTGACTGTCACGAAGGACTCCAAACAAGGCATGGAAATAGAGATGAGTATGTAAACACCGGATTCCGCTCACCAGCTCCGTGTGCAGCGTGTTAATTATTCTATAACAGGCCTGAGAGAACACCTTCTCGCCGCCGGTGCCGGCCAACAACCTGGCCAACCTGTCCCATCTACCGTACCACCACAAACACACATTCCGCTCGACCCGCAAGGGCCGCTCGACCCTGCGATCCAGATGCACTACGCCACTCAGCATCCACATTCCCCGCTTGATCACACATCTCTTTCCCCACCAGCAGACTTCTCCCCAGACGGTCATGGTAGTCAAAAAGGCCGCCGCGAACTCAGCAGCTCGAAGCGCGCTGCTCAGAATCGCGCCGCCCAGCGCGCCTTCCGTCAGCGCAAGGAGGAGTATATCCAAAAGCTGAAGGACCAGGTCAAGGACTACGACGCCATCGCTGCGGACTACAAGGCCTTGAGGGAGGAGAATTACGCGCTGAGGGACTATGTGATCAGTCTGCAGGGGAGACTGCTGGAGGTCCAGGGTGAGGTTCCTCCAGCGCCGGGGGGCATAGATCTGAGCAGGCCGCCACCACCACCGACACATGGGCTCCCGCATGTGCATCCGGGGCTTGATGCGCCAGCGGAACAGCTCAGGCAGGAGGCCGAACGAAGAGGACCGGAAGGTGGAGGTGCTGGGACCGCGATGAGCAACCACGCTGCAGCGCAACTACAGCAGGCGGCTGCGTTAGCGGCGGCACAGAGCGCGCAGCAGTTGAGCAATGCGCATAAGCATCCGCACGAAGATGGAGCGTACACGCAGGCGGGGTATTCAGATGCGAAGAAGCAGAAGACTGGACATGACGATGAGCCGTCTGGAGGTATACCTCCTTATAGCGCCTTGTTCCCTGCGCCTCCGGAGACTCGTTAAGGGCCGGGCTGATTGTTTACCTTAGCGGGAGAGTCATCCGAGTAGCGTGCCAAGAGCAAAGGCGAAGTTAGTATCATGTTTGCTTTTGAGCTGTAGAACAGTCCGTTCCGTGGCTGGACCGCCAGTAAAACATCCGGTGTGCTGGGTTTTGCTGGCCGCCACTGCGAGGCATATTTGGTGGATGTCCATGCTTTCATAAGTAGAGTCGGCGACCGCTTCCCGACGGTCATTTTTTGCTGTTGCTATGTCGGATGCTATTGCAAAGAGCTTGGCCAATAGAAGGTATTCATTGAGAGAGGCAACTCAAACTTCGAGTGGTGAAGTACAGCGGAATTACCATTGCATTTGTTAATCGTTCTCAGTGAGTTGCGATGTCCCTCCATCCTAATTCTCCTTCAGTCTCTTGCATCTCACAGTTACGCTCATCCTGTCAAGCGAACACCATACCGCGTATCGTACAGAATCGAATCCATCTCCCCTTGAATCCCTTGAAAGAAGCATGCCAATTATCCCCAATGCACAATTATTCAAACACCCCAGAATCCGCCTTAACCGGTCTCCTCCTTCGCATCAAACTCTCCATCACGTGATCTCACCATCCCTTACTTAAGCGCCTCCAATTTCTTCCCGATTCTCACCTTCCGATCATACTCCTCCCTGTTTTCCTGCTCCTTGAGCACCCCATAAGCCTGCGTCACAACATGGAATCTCTCCAACGCTCCCTCTCTATCCTCTTGGTTCTTGTCAGGATGGTGCTGCAGGCATGCCTTCCGGTATGCCGCCTTGATCTCTTCCGCAGTCGCGTGACGGTGGATGCCGAGGACCGCGTAGGGGTCTTTGCGGATGGTGAGGAAGTGATCTGTTAGCGCTTTTCCGGACAGCGGGAACTTCAAAGTGGGAGGGCGGGGTGGGAGGCGGTGAACTATGGGAGCGGCGGGTACTTGCGGCCGGGACGCTAGTTTTGTTGCTGGGGCTGGTGCTGTCGCGGTTGCTGGTCCTGCAGTTGCTGGCGCTCCTGTGCTAGGTTGGGCTATCTGAACGTGTACGGCGCGGACTGTCTTGCAGTCAGCGCAGGGACAGTCAGGCGCTGGAGGGAAGGGAAGCCGACGGTCGTGAGGATGCTGCTGAGGCTGCTGGGGTCTGGGCTGAGTGTTAGGCTGCTGCAGGCTGAGGCTTGCTTGGCCGAACCGGATTCCGAATTGGGTTACACGTCTGGTCTGTTACGGTGAGCGGTCAGTTTCACGTTCTTTTCGGGATATTTTTGGAAATGGTGCCACAAGCTAGGCTAACAAGATAAACAAACGTCTCAGGAGCGAAGTCCACATTTCCCTAAGAGTATGAAGCTCTAGTCCTTGGAATGCAAAAGGAAGGATTAAGACACATCAACCCTTGTTCGTTCTATTTCGAAGCGTACTTACATTCCTCTCTATGCGGAAGCCCTGTCCAGGTCGGGGAAAAGAAGGAGCAACAGCAATAACAGCAGCAGGCTGCCCCGCCTTGTTCGCAGCAGCCTTGCCTTGTCCATGTCCGCTCTCCTGCTTGATCGTTGTTTGTAGCACAATGGCAGGATTTGCCACTGCTCCAGGGGTACCCGGGACCGGATTTGGTCGCGTCTGTTCTCGAGGCTGGTTGTTTGCCGGTATCCACGGTTTAGCAACAGGCGGTGTGTTCATCCCGGCTGAAGGTCCAGATGCTCCAGCTGCTGAGGCGAGGATGGACCTGATCTGTTGTACGGTGCTGGATGCTGTAAGGTTGGCGAGACTAGCGGCTGGTCGGTTCTCTACCGCGGTACGTAGCTGTTGTGCATGGTTGGAAGGAGCTGGCTGACCAGTGTTGATGCTATTGAGATTAGAGGCCGGTCTGTGCAGAACTGGGATGCCGTGCTGTTGGACACGGGCTTGCGATGCTTGGGTTTGCGGTGCTTGTGCCTGTACCTGCTGATGGCCATGGAGGAAGTATTCCAGTATCGCCTCGAAATCCCGAATACGTGGCAGTGGGACCATGTTTGTCACCAACGCAGGCTGCCAAAAGGTCCAATCTAAGTTGCTTCCATCGGGAAGACAACGTCTCAGGGACACTGCATGGCCTGATCTATCCAGCAACACAGAAGCAGTGCCATTGCGCGTACCGGAGTAGATGTGCATCAACCGGATGATAAGCGGGTCGTGGAATGAGAGATTCCGACCAAGCTGTAGCCGGACATGCCGGAAAATGAACGTTGCCAGATCGGGAGCTCGCCATGGGCATTCATCTAACTGGTGCAATGGGACAAAACCACAGATTGGACAGCGAGCTGGCTGCTGTGGGTTCTGCGGGACGTGCTGGGCTTGCGGCTGCGGCGCTGGTGCTATCCGAACGGGAGGCTGTCATAGCACGTCAGTAAGTTCTACAAGTTCAAAATGTAGGATGGCCGTCTTGATATCGCCTTGATGTTGACGCTGATGCTGGCAGCTTGAAAGCATCTGCCTGTCTTTCTCTCTCCAAGCCGTACCAGAAGACGTAAGAACCGCCGTGCCGCCTCGTTCGTCCCAAAGGCAGCCCCTTGTGAAGAGAAAGAGTGGCATAAGCAGTTCAACGTCTTCTCTTTGATCTTTGCGCTTCTCCATAGAAAGACAAAGTGACGTCTCTCGCATAAAGGATGAGAAACATGGCTTCCGTCTGAGTCCACTCGCAAAAACAGAGAAAGACATGGTCCGCCTCCGCGTATGTTGTCGATGAGCAAACCACGCTGAACGTACCCTTACATGTGGAGTGCCCGCTCCGGGTGGACCCATCGGACGTATCCTGTCGAAGACACTTGCCGTCGGTTGTTGCTGTCCTGCGGCGGCAACAGGCTGTGTCGAAGTATTGCCACCTGCCTGCGTTGGTACAGAGTCGAATGAGGCGCCTGGAACCGCTGGCGTAACAGGAGGCGTTGCCGATAAATCGATGTTGGTCGCAGACTGCGGTGGGTCGCCTAGCGGACGTGCTGGATTGGATGCTGGCGGAGCGGACATGTTGCATACACACCAAAACACACTAGAAAGAAAATGAACTTTATTGGGAGGCCCTTGCGCGGTTATTGCTGCTGCTGAAGTGAAGAAACGAAAGTCAGAAGGAAACGAAACGCCAAGGCCCGAGGAAGTGAAGACGTGACGTCTGCTGGGCTGAAGCGAACAAGACGCGGAAATCAGACGGATGTATGTGTTTTCACTTTGCTTCTACTCTATGCGTTCACAGACTTTCATCTCTTTCTACAGGCGCGGGGGGGGGGGGGGGGGGGGCGCCGCTCTGAAAGTACCTGATATTCAATGACAATAGTACATTGATCATTTAGCCCGGTGGTATCCTCACCCCACAAGTAATGGCGATGGGTATGGCGTTGGTCTGCTTTACGTTACGGAGTTCAAAGGCGTTGGTTCGATTCTCGTTTCCTTCTTTCTGAGTCTAATTGCTTTCTGCGAACTAACATCTATGCCTGGAGAAAAATCCCCAACACGGCGGGGGTTTTCTCAGAAATGAGTTTTTGCCATTCTGACTTCCATAGATCACTTTATTAAGTATTCTTTTATAGAGGTAACAGATGATGCTATTAAAGTTCTGATATTACGTTACACACGGTTCCTTAGTTGCAGTATGTAGAACGTGTAATTCAACCCTCACGCTGCCTCATCCACTATGTCGCTCAGCCGTGCAAGTCTTAGTTCCATTTCAAACCGTGCCACACGTATGGGTTATCACTGGTCACCTTCACTTGAGACTGCCAGATGCATAATTCTAGTGAAGGGAAATAGATTCACGAGGCCAAGGTTTACAAAAGAATGCATTAAGAGCTGATCTACTTTCTACGGCGCAAGCTACACCAGCCAAGACATCTTCAACCACGGGACTATCAAACTTAAAACGCGTCAAACATAAACCTCGACATAACCAAGTGTCAAAGACAGGAAGGAATTCTGTCGATTTCAGTTTGTTTGATTTGTGGGCACGGGTACAATAAATCAACCAATACAGATACACTCTACAGGCTCAGCCAACATCGAAGCACTTGAGTAAAGTCTCCGGCACCAATGCAAGGCTACCGTATGCTACAGCGCTACCTCTCACGCCCAGCCACTCAGATACCACATTGCTCAGACTCCGACGTTGACGATTCTTCTTGCGAAGCTGAAGATGAGAACTTTGTAAAAGTTGACTACCCTAGCAACATCCCAGCCGTAAGCTCCCCCATCCACCTTCCCTCCTGCCTCATATCGCCTTTCTGACTCCCACAGGACACTCTCTGCGACCCTCCCCTGTACTCCCCTCCGAGCCGCAAAGAGCTCGCCTACCACACCGCCCGCAACATCGCGATCGACGCCAAAGACCTCGCCCAAACGGCCGCCCAAGCCGTCACCGACACCGGTATCCCCCAGCAAGCCACCTCCCTCGCGACAACAACCGCTTCCAACAGCCTCACCTACATCCGGCACCACCTCCCCAGCCGCGATCAGCTGACCACCACGATCCGGGCCCGAATGAAACAGTGCTGGCAGCGTCGCTATCTCTGGCGCAAGCAACAGCCGCCTGTCTCTTCTGGTGACTACCCGCGCCGTCCGCCATCGCCGAGGAGTTCGAGCATCCCGATGATTTCGGAGCGGGTGGACGAGCTACCACGGAGTGAGTGGTATCGGCGACCTGAGGAGGAGGCGAAGGCGGGATTCGAGCCGGCGCTTATGCGGGCGGTTGGGGAGGGCGAGTCTGTATGTGTAGGAGACGACTGTGATGGGCGCGAGGATGGGATGTTGAAGGACAGAGATAGGGAGGCGAGGGCAGGACAAGGTAGGGCGACGGTATGCGCTGACACCGCAACGGAGGGCGAAGAAGAGACAGAGGAAGGAGTGCTGGCTGAGATGCTGCGCGCTTACGGAGGCGATGTTAAACCGGTACTGACTGGGTTGGAGCAAGAGAGTAGCGAGCAGGAAGGAGCGACTGCCTCCAGGAAGAAGAGTACAGTGCGTGAGTGATGACTCTGGACTTGAACATTAGAGGCGGTGCGAAACGGCGTCAGGAATTCTAAATTGCTTATGAAGATTCCGATCAGCAAGTCCTAATGGAAGAATGGCATTGGAAACGTCGGTATGCCTGCAGTCAGTTGCGGACGTGAGCGGTGGATAATAGCTCTAAGCGAGGTTTCGTTGGGTCCAGAATGAGAAGGACAACGACTCTTAACAGGCATGAAGAGGCAGAGCAAAGAGGTAGAGCAAACTATCCGCTGGGCCTGTAAGTATGGCTAGAGGGGCCTAGAATAATGGCAGAACAATCGGTATCCGACCAACGCATCCGTGAGTAAACTGTGACATACGTAGACTGTGATGATGCTATAAGTCGATAGAATGCCACTGAAAGACTCGAACGCTAAGACTTGACCGATCATGCTAGCAAGGAATCTATTTCTTCCCTCTTGTCTTACTCCGCGTCGATTTCGCCGGCGGAGTGTCTTTAACCTCCACCATATCCCCGCTCGACGCATCGCTCCCCTCTCCCTCCGCATCACTAGCAAGCGAACCGCCACTCCTACCCTCAGCCCTTAACACTCCTTCGTCGCCGGAGCCCAGCTTACTCTCTGGACCATTTCCAGCGCTCTCCCGATGAACCTGCTCCATGATCTTCCTCGCCTCACTCTCCTCCCCATTCCACCCGCCACACTCCGCACACTTCCACTTCCCCAAATCCGCCAAGCTCCTCGTGCCCGGCGGCGCCTGCCCATTCACGAGCCGGCAATGCGAGCATATCAGCGCAATCCGATTCTTAGGGTGTGTCTCGTCTTCGCCGAGGATGACGTCGAGGATGCGGTCGTACCATTTTGACTGGCCGGTGTCGTAAGCGGAGGGGTGGCGGGAAGGGACTGGTCGAGTAGAGAAGGCGTTGGGTGCGAATTCTTCGCCTGGGCCTGGGGGCCTGGGGGGCCTGGTGGGGGTGGGTGCTGCATTAGCTCTAGGGGGAAACCCGGCGGTAGCTGTTGTGCTGATAGCGGACGTTGAGGAGTTATCGGTGGTGGGATTATGCCCGGATCTCGAGGGATGTTTGCTGTAGGCGGCGGAGGAATGTTCGTTCGGCCTGGTTGTGGGGTGCCCTTCTGGCCTCGAGGTGATTTCCCCTTACTTTGCGGGGACGGTGCCTCCACTGGTGTTGGACGCTGGGAGCCATACTTTTCGAGAAGCTGCTGGGTGATGTTGTATTTCGTTGCTGCCTTCAGCTTCTCAATCGTTGCGTCTCGCTCCTTGTAGAGACCGTCGAGATAAGCTTGGGTGTTTGAGATCCGATAGTTGTAGAAAGCTGTCAATGCTGTTCGGACGCCGTATATGCTGTGCGGTTGTTAGCTTCGATACCTCGAAGATTCAACAACACATGCTTACAGAACCGGACCACCGGCAATCGCGGTATACTCGACCGGGCTCCAGTTTTTCCAGCCAGTGACCAGAGTCAGGATCAAGGCAACGATCATGTAGGCAAAGCTGGTGTACACCGTCCACATAGCCCTAGCCCGCCTCGAGCTTTGCCGGAGACGATCATTTTTGGCGCTGGCTTTGGATATCTTGCCCGCCAATGTAGAGAGGGTCTTTTCGAATGACGCGGCGGATGAATCACCGCCCTACGAAAGGATCAGTACGTTTGAGTAAGGCGAGGAAAGGGCATACTGATGTCTACCTTCCACGGCCATAGAGAAACCATTTTGCTAGCTGTCAGCGGCCTTCATGATCGAAGTGAGAGCTGTCAACAACCAGCGCGTGACGACGTCAAGGCAGCCTAAGGAAAGTACCGCTGGCGAACAATCCGCCGAAGTTGATCCGGTGCATTTCCATAGCTACTCGAGTACTCCAAGCTTCAAGTCTACCGCAACAGAGATATATCCCAGACCTGATGCCCGATCACAGAACAATGGCGCTGGCAGCGTACAGACACCTCCTGCGATCCACGCGCATAGCCTTCCAAGGTACGAAAACCCCTCAGACTCGTCCATTGGCTCATGCCTAACGAACCACACCCAGGCGACTCGTTCCGCCTAATGTCCGCCCGCCATGCCGCCCGCGACGGCTTCGAGCAGAACCGATCTCTCTCGCCTAGTAGCTCAGACGCGTCAAATGCTGTTTCACACGCTGAGGAGGTCGCTAAAATATTACGGGAGAACGTTGTCCAGGGGCAGGCGATGCAAGAAGCAGGGGACGAGCAATACTACAGTACAGAGGGCCCCTATACTGCAAGTTGGCGCATCAGGATTGCTGACCATGGCGCAGAGTTGCGGATACACGAGCATACGGAGAGGGGTGACAACGAGTCAATCAAGAAAGCAGGAAAGACGGCGGGGAGGAGAGCTACGAATCTAGCTGGAAAATGCGCTTCGTTATGATATCTGAACTCGACTTGCATGTGTGTGAACTACCATGCTGAAACTCCCTATGTCCTCCAACACCTGAACGCCGAACAGTGCATACAGCTGGACCGTCTCCCAAAGACCGGGTCACAGGCCATCTCAATTCCCAGCCAGACTGGCATATTGTACATCGTCTGCTCCCGGCGGAGGTGCCAATGCACTTAGACTGTCGAGGTCGTCCTGCGCGGCGGCAGCTGCTTGTAGGGCGCCCCTCGCGCACCGCCGATATTTCCACCCGATGCAGCCGCTATTGCCTTGACCGTTTCCCTTCCTTCCCTGGCATGAGCGATTCTCTCTTCCCGTTCCAACGTGTCCAGTGGCTTCGGCCGTCCCCATTGTACCCGAAGCGGCACTCCTTTGACAATAGCTTTGCCCTGACATGCCTCCGCTGCCGCCTCCGCCCCCTGCCGTGTCGCATAGTTCATGAAAGCGGAGTGCGCCCGGTGCGAGCAGACCACCGATCTTAGCGTGCCGAATTTGGAGAAGTATGTGCGGAGCTCATGCTCCGGGAGATCGTCTTCAACACCTGTAACGAACAGAGACGTGATGTTCGGGTCTGCCGGCGGAAGGATATCTTGAGGCTGCGGCGGCAGTTGCGCCACGCTCGGAAAAGAGCGACCACCTCTCGCACCACCGCGTCCTCCCCTCGCAGGTCCTCTCGCGCCGCCCACACCCACCGGCCTCGAATCTCTCGTCCTGATCGGTCCCGGCGTATGACTCGCCTCCGCGCCCTCCGGCGCACCCAGCAGCTTCTGCCCGCCCTCCTCTTCACTCGCCGCCTCCAGCCTCCTCTGCCTCTTATAGTACGGCTCACTATTCGCCAACCTCCTCAGCAGCTCCCTCGCCTTCTCATCCGTCTTCTCATACGCCTCCACCGCCCCTCGTCCCTCCTCAATCTCCTTCTCATGCTCCTGGGCATAGTACTCCCTATTAACGGCGCTCTCCGGGCCCGGCGCGACCATCTTGAGCGCGGCGTCTCGGACCGGCAGCGGCAGGCCGAAAGAGAGGTCCAGCATGCAGCACTGGCAGCAGTTCTTGAGGCGCGCGCAGGTGAGGCAGATGTTGGTGCGCTTTTGGCGGGCTGTGCGGTCGGCTTTGAAGCGGAAGATGGTGAAGGGCCGCGTGCAGATTTTGCACTCGGCGCCGTGGTCTTCTTTTAGCATTTGGACGTAGGGGCTGTCGGGCAGGCAGCGCTCGCAGACGGAGGGGAAGTCGGTGGTTTCCCAGCCGGAGCGGTTGAGGTCGTGCTTGATTTGCGGGGGCATGGTGAGAGGTTGTTGTGAGGGTGGCTATGTGCGTGTTGGCGAGGTATGCACTTGGGGAGGAGAGATATTAAGTTGTGGTTGTCGGATTACCGAGCAGCGCTGATAATCGTGGATGTGGTTTGGTAAGAAACCGTCACGTGCCATGCGGCGAAAAGGCGGCGCGGTGTGGCTAGGGAAGGCGGTGAGAATCCTCAACGAAGTTTAGCTCCAGGGACGGCGTGGCACAACCTGGGAAATGCGCCGACCGCCGTTCAGAATTCGGGACATGTGGAAATCTGGAGGCCGAAAATTGACAACCGCTGTTTACAACCCCAAACAACCTCTCTCATAAATACTCAGCTCTTCCACTCGTTTCCTACGTACATCGAAGGCAGCAATCCTCCACCATGGCGCCAATTGCCCTCGAAAACGAGGATCTCGCCCGCGATGCCGCATTCAACAAGGCCATGCACGGCAAGTCTGCAGCAGAGCGCGGCGGCATGGCCTCGATGTTCAAGAAAGACTCAGCCGCGCAGAAGGCAGCCGTGGACGAGTACTTCAAGCACTGGGACAACAAGGGCGCCGCAGAAGAGACTGAGGCAACCCGGGAGGTCAGTCTACCAGCACACCCCCTATACCACCGCATACTGACGCCGTCCAGGCACGACGAGCAGAGTACGCCACGCTGACCCGCCACTACTACAATCTCGCTACCGATCTCTACGAGTACGGCTGGGGCCAGTCTTTCCACTTCTGCCGCTTCCACTACGGCGAGCCGTTCAGGCAGGCCATTGCGCGGCACGAGCACTACCTTGCGCATGTCATGGGCATCAAGGAGGGCATGCGGGTGCTGGATGTCGGCTGTGGAGTTGGCGGGCCCGCACGCGAGATTGTCAAGTTCACCGGCTGCAACACTATCGGTCTCAACAACAACGACTATCAGATTGAGCGGGCGACGCGGTATGCTGAGAAGGAGGGGCTGGCGCATAAGCTGAGCTTTACTAAAGGGGATTTTATGGTATGTCGCATACTCCATTCCCGTTACGATACAGCTACCAACGAACACGGATACTGATTCTTTACCACAGCAAATGAAATTCCCCGAATCCTCCTTCGACGCCGTCTACGCCATCGAAGCCACCGTGCACGCCCCTCCCTCGAAGGCATCTATTCGCAAATATTCCGCGTCCTCAAGCCCGGCGGCGTCTTCGGCGTCTACGAGTGGCTCATGACGGACGCCTACGACAACTCCAACCCGCACCACCGCGAGATCCGGCTCGGCATCGAGCAAGGCGACGGCATCTCCAACATGGAGAAGATCGAGGTCGCGCTCCGCGCCATGAAGGCCGCGGGCTTCGAGCTCGAGATCAACGAGGACCTGGCGGATCGCCCGGATCCGTTTCCGTGGTACTGGCCGCTGGCGGGCGACTTTAGATATATGCAGAGTATTTGGGATGCACCCTCGATTCTGCGCATGACGAAGTTGGGGAGGGGGACGGTGCATAGGTTTGTGGGTGCGCTGGAGATGATTGGGTTGGCGCCCAAGGGCACGCAGAAGACGGCGGATAGTCTGGCGTTGAGCGCGGATTGCCTTGTTGCGGGTGGGAAGGAGAAGCTGTTTACGCCCATGTATTTGATGGTGGGAAGGAAGCCGATGGCTTGAGGCTCGCATGGTTGGTAATGCTTTATTTGGCGTATAGATACTTCGTTTGACCTGTGTGGTTGCATCTATAGTACCTCGTGGTTTCGTTATCGACTAGCTCATAGCATGCATAGAAAGCATCGCAGCGGAGCCTAGATACAATACCAGAGAATCCTACGGTTTCATCTCGTGACGTGAACAGTGCGTACTTCTACGGGTGAACGAAAGTGGGTGAGAGGGTTGGAAAGAAGAGGTTGGCGATGGTCAACCAGCCCGTGAGGGCACATCGCAGTATCCCACGGATTGCGCCGGTTGACAGTGAGCGGCGTGAACGGACAACATTCAGGTGAGAGCCGGTTACCGTGGAGGCAATACTCCGCGATCGACGATACGAGTCAAATGGAGTCTCTTCAGAACAGATGGCCGTCAGAGCATGGCTGACTCGGAAGAGACGAGAAAAAGGAACGGACAGATGCAGCAAGTTAGGTAGGGAGCCTAAATTCTCCGACGAAAAGACGTTTCCTTCCTAAATAGGCTCGAGAAAGAGCAACATGCAAGGCAAAGGCAAGTCACTCACGGCTACGAGATACGAGCACGAGCGGAGAGACGACAGCTAGAGGTAACACCTAACAGCGGGTGGGTACGTGTTCCCGGCAGATTGCATCTGACGACTTCCGAGTCACATCTTGCGGTATGCCCCTGACGTATTGAGCTTCCCTTGTGGGATCGAGATGAGCGGTTTCGGAGTGGGAAGAGTATTCGTGGTCTCCGCAAGTGGTGATCAGTCTCCATGTGCAGTCAGCTACGTGTAAAGCAGGTGAAGTGGAGAGGTGAGCGGACATTTAAAAACACCTGATAGACAACTGGATCTTTCACGTGGACTATAACTTCGGTTCGCGTGTTGCACAAGCAGTCCTGCCGACGTACTGCGCAAAACATTGAGAGGTAGGCGAGTAGGCGAGCTCGTCATGATACGTATGGCAAAGCATGGTGTGCTTTGGACCAATGCAGGCTGATGAAAGCTTAAGGGCAAGCGATCAGATTACGATCAACAAGTACGTAGCCCGTCCGCTTTGTACAACAAGCACCTTGCCGGTTGACAATGAAGGCCAACAGAAACCGGCGAAGGGTGATTCTCTGAGGGTAACTGCGTGAGAGAAAGCTGGATTGTTACGGGAGACTAGTAGGACGCTTCAAATGCACGATGATATTTTGATCAGTCTGGCAAGGCAAGCGAAGTAGGAGGTAGGAGTTTCTGAAACTGGAAGAGGCATGACGCGAAAAATCCGGAATGTTTGCGGCATCCGTTTGCATGATCTGTGGTTCCAAAGGTTGTTGCTGCACTGTACCTGCTGCTCTATCGTGCCGCAGCTGATTGGTGGTTCGCATACTTGCTGCCCAGTCGCAAAGTGTCCCTATGGCGCAAGACTTACCGAGGTCGCTGGATCGGAAGAACCGAGGATGCTTTAAAATCGTTTCATCTGCACGAGGCACTGTGCTGCTGCAACTTGCTCAAGACTCTCAGATTTTATTAAAGAGAAGAGGAAGCAGAAGATCCCGGAGCTGCTGATGGTAGATACTGAATGTGTAACCTCGCTTGCTGCGCGTGTGAAGTGGAAGCGCTGACAGCTGATGACGCTCTCCAAGTGTCACGACGGCCGACTACGGCTTCTGGTGCCTGAAGCTTGTCTTTCTGCGACCTGCAGGATACGTACTTGCTTGCTTGTTATACAGCCCCTGGCCGTCGGTGCTGCAAGTCAGCACAGGGAGCCCAGAACGTGCAGGAAGGCGATGGCATCTACTCGTAGCGCAGCGACGAGATTTTGTGCGACTAGATTCCAGGAGCAGGTCCTAAAATCTTTGGTCGCAGGCTTGACAGGCGGACGCTCAAGGGAGGGTCCGTAGTAAGCCGCACAGACGAAGTCGCGATGTCTCGATTATCGTTGCGGCTACGTCTCGGAGACGGCGACTCCAGCGCGCAGGCAGAATACGAAGAGCAAGGTGTACTTGCGTCTCATGGCCCCAGACCAAAGCCTCAACTCCTCGGGTAGAAGCGATGGCTTTCGGTAAAGATGGCAGCGCTGTGATCAAGGCTCGCTCTCAAGCTTCCAGCGGCAGGCGGCTGGTGGAGACACGCTTAAGCGGAGAAGGCTGAATTCGGACATGACGATGATCACCTCGACCGAAAGAGATTCAGATCCTAGTTTAGAGAAGCCGGAGGTCCTGGGCTACATAACTCGCTTGCATACCTTGGTAGCCGCTGTTACTTATTTGGCGATGCGCCCACGGTCAAACAGTAGAAGATTTGAGGAGCGACGGCTGGTATCCGGGCCTCAGGATTCAGCTTGCGCCCAATTGCTGTGCCGGCTCTTTGGCGTGACGCTCGTGTGCGTCTCATCCATCAGTGGCTTGGGGTTTGTCATAGCAGTGGCATCAAGGCAGCCTTGGAGGAGATGAACTGCCGCGACGGCGCGGGGCCGTTGCCAAGGCTGTGGACATCAACTTAGAGCGAGTAGTGACTTCATCGCAGCTGTCCGGGGGCTTCCCCTTGTTCCTCGACCACGGCCCGGCCCCAAAGGCAGGGGGGATCTGGAGGCGCTATGCAAGGTACGGCTGACCAACATGTGATACTGCATGAAAGATCTCAAGATCGTCAGACGCCAGGTTGCTTAAATAGATCCTCTGGTGCTTATCTCGTAAAACCCCAGTGTTTGCGCCACAGTGTCGCTGCGGAACTACCATCGATCCAGTTCTGATTCGCAGAGTGTGGTGGCGGCACCGTGCGCCATCAGAGTCGGTCTTTGCTTCGGACATGGAGGGGCTGAGATTCTCCGCAGCGAAACGGCGACTCGGCGAGAAGCCTCATAGGTAGTGAACTGCAACACAACCATACGCAGCATGTTCATTTGATATAGCAAGCGTGTCCCTCTCGACCCACTCTCGTCCCAGGGAACTCGTTTAGCTTGGGTGTGAGGTGTGCGAGTCGCTACAAAACTCTATTTAGATATTACTGTTGCCAGTCCTGGGTTCCTGTTCACCTCATAAAGCCCCGTCCAACCGTATATCCGTCTTGTTCACCTCATGCCGCATTCTGATCCGGATTCGACAGACAACATGGAAAGCCAACAGCTCCTTGCTTTGACTATATGCGGATATAAGAAATCCGGCATATCGGAGGAGGATTACCGTCATTACATGACCAAAGTCCATGCACCACTCGTGGCGGGCCTGATGGAGAAGTATGGATTTGTATCATGGAACATGGTAAGTTCTTCTCCAGCTGATAAGGAGTGCTGTAGAGGGGCCCGCTTCGACGGCGTATGATGATGCTAAGATGAGAGGACAGACGCACAACACCAGCGAAACTCGGCCACTGATGGCGAAGCTGTACGATCCGCAGTTTGCCAACGTCGCAGACTATGATGCCATTGTGCAGATCGTCTTTAAGGACGTAGAAGACTTCGTTAGAATGAAGGTAATATCTTTAGACCGTCGAAAAACATGGATCCTCCGCTGATGTACGAAAGGCGGATCCACACTTTATGAAGAGTGTCACACCAGACCATGAGAATTTCGCAGACACCAAGCGGTCAAAGTAGGTTCTTCGTCTTCGCAAAGAGTACCCGGCTTACTAATTGCTTATAGAATGACGATTGGCCTTCATACGGTTCTCTTGAGAGACGGCAAGGTCGTGAGTTAATGAAGCTCATAGGATATCTGGCTTGGGTTGATAGAAAATCGCGTTGTAGTCGCATCTACCTAGCTGGGATAAATGAAATTGAATAGCGTTTCACACGCAATGTGTCTGCGCGCTTCTTCAGAGCCTGACAGAGAGATTATTTAACCTCCAAACAATTCTTCGGGAGCGCACGACAGTGCCATGATTATAAATGTCCGCCTGCGCATCAGCCCAAGTGCATCATGATGCGCCTCGGAACTTGGAAAGCGAACTGCTGCTATGAAGTATTTCCGGTCGTCTCGGAGGCATAAGTTACCCAGGGTGTGGATGCGCCCTCTGCCCAGTGATGCTGCAGCTGTTTCCCGGAATAGGCATGCACAAATGCCACCAGCTTGCAACGTGGGCATGGTTGTACGTACGGGAATGACTGCACTGGGCCGTTTGCTCCTCGTCCGCGGATTGCGTGTTGTCAGAATCATCCGGTTGGACGTGAATGGTTAACACAATGGACTATGCCCGAAGTGTGGGATGTAAGGAGCAAGCTGAGATGCGGCATCTCGGAGGAAAGTTTTTACCCGATCCGTGCCAACCTCTTGTGCGCCAGACCGCAAACCATCTTCAGGAAGCATCTCAAATTGCCCTTGGGTTTTATCCTAGCCCGAGTGGAGCGCCTTGTATGCACGCTCCCAGCCATCGACGACGGTGGCTCTGGGCGGAGCCGTCCAACGGGCCTTCTTGCAACAGCCGGCGGGAGCTGTGGTATGACAAGTTGACAGCAGCCTATCTCCACCTGTACCAGAGGATGCTCACCAAACGCCGCTGAGATTGATCTGGTTGACGTTGTGCCTGGACCGATGGTGCCAGAGGAAACGTGGCTTGCTTGTACCGCTCTGCTCACCAGAATAACAGGTGCCGCAATTGCCTAGTTGTTGTCACATCCATTGCTCTCCAAGGTGCAATGGGCCCACCCTAGTGGGGGCTAACTTCAAAGACAGATCTTTATCCATCCGAAACCCAGACTCTACGTCCGTTTTGGAACGCCTCGACCAATCATGGAACGGGTGGACAGGGCTGGAGTCGAATGGCGCTCCAACCTTCGGACTCGAAAGGGCGTCAGGGAAGTGACAGCCGCTGCCCTTGGCGTTAGCGCTGACCAGGAGTCGCCATGATTTCGTCTGTGATCTGCAGATAGCTAGGGTACGAAGCCTCTCCTGGTGGAAGCCGGCGGGGTGGCAGATCGACGGATGATGGACCTGCGACCATGTTTGGTCCATGAACGCATGCGGTCGAGACATACATGTCCTAAAGTGCCCGTATCAATAGAGTGGAACGTACCGGTAATCGGGGCCAGCGTTTGAGATCTCCTCCAAACCGGTACGATCAGACCCGTTTTCTTCATTGCGCTGTATATATCCCTCTGCCTTGGTACCAAGAGACTTCACTATCACTGCTCCAATTGCAACGCATACGGCCTGCCATCCTACCCTCGTTAGCGCAAGCCTGCCGTCGTCTATGTTGAAGGTACTTCTGTGGAATCTAATAATACACCTTCTCCTCCTTCCTTGACCGTCACGCATCCTCTCCCTAGCCACCGCGACCACTCTTTCACAACTCTACCGACCATGGCATCAACAAAGATCTATCTTTTTGGAGATCAGACACACAGCTTTGATGCCGGTCTACGTCGATTATACCAGCAGAAGGAGAATGGACCCCTTACAGCGTTCTTCGAGAAGGTCCATTTCGCCCTTCGGCGAGAGATAGGACAGCTTCCTGTCGCAGAGAGGCAATGGTTTCCCGCCTTCACGAGCGTAGTCGACCTGCTCGCCAGACATCGTGAGTCGGGAAACAATCCCGCACTGGAGGGCGCATTAACTTGCATCCATCATTTGGCGTGCTTCATCAGGTATGTCTGGGTAAGACCCTTTCGCAGGCCAGTCCAAACTGACGGTGGTTAGCTACTTTGGCGAAGGCTCCCGAATATATCCAGTGCCTGTGGACAGCATCGCAGCCGGTGCCTGCATAGGACTCCTTGCGGCAGCAGCAATCAGTTCGGCCCAAACCGTCATCGATCTTCTACCACCAGCCGTAGAAGCAGTGCTGGTGGCTTTTCACACCGGTCTACGTACGATGGAAACTCGAGATTACATCGAGCGCTCTCCATCCACTGCGAACTGGTGTATGGTTGTCGCCGCACCGGATGAATACATGGTGTCTGCAGCCATTGAAGACTACTCCCGTGCAAAAGTAAGGGATCCACAGCTTGTAATGGCACGTATTCACTGACATATACCAGTGCCTATCACGTTCATCCCAGCCCTACATCAGCGCCGTAAGCACGTCAAGTCTGGCAATCAGCGGCCCACCAAGGGTACTCGAGACGATGCTTCAATCGTCACCGTTCAACGCCTGGAGACCACTGAAGCTCGCTATCCACGCTCCCTACCACGCTTCTCATCTTTACCAAGAGTCAGATCTGGACGCCATCCTCAGTACGAGGCACCAGGCTGTGCTGAACTCGTACACGCCGAAAATTCCCGTGATATCCAGTGTGACCGGCGACCGTCTTTCAGCTTCGAGCTACGGTGCTCTCCTAAGGTGCGCGTTGAGGGAGATCCTACTAGAACCGCTTCGGTGGAACAAAATCATCGAAGGTTGCAAGAACATCGCCGAATCGATTACCTCCGACCTGTGGCAAATCTACCCAGTTGCAAGTTCGGTACCCAATGGTTTGGTCTCGGCGTTACAGCAGGGTGGAAAGGTTGAGGTCGAGGTGGATGACTGCATTTCGTCTGGGTTCAAGCGGCCGTCATCCCGAGGATCGCCAACCGGTCGGCCAGAACAATCGAAAATTGCAATCATTGGCTACTCAGGACGCTTCCCAGATGCGATAAGCCCAGAGCATTTCTGGGATCTTATGTATCAGGGTCTGGACGTTCATCGCGAAGTGCCAAAGGACAGGTGGAACGTCGAGACGCACGTAGATCCCACAGGCAAGAGGAAAAATACGAGTAAGGTGCCATATGGATGCTGGATCCGGGAGCCGGGACTCTTCGATTCGCGATTCTTCAGCCTTTCCCTCGCGAGGCGGACCAGAGTGACCCAGCACAGCGATTGGCTATTACGACAGCCTACGAAGCCCTTGAGATGGCCGGTATCGTACCCAACAGAACGCCTTCGACGCAGCGTAATCGAGTCGGAATGTTCTATGGTACTACTAGTGACGACTGGCGTGAGATCAATAACGGCCAAAACATCGACACCTACTTCATTCCCGGAGGAAACCGAGCTTTCGTACCCGGTCGGATCAACTACCATTTCAAATTCAGCGGTCCCAGCATTAGCGTAGACACAGCTTGTTCATCTAGTTTCGCGGCTATCCATACTGCGTGCAATGCACTTTGGAGAGGAGAATGCGACACTGCGGTCGCTGGCGGCACCAACATTCTGACGAATCCGGACAACCATGCAGGCCTTGACCGTGGACATTTTCTTTCGACCACCGGTAACTGTAAGCCATTTGATGACGGTGCGGATGGATACTGTAGGGCGGACGCAGTTGGTACAGTTGTCCTTAAAAGACTGGAAGACGCAGAAGCAGACAACGATCCGATTCAGGGCGTTATCCTTGGAGCTCTCACGAACCACTCTGCGGAAGCAGTCTCAATCACCCGGCCGCACGCTGGAGCCCAGGCTTACATTTTCGACAAGGTTTTGAACGCCTCAGGAATCGACCCAACTGAGGTTGGCTACATCGAGATGCACGGAACGGGCACTCAGGCCGGTGACGCTGTTGAAATGAGCTCTGTTCTAAGCGTTTTTGCCCCAGATACGCGCAAACGCTCCTCGGATCAGCCGCTGTACCTTGGATCTGCTAAAGCCAACGTTGGCCATGCGGAATCCGCCTCCGGGGTTACCTCACTCATTAAGGTCCTACTTATGATGCAGAAGAACATGGTTCCTCCACACGTAGGCATCAAAACTAAGATTAACCATGGATTCCCCAAGGACCTCGAGCAGCGCAATGTCCGTATCGCTATGAAGCCTACACCATGGACAAGAGACGATGGCAAGAAAAGGCGGGTGTTCTTGAACAACTTTTCGGCTGCTGGTGGCAACACCGCGCTATTGCTCGAGGACGCGCCGATTGCTGCCGTTAAAGAAGGAGCAGATCCCCGTTCTACTCACGTTGTTGCTGTAACTGCACGGTCGAAGAATTCGCTTGTGAATAACATCAAAGCAATGTCATCCTTTGTAGGTGGCTGCAAGGAGGATGAATTGCCAAAGCTAGCATACACTACGACTGCCCGCCGGCTACACCACAACTTTAGAGTCATGGTCAGCGGAACGGATCTTTCCTCAGTCAAGGCTGCGCTGGACGCCGCCGTTGCCCGAGACGATTTCCGACCAGTGCCCGCCGCTGCCCCAAAGGTAGCTTTCGCCTTCACCGGCAACGGATCCCAGTACATCGCCATGGGAAAGCAGCTTTTCGATAACTTCGCTCAGTTCCGTCAGGACATCGAGCGGTTCGACAGCATCGGACAAGCGCAGGGATTTCCCACGATACAGCCCCTCATCGATGGCAGCTGCTCAAGCATTGATGACCTTGGACCGATCGTGACGCAACTGGGTGCTACTTGCATGCAGATGGCACTGGCAAAACTCTGGGCATCTTGGGAGTGAAACCAAGCGTGGTAGTCGGCCACAGCCTTGGAGAATACGCAGCCTTGAACGTTGCTGGAGTACTTTCTGCGAGCGATGCCATCTACCTAGTGGGCAAGAGGGCGCAGCTGCTGCAAGAGCGTTGCACCGTTGGAAGCCATGTTATGCTTGCCGTCAAGGCGTCCGCTTCCTCCATTAGCTCTTTCTTGGATGGCACAGAGGCCGAAGTCGCCTGTATCAATGCTCCTGAAGAGACCGTCGTTAGTGGCCCAAGCGATGTTATCGACAACGTTGCGGAAAAGATCACATCTGCGGGCTTCAAGTCGACAAAGCTAAAGGTACCATACGCCTTCCACTCAGCGCAGGTTGAGCCGATTTTGGACAACTTCCAAGACATCGCGGACTCGGTTACCTTTCACGAACCCAGCGTTCCAATCATCTCCCCATTGCTTGGCGAAGTCTTCACCGATGCGAAAGCTTTCTCTGGGAAATACCTCGCCCGCCATTGCCGTGAGCCGGTGGACTTCCTGCGTGGTATCGAGGCTGCAAAAAGTGCTAAGATCCTAAACGACAGCATGGTGTGGCTCGAGATTGGTTCCCATCCAATTTGCGTGGGTATGATCAAGGCGATATTTGGCCCCAAAGTCACAGCACTAGCTTCCCTGCGTCGTAATGAGGACAGCTGGAAGATTCTGTCAGGGACCTTGTCGGCCCTCTACCTCGCCGGTGCCGAGATCGACTGGAATGAATATCACCGAAACTTTACCGCATGTCACAAGGTCCTCAGGTTACCTGCCTATGCTTGGGACTACAAGAACCACTGGCTTGAGTACAGGAACGACTTCTGCTTAACGAAGGGCGATGCGCCAGTCGCTGCTGCCGCTCCCCCGCTCCCGAGCCGACCTTCTCTACGACGGCTTTGCAGACATTGATCGAGGAGCATGCAGAAGATGACAAGGCAACTGTCCTATTTGAATCACGGCTATCGGATCCTGGCCTTGTTGCAGTTGTGCAGGGCCACAAGGTCAATGGCAATCGTCTCTGTCCTTCTTCGTTGTATGCAGACATTGGCCTTACGCTAGGAGACTACTTGCTCAAGAAGTATCGGCCTAACGAGAAGACGAGGGTAGCCATGGACATTGCAAAGATGAGCATTGACAAACCCCTTATCGCTAAGGATCCCGACAACCAACGCTACCGCGTGTCCGCCACCGCAGATTGGACAACATACACCATTGCATTTAACATCTTCAGCGTTACTCCGGAGGGGAAGAAGACCGTCAACCACGCAAACTGCCTCGTCAGATTTGGAGACCCGAAGGTCTGGCTAGCTGAATGGAAGCGTTCTGACTACCTCATCAAGCCGCGCATCCAGTCGCTCCTGAATAGCGTGGATGATGGACAGGCTTCCAGACTCAAGAGACCGATGGCGTACAAGCTTTTCGCCACATTCGTGGAGTACGATCAGAAGTACCGAGGTATGGAGGAGGCCGTGCTTGACAGCGCCAATTTTGAAGCAACGGCACGTGTCAAGTTCCAGGACACCGAGAAGGACGGCAACTACTACCTCAGCCCCTACCGAGTGGATAGCCTTGGTCACCTCTCTGGGTTTACTATGAACGCCAACGAGACCATTGATACCAATGTGCAGGTCTATCTCAATCATGGGTGGGAATCAATGCGCTGCTCTGGAAGATTTTCGTCTGAGAAAATCTACCGGACATACGTGAAGATGCAGCCTACAGAAGGGACTATCTACGCTGGAGACGTTTACATCTTTGACGAGGATGTGATCGTCGCGGTTTTCCAAGGCGTCAAGGTCAGTATTAGCCATTTACCATTACACTGTACTAGAAGCTGACTTGTAGCAGTTCCAAGGCGTGCCGCGCAAGCTTATCAATACGGTACTACCCCCTCCGAACGCTTCGAAGGTCACTCCAACACCGGCAGCAAATCCTCCTAAGGCTGCAACTCCTGCTGCTCCGGTCAGACAGCAGAAGATACCAGAGCCACCCAAAAAGGCTAAGACTACGACAATTGCAATCCCTCCACCAAAGCCCGCTGCCTCTAGCGTGATGACGCGCGCACTTGCGATCATATCTGAAGAAGTCGGCGTTTCGCTATCCGAGCTGACAAGCGACGCTGTATTTGCTGACCTCGGTGTTGACTCCCTATTGTCGTTAACCATCTCCGGCCGCTTCCGCGAAGAGCTTGACCTTGATGTCGAGTCATCTATATTCACGGACTGCGAAACGGTTGAGGCACTTGGCAAGGCCATCGCACCCAGCAATCCTGAGCCGCAGGCTCCTCTCGACCCGGTGGTTTTGAGCCCAAGCCGATTCAGCTCCGGCATCACCACGCCAGCAGACTCTGATTCAGATTACGCGCTTGACGATGCCTCCAGCAACACTTCTATCGACGAAATGGAAGATGAACAACCCAGTAAAGGTGACGGTACAATGGCGCAGATGCGCCGGATCCTCTCGGAAGAAATCGGAGTTACCGAAGATGAACTGACTGGCTCGGTCGAGCTATCTGACTTGGGCATGGACTCGCTCATGGCACTCACCGTTCTGGGCAGACTGCGTGAGGAGTTGAACCTTGATCTACCCTCAGATCTGTTTGCCGAACACGGCAGCCTTGATGCCATCCAAGCAAGTTTAGGTATCGCTTCACAGCCAACTGTCCGGTCTGCACCGCAACAGACAGCCGCACGTATGGAACGGAAGGTTCCCGCCGAGCCGATGCCGGCCGCAACCTCAATCCTGCTGCAAGGTAGCGCCAAAACATCGACCAAGAAGCTTTTCCTGTTCCCCGACGGCTCCGGTTCCTCAACGTCCTACATGAACCTCCCGAAGATTGGCTCCGACGTCGCTCTCTACGGGCTGAACTGCCCATTCATGAAGACTCCGGAGAAGCTCAAGGGCAGCCTCTCAGAGCTAACAGCACCTTACCTCGCCGAGGTGCGCCGGCGTCAGCCGAAAGGCCCTTACTACCTGGGCGGCTGGTCGGCAGGCGGTGTCTGCGCCTATGACGCCGCTCAGCAGCTTATAGCTGAGGGCGAGGAAGTGGCCCGTCTTATCCTGCTGGATTCGCCGTTCCCGATCGGCCTCGAGAAGCTGCCACCGCGCCTGTACAAGTTCTTCGACTCGCAAGGCATGTTCGGCACGGGCAACAAGGCTCCTCCCAGTTGGTTGCTACCGCACTTCCTTGCTTTCATCGAGTCGCTAGACGCCTACAGAGCTGTGCCCTTCGCCAAGGGCACGGCGCCCAAGACCCACCTCATTTGGGCAAGAGATGGAGTGTGCAAGAATCCTGGCGATCCAAGACCGCCTCCACAAGACGACGACCCGAAAGAGATGAAATGGCTATTGAACAACAGAACAGACTTTGGTCCCAATGGATGGGACACCTTGGTTGGCGGAAGCAGTAATATGGTAATTGAGAGCATGTCTGATGCTAACCATTTTTCAATGATGGAGGGAAGCAAGGCTGGCGAACTGAGTACTTTTATCGCAAGGAGCATGGCTTAGAGTTTGGGATGCATGGTAATCCTTCTGTTTAATACCATTTTTGGGAGTCTTGTATCGTTATGGGTCATCGGCGGTGGCGAGGCGTAAAGCGGCCTTGTTTGTTTCAATGGTTTGTTCCAACGGACATGTTTGGCGTTCTAGCGGATAGACCATTGGATTTTACGTACCCACGCCATGGTAGATTTAGTTGTAGCTGCTTCGAATGGACATGAATGATATCTTAGCTTGAGTCGCTTGGTGATGCCCTTTGTTGTTCGGTGCTCATCCTGCTCCGTTTGAGAGTTCTGAGCCTCCGCAATTCTACGGAACACCCGCCCGTTTAACTCCTCCGCGGTTGAGTATCCCAAGGATATAAGTAGATCCTTTTCAAAGTCAGCCGTCTTGACGGTGACTTTCGGTCTGTGCCGCTTGGATATGACATCGCAAAGCCTCGGTAGGCCTCATGAACAAATCTACGCTGTAACTCTTGTCCCTCTGGCATCAAGCCCGAATCCGACTGCTCACCCGGCCGGACGAATGGCGCACACTGCTATTCAGATGATGACGGCCTCGCCCAGGTCATCATCCCTCTTCAAAACCACGATGCAGCCTTAAATCGGTCCTGTCTCCGCGAAGTCGCGCCATTCGATTGACCCGCCCTGCAAGCCAAGCGAACCCTGAAGCCCCGCTGTCCACATCGGCGGAGATGGCGAGTGCGCAAAAGGGTGCGGACCAGCCCGCTCAACTTACCACCACGGACATTCAGAGCGCGATCGCGCATCCGGGGACTATTCAGATCAATGTTCAGGGAGCGTTTATTGTCGACGACGAGCCGAAGACGCCCAATGGCTTCCTGCATGACTGCGAGGACTACAAGCACGACCACAACGATATCCGGCTACCGAATCATACGGCGGTGGTGAGCCACGTTGCTGTTGATGTAAGCACTACCACTATTCCAATGGGAATCTCAAGCTGATCGTGGGAATGGTCTCCTAGATTGGCGGCTCCCTCGCAAAACTCGTCTACTTCTCACGCGAGCCCGGCGAGTCCCCAGACCTCGGCGGCCGCCTCAACTTCCTCAAGTTCGAGACCGACAAGATCGAAGCATGCATCGAGTTTCTGCGGCAGCTGAAGCTCGAGCACCAGGCGCAGAATGGCTCGAAGCCGACGTCACGCGACCTGTGTGTCATGGCGACTGGCGGCGGGGCATTCAAGTACTACGACAAGATCAAGGAAGCGCTAGGCGTCAAGGTGCAGGCGGAAGATGAGATGGAGTGCTTGATTATCGGTGGGTCATAGTTGCCATACCTGGAGGAGGTCAGTGGGGGTAAACAGAACTAACCAGGTGTTTGCAAGGCCTCGACTTCTTCATAACAGAGATCCCCTCCGAAGTCTTCACCTACAGCGAGACGGACCCCATGCACTTCGTCGAAGCCCGCGCAGACATTTACCCCTACCTCCTCGTGAACATCGGCTCCGGCGTCTCCATGATCAAAGTCTCCGGACCGCGCGAGTACCAGCGCGTCGGCGGGACGTCCCTCGGCGGCGGCACGCTTTGGGGCCTGCTGTCCCTCCTCACCGGCGCACGGAACTTCGACGAGATGCTCAAGATGTCTGATCAGGGCGATAACACCGCTGTGGATATGCTGGTCGGTGACATCTATGGCACAGGACGTGATTATGATAAGATAGGCCTTAAGAGCACGACCATCGCGAGCAGTTTCGGAAAGGTCTATAAGATGAAGCGGCAGGCGGAGCGGGATGCCGAAGACCATGGAGGGCTGGCGAATGGGGACGATGGGTATAGTCGGGCCGCTTCTCCAGAGCTGGATGGCGTCGATGGCCCACACAAAGTGTCTGTGGATGGAATATCTTTCAAACCGGAGGATGTCAGCCGGAGCTTGCTCTATGCCGTCAGGTAAGCAACTTTATTTCAGAGATATCCATCCGGTGTCGAGCGCTGACGGAGTTTCTCGCAAACAGCAACAACATCGGCCAAATCGCCTATCTGCACGCAGAGAAGCACAACTTGGAGCACATCTACTTTGGCGGCTCCTTCATCGGCGGCCACCGACAGACCATGAACACACTCTCTTACGCCATCCGCTTTTGGTCCAAGGGCCAGAAGAAAGCTTATTTCTTAAGGCATGAGGGGTACCTCGGTGCGGTGGGAGCGTTTCTGAAACGACAGCCGCCGAACTGGGGACGGAGGAATAGCCTGGATGGACTCTACCCGCTTAATAGGGCAAGTTCAAGAGGGCAGTAAGTAAAGACATGATACTGCAAGCCGTCAAGTACTTTGAGCATGTTCAAGCGATATATTCAACGCATATTGTGTACGGTTTACGGGGAGGCGACTGAAGAGAAGTGAAGAAGCTGGTCGAGTTTTTCTATACGATTATCGATCTACGAGCGCCGAAAATTTCAGTCAAATTTGCAGCGCGCGGTTTCAGCCTGGTGGTCTTCGAAGAGCGAGTTTTTGTTTCAATCATAGACATGAGTTTTTGACATAGTATAGTTGCCTACATGTCTTTGGTTCTCTGTAGTACAACGTATCTGGTCTAAATTTCATGCATCGTATAAACGTGTAGACAAGCGTATCCACCGAAAACCATTCAGTTCGGGGTATCGTAAGACCCATGAACGCCGCTGATGCACAGACGCCAAATCCTCCCATACAACAAACGCCATTGAAATGCTCAATGCTAATGCCTCGACTTCAAATCATTCGGTACGTAAAACAGACGCTACCACAAGCTCATCGACACCTTACTGATCGACATACAGCTGGCCTGCGAACGAGAAGGTGGGCCGCGCAGCTGGCAGCACCTTTGTGCACTCGGTGAGGCTGTTGATATTGTTGACACCGAGCAAGCTCAGGCGGATGTAGGAAGAGGCATAGTCCTGTTCAACAAAGTCAGCAACCCTTTATTGAACTATACCGCGCTTCACGGCAGAAGGACAAAGCATACCTCATTCCAATGGCTCTGTCCGCCCGGTCCAGCAAACTGGTTCCACTCATCCGCAACCCTGCTATCGTTCGCGAGCACCATATCGCTCTTAAGCCTGAAAACCTTATCCGGTGTACCACTAGTCGTCTGGCTGTAAAACAGCGTATCCCAGACACCCGGCGTGCCATCCTGCGGCTGGCCGGCCTTCTTCGGATCGACAAAGAACTGCTGACTCGTCGTGTGCGCGCCCACCAACGCAGCAAGCATGTGCGGCGTGATCGTCTTGTCCTCGAACAGATTGATCAAGGTATTTGCGTCAGAGTTGACGTCCGGCATCAGTCCATCTGGCGCCGCGACTCCAGCAGGCGCGTCCTTGCGGCCGATAAAGGTGCGCACGCGAGGACCGAGCGGACAGGTCACGACGGCGTGGTTGGAGGCGAACTGGATCAGGTCTGCCATTCCGACGCCGAAGGGGCCGAAGATCTTCTGCAGCGCCCATGCCTTCGCGACGATGCCCTCAAGGCCTTTGTTGTCCGGCCTCTTGATCTCGGACCCGGAGAGCACGATGCTGCCGTCCGCGCCTCCACCACCCCGCGTCTTTGACCAGGCAGCTGCGTCGTGGAAGCCGAGGCGGATGGCCTGGCGCGCGAGGCTGTTGCAGCGGCCGCTGGGACCGCGGAACGCGAGCGTCAGGTCGAACGCGATGTGCGCCCATATACAGCAGGGGTCGGCTTTGCAGGCTTTGGTGCCGGGCAGGCCGGGGACCTTGTACGTTGCGGCGCTCTGCCCGGTCTCCTTGCCTGTGAGGATGTTGGCGATGGTTTGGCCAACGGGGGTCGTGATGCCGTTCTTGAGGTCGCCGATGAGCTCGCCGGAGCCGGTGGCGGAGCCATCGCCGTCACCGTCATCGGCGGGGGCTACTTGTGGGAGGCGCTTGTTGAGGTCTTTTTGGAGGTTTACTAGGCCGGGCCATGCGGAGGCGAGGGAGGAGAGGGTGGCGGCGGTGAGGGCACAGTTGAGGAGGAAGGTTGTGGGCTTCATGTTTGCTGAGGGATAAGGACTGTTGGATGGATACTCTGAGAGGATGAGAGCAAGTAGATGTATGATAGAGACTGTTGAGGGAGGAATTGGTGTTGCAACAAACGCTTCAATGAGTCTGTGGATGATCTATTCGTAGAGAAGAGAGAAGAACTTGATATATGAAAGCAACGATGACCACAGGGAAATACTCTACGATCTACTCGAACGCAGCCCTACAGCAGCCACAGTACGAAATACGAGCCAAGGATATCAGTCTGGATGACAGCCAAGTCCTCAGGTACGACATTTCCACGGTAAACGCAGCTGCGATGAACAGCCAAGCAGATCTGGATTGACAGCCGTCAACCAAAATAGGGCAGATGGTCGGAGCGCATAGGGCTGTCCCAGAGGTAGCCGCTTAGCCTCTTCGTATCCATCAAATCCGCCCATGCTGATTGGATTCTCTCTTCTCGTGACGTGCATTTGGAATGGTGTTGACGGGCCCGGTGCCTGGAGGCGGATTGGATTTTCTCTGCCTCCTCAGTCGCGCTAGGACTTGGCGGTACGGATTGACAGAGGCGCCCGCTCCGGGTGCTCGAGCTCACCACGGACCCAGCTGGGGACACCCGAAAAGAGGACGTCAGGCGCCTGAAGAGGATTAGCACTCGCATCTCAGTGTCATCGGCGGCTGTACAAAGGATGGCGGGCACGGGCTGATCTGCGATGGTTTGCACAGCCGTCGGCCTGGATCTTGAAGTCAACAACTTCCGGGACCGCGGGATCGCCGCAAGGGTCGAGCACACACCTGCCAAGCGGCCGCGGCTGAGAGTCTTCCACAAGTGCTTCTTGGATGCCGACTATTGCCTTGACGCCATATGAGGAAGTAATTGATACCTACGGCTAGCCCACCACTTAGCCTCCTTCAGCAGGCTGTAGTGGCTTGGTATCGGATACTACCGGTAGGAGGGACCTCCTTAGCCTGCTCCTTACCCATATGCTAAGGCTCTTAGATAGCTAGGGCATCGTGAAGGTGTAGATCCTGTGGAGGTGCTAGAAACCGACCAGGCCTCAGATACAGGCATAGCGTCGCTGGACAATGCCTGCCTATCGAGCTGTACCATCTGCCAAACGCGAGAGTCTGTTGTTCAATCTAGCGTATTCCGCAGCCAATATCCACCGGTGATTACTTTACATGTTGAAAGAGATTCTAGGTAAAGTGGCTGTGGCAGGCGCATTACTGAAGCCGATTCCCCATCCCTATGGTGCAAGTGATGTTCCGTGACCTACGGAGTGTCGATTAGGAAGGTTATCAAGATCACTGCCTATGCTAGAAGCCCATCAAACTCCCGGGAACAGTAAGTGCGCTCGGGAAGGCGAAGTCCAACAATTGCAACAAACATATGTGCCTTGGCAATTTCTCAAGCGGTACAGTCATCAAGCCACAACCAGAGTTCAGCTAGGGGTTCAGGGAGACCTCATATCAACTCGAATGTCACGCTCCCAACGCCCCGCTCCATGAATTCACCATCCATGATTCCATGCACATACGCTGGACCAACGAGCCGGTACTGCCCTCCTCCAGCCTTCCGAAGTACGGACGGTACGTTCAAGCCAAGGATTATGCAGACCTGATCACCAGGCTGAACATTTTTCGGACCGCGTCCAAGATAGCCCTGGTCCGTGATGAACAGTTGCTCCTCAGTCAGCTCGGTGGTCGATCGGTAATTCTCTGAATAGTCCCCGTCAGGACCCTCATCCAATAGCAGCTGCGATGAGCGGAGCAAAGCCTCGTGGTCGCGCTTGTCTGCCTCTGATGTTCTAATGGATTCGCCTCTGCGCGTCGAAACATGGTCCACAATAAGGGTCTTCCATATCGCATCCCTCTGCTGCTCGGCCGTCGCGTATATGGTCGCCTCATGGCTGCAACGATCCTTTAGTTCGGACAACCAGCTTCCATATTCCGGGTGCCCTATCTCGCCATGATCGCCTGCCTTGGTGCTGCGAATTGTATCCACTCGAACTCCACTCAGCGCAAGGATTGGCTGCGTCTCGATGTCACTAAGCTGAAAGCTACTGCGAGTGTTCCCGGAGGCATTGAAATTGCGGGCTCTAGTGGTTATTATTGGAAACCGTACCCCAACAGACCAGTCTGGTACCCACGATGGGAGCGTGAGCTGGGATCGCCCTCGTCGCATCGTACATAGCAGTATTGGAAGATCACCGTCTTCAATCATAGCTTTGCCGGTCCTGATATAGAGTTCTTCAGTGGATAGCGAGTAATCCGGCTTGATGCCTAACCCGTCCGAATTTTTGACCAGCCCCAAGAGCGCATACACCTTGTCCCTAGGATCGGTGGCTAGCGATAAACCGAAACAGGACGAGTCGTAGAGAAGCCCTTGTAGAGAGATCACGTCTTTACTCTGGAATCTTCGCCTACCGTGTTGCACTGTGAAAAACCGTGTCATCTTCCTCTGGATGTTGGGACTGTGAGTAAATGTCCGTTGGTCATATGAGACGAGAAGAGATAAACCTATAGCCAGCTCTTCCAGCGTTGCAATCAAAGGGCCACACTGGATCCGGACGTCCCTGGCGACGGCTACCTCTTGCAGAACCCATACACGTGACCAGTAGTCCCTTTCAAATAAGTCGAACAAAGGTCTGAACAACCCTAGGAACCTCTCGAGATAGAACTCAAGCGTTGGGACATCTGCACGGTCTGCGGCTTGAATATCACAACCTTCGTCGCGAAGCTCTTTCAATTCCTTGATCGTCGCACCGGTGCCGGCTGCCGCTATGCCCAACCATGACACCACATAGACCGCATCGTGGTAGATAGTCCGCATGCATTGCACCTGAGAGCTCTTTTCCGCATCATCCTTCTGATTGATGCAGATAGCGTCGATCCAAAGGGGTCTACTCGTATGCTGGCCATCATCTCGGAACTGGCGGAGAGCAGCCTCCAGATTCTGTGTAGCCAGGAAAGAACATCCGTCAACCAGGATGGGCACAATATCGTGAGGATCACCCCAGCTGTATGACAAGGCCACGTACTCAGGCCCATCGTCAAGAGAGACATGGTGAAGCGTGCAACTGACTGGATTGACGCCATCGGTCGTCTGACCTTGATCAAACGGCAGTACCTTGACAAGGCGGATTTCTCGCTTTCCGGGATCGAGGGGTAAATATTCGAACGACGGCTTTACGGGATCAAAAGGGTGATGATGATAGATTGTTTGTGGCTCCTTTTGGACATCATGAGACCGCCGGATGGCAACACTTCCTTGTGTAGCTCGTGCCGCCAAACCTCTTAGCGGTCCAAGGGGTGAACGCACCACGGCGAAATAAGACGCCCTTCCAATCATCTGAACTGTTGGTTGTCAAGTAGAAGATGCCTTTCGCGCGGTCGCGTCGGCAGACAGGCTTTCTGTGGCCGTGCATCTCGGCGGCTACAGTGTCCGTTATTACGCTCGCCTTGGATCTCTCGCTGGAAGGTTGCTGCCTTCCATGATAAAGAACGAAGCTGGACGCATAGTTGGTCTAATGTACTAGTACGGGGAAGTAGTTACAGATCAATCGCGTGCAAGGTAACACGTGATAGGTCATCAACGCTCAACGATTTGGGGGCCTTATGCGGCATGCAATCCTCATGGAAAAGGACTGGGTACCTACTTACATACTGCAATGCCATCTTACCTGCGTCAGCATGCATAATCACGATCGCAGAAAGGAAGGGCTTGAATTTGACTACACATCTACACTAAAATACACGCTTGAACGGAAACACTCCCACTTCAATGGTGGCCTGGTATCGTGAGAACATAACGCCAACCCAGCGAGCTGCTGCCGCCCCGTGGCCCCATGGTCCCTATGCACCAACTCCAGAAGCTGCAACCTGAGCTAACACTGGCCCTTGTTCTACGAGGAGTACGCAGCCTCGGCCAGGTAAATAATGCCGAAAACGATGAAGGCAAATGCTCCGCCAAGTGTGACTATCAACAGCAGTTAGCATGAAAGTTACAATCTTACAATATGGAATGCTGCGGATTCACCTTTTTCATGCTCACCCGTCCTGCAACAGCTCGACCGCCAATAACCGCAGCGGCGGTGCAGACTGCATGTCCGCAGATCGCACCCCCAGTGACCCACCAGTAATCCTGTCCAGCCGCCATCGCAATGGTAGCAATCTGACTCCGATCTCCCCACTCGCCTAGAAAGGTCATGACGAACGTCTGCACCCACGCCGGGCTAAGCAACAAGGAAAGCAGATTGTTCAGGCCACTCAGCGCGTTCTTGATCGACGAGCCGCTCGGCGACGGCGAGCGAGAAGTTGAAGACGAGGGACTTCTCGCTGGGGCCGGTAGTCTTGAGTTTGAGCGCTCACGGCGACCACGACCCGCCTCAAGGGCGTAGGGCGAGATGGATGATCTCCTGCGGCTGCTGCGTCGAGCCAAGTGTTCCTTTTCTTCTAGCTCCATCTCCACCTCCTTCATCTCCTCGCCTACCCCCTCGTCTGCTGACATCGCGTAGCCTTCCCTCATGAGCTTGGCTCCGAACACCAAGAACAGAATTGCTGCCAGAAAGTGTACGAATCTCTCTGGTAGGAGGGTAGGCACGGCATGGCCCAGGATTGCAGAGAGGATGGTCATGGCGATGAGTGCGGAGAAGGCGGCGGAGAAGACAACTAGGCGGGGATGGCGCATTGCCATGAGTGCGGCAACGAGGAAGGTCTTGTCGCCAACCTCGGAAAACAGGATCATGGTCAGGGCGAGAACGAAGGAGTGGAAGGGTTGGATGACGCCGCCTGTGTCCTCCTCGGGCAGTGTAGGCGCGGATGTACCGGGAATTGATTTTGTCGGTTCGGTCTTGAGAGAGTCGTCTTTCGGAAGACTTGGAGGTACAGGCATGGGGATATCATGGGGTGTGTCTGGAAGGTCTGCTGGTTTCTGCGTGGTGATTAGTCAATTGAGCTCCAATGGACAAACCCATGACGACTGCCTAATAGTGAGATTGATGTTCGAGCGTACCTCCATCCCCTGCGCTCCCTTCTTCTTTTCCGAGCCTTCCCCCTTCTTCATGTCTCCTTTCCCGCTGTCCGTTATCCTCCCCTGCTCACTGTGCGGCAGCGGCGGTGCCTCCTTCGGCGGATCAGGCACCTTCTCTACCTTGCCTCCCGTCTCTTTCTCCTGGGCTAAGCGATGCTTGTCCTTTTCCGACACACCGCCCTCAGTCCCTGTTGGCCCCTTCTTGGCTTCCTTCAGATCGCGATCGTCCATTACGCTGGGCTCTTGAACTTTCGAGGATTTACCATCCTTGGTGGCCGCAGAGGCCGTCGCAGGCACTGACAGGTCTTCCACTACTGCTGGCGCCTTCTTCGGTTTGTCGCGCGAATAGTCGACAAAGGGTCCGCTCTTGGGTTTGCCGTCCAGTCCGTCAACCGGCGCGTCTTTTGTGCCTCGGTCCGGTCTCACGGTCGGCGATAGAGAGGCCATTGACGATATGGCAGTGTACTCTCGTGTGAGCGCATCTCGAGGCACCTGTCGGACGGGTGTAGCATCGTCTCTTTTCTCTAATCGGGCGGCGCAGGCGAGTGCGGGTATCAGGAGCAGGAGTAGAGGCGATGGTCTTCTTCGTAACCTCATCGTGAGGAGAGTCTGCTGGTAGGGCTCCTAAAAGGTTGGGCTGTTGGTTGCGCTGACGTAGATTATTCCGCGATATCTGCAAGGCTGGATTCGCTGATCGTTGATTCGAAGGGTGTGTAACGAAGGAACAGATTACAAAGTGCAGTATGATTTACGAGTTGAAAGAGAACAGTGTCGAAGCAAAGGGAGAAAGGAGTAGGTATTCAGTCCGGTGAGTTTTAGAGAAGTACGGGGTAGACAACCCCTACATGCACAAAATTGCGGCGGAGCAGGGGCGACGGGAAGTTCAACGTTGAAGTGCAAGGGGGTCAGCCACGGCGAGTCGGCGATCTGACAGCTTTAACAGATGTCACGTTTGTAGTCACTATCTGTTAATGATAACAACGCTTGGCCTCGAGCCCGCGGGACTTGTTCTTAATTTACACAACTTGCAAAGTTTTGCTGATCCTCTGCTCCAATTTCTATACAATGTCGTGGCCTGCATGCCTGATAGACATCATCACCACCAACTGCTATATCAAGTCACGTGCGGCTGCAGTACCGAATTAAAGCCGAACCCTAACCCTGATCTCATAACAAAGCAACGCTTGACTAGCAACCACCCAGCTTGTGCCACTCTTTGGATATCGCCATGGCCGACAGGAGAGTAATTCGCGGGTCGCGGGTAACGCAGCAGCCCGTCCGAAGAAGTACGAGAAGTCAAAGTCGAGAGTTGGGAGGCGGACCTGAAGCGCAACAGCTGCCACCGCGGTCGACACGTCGAACGACGCGTCAGGCCAGCGTCGACAGCGTCGAGAACATCACCAATCGCAACGAACGTCCAGGGCGAGGATCGCGAAAAGACACAAAAGCCAATGCCGTAGGAGGTAGGCGATCTCAGTTCATCTCGCCGTATTCTGCTTTTGTCTTCCTCTTGCAGCACCTGGCCGAGGATTTTATTCACCTGCTCGATCGCGCATTCCAATCTGTTCAAGCACTGCTATGCGCCAATTTATCCCATGATGTTTCGGCCTTTGCGGCTTTTGAACAGTGCCTGGGTTCTCCTGCTCTTTCTTTTACGACGCGTTGGCCTGCCGTAATCAAGAAGAAAAACGCTAAAGTACAATCCCAGATCTCACTACGGTTGAAGAAAGTCCCGCCCCGTCTCTCGTCAACCGGAAACTAGCGCAAGATGAGGGAGAAGACTTGCCGCCGAATACACCACCGGCGCAGCATGTCGAAGGTACCACTGTTCGTTCGCCTCGACGATTGTCCGCTTTGTCAGGCACCACAGCACGCTCTTCTCTGTCCGTCGCCGATACGGCCGAACTTGATCCTGAGATAATGCTAGAGAACCTACCTCCCTTGTATTCCGCGGCGGAAAGCATCCTAGAGATTGTCGCGCCGGTAAAGGCTTCGAAAGGCGATCTGCGGAGTATTATCAAGGAAATTAGAGCGTCCACGTCAAGAATCGGGAAGAGGTTTGCGATCAAGCAGAAGGCGATTGAGCCTTACATGGAGGCATTCGATACCCAAGATATGATACGCCGCGACGTAGTCCTGAAAGTTTTTTCCATCCTATGACGGTTCAGGATCTCGACTCGCACCCATGGAGACCCGATATAATCCTCTACAAGGCCAACCTGGCCATCCTGGCGAAGCGGCTCCTCAACCTCAATCGAGACGACGCGGGCAGCTGGGATTCAGTACGCGAGCTCGACAGTAGCTTCCCTCTGCAGTTTTTGTCGACCTTCCCGGCGCCTGAGACAGACACTGCAATTGGATTCATTGGCGGAAGCCGTCTGCTGAAGGAGACATTCACGTTTGCGCTCGAATTACGGACTCAACTAGCTATTATCTTGCTCTCGAAGAAATATGAAGCGTTGTCACACAGCCCACACAATGCTGTTGCCCAACTTTTCGGCGCCGCTGCAGCTGGCGATGATTCGGCGCCCGTCGATATTGTTGAGGGAAGTCAGATCCGTGGCTGGGGCATTGAAGCCTTGTGTGAGTCGAAGGATCAGATCCCTCGGAACTTCGCCAGGCAGGTGATCCAGCGAGTCAACGAGATCAAGAGCTACTTCACAGGAGACGTGGAGTATACTGTTGATTATGAGGGCCTCAGCGAGAGATTTCCTTGGCGTGAGTTCATGGCGCAAGTTCTCGAGTGGATAAGATTACGTAACATGGAAATCGAGGAGCAGCTGGAGCATGCCGGTGGTGTGGAACGACTCAGCTTCCTGCTCGGTCAAGAGCTACAGTCTGGCAAGAAGCCAAGAACGTCTCTTGGCGGAGCATCAACCGCAACGGCGGTGTCTACTTCCGGGCAGTCTCCACGGAGGCCACGGAACTCCGGAGTGTCACCGAACAGTCAATTCGAAGAAGCAGGTGACCTACAAGTAGCTGAAGCTAATAGGTAATTCTTTCCGTGTCTCTGCGGTCGTTGTCACAGTATTGATTGAAACCGTAGCAGACCCCGGACTATACCATAAGTGGTATTTCCGCTCTTAAGAAACGAGCAATTCGACTGTCAGGCCAATTTAGCCAGCCTCCGTCAGCCTCGAAGGAGCCCCGTCTTGAGGAAGATCTGGCCCCAGCTGACCCTGTGGAGGATGATTGGCAGGCTGCGCCTGTTGACGACTACGAAGACATCAATGCGGATGCTCCCCGCCCCAACAGCAGCCCCCAAAAGCTCATACGCGGCCCAGGTCAGGAAACAGCAGGAGAAAGAAAACCGCAGGAGTGATGCCCCTGGCTCAGCACAGAAACCTCGAGCCTTTACAGATCGGCAGCCCAATGCGCAAAGAGTCTCCTTCGATGACGGCTTCGACGCTACGCAACGCACCCAGACTCCCGCTCAGGCAGGAAAGCCGCCACGCAGTAGTATGAAGCGGGCCCGTGTAGATGAATCGGCGGATTCCAATTATGGAGAGACCGGCGCTGATGGAAGCGATGATGATGATTTCGAGACTGACAAGCGCAACGTCAACACACCACAGCGACGCCGTCAAGCACGAACCGGGCAGCGCCACCCCATTAACGAGGAGCCTCGTGTGTCTCCCAACAAACGTCAACGTACAGACGGCCGTTATCCCCCGCAGAGTCAAGTCACCATCCTCAACTCCGATACCGATGAAGAGGCACAACATGAGGTCCCCAAGCAAGTCAACTTCAGAATATGAGGAAGTTGATGGTGAAAAGCAAAATAATGCACCGGACGAAACAGCAGCGAGAGCGCACCTTTTGGACAGAAGAAGAAGAGGAGGAGCTGCTCAACTATCTGAATGAGTACCCGCGAGGTCAGGCTCCCTCGTGGGCTGACATCAAAGCATTGGATCAGCAGAGGGCCAAAGAAGAAAAGAGACCAGAAGTATTTGCTTTGCGAAGCCAGGTTGATCTCAAGGACAAGGCGAGGAATATGTTGATACTCTACATAAAGTTTGTTACCGCCTGCACTTTCTCTAGATCTAGTCCGCTTACATGATCACAGGTCGGGCTCCGGGGTGATACCGCGGGGCCTTGCAAGCGTCAGGTTGGGCAGGTCCAAGAAGGATGAATTAGAGAGAGCCGGCTACGACGTGACCGGACTCCCATAGCTGCTCGAACATTGGCTTGGAGGCGCCTCGTTATTCGAGAAGGACCCTGCGGAGGCGTTCGGCTCTACGTCTTGGGTACCCGAAGGTTTATGGGACTGGATACTGGGCTTTCGTTATTCCTCTGGTTTCTTTCCGCAGTCAGAGTGATCACCCTTTGATTGCTAGCAGCAGCTGCGTGTACTGTCGCTAATACCATTGCCGTAAGCCTGTTCACGTCCTTCCCGTGAAAAGGGATGGACTACAAGAGCATCGATGCTTGGACTGAACACGACTGACGACAGCTCGACTGTGTGCATTCAATATCGGCAATACAATGAAGCGTCGTTGGCATATGCTGTCCAGTTGAATATACTTATGCTTACATAGCTGCGCTTACAGCAGCGTCAACCATCGTTCGGCATCTCCCATCGAAACCAATTTGAGCAATCCTCTGCTCATACTGAACTTCCCCGACCGATTGCCATTGCCAAAGAGCTGGTTTGCCATGGCTATTCAGGGTCATCGAAAAGGATCATGGAAGCGAGTGTTTGCACCCGCTCAAATATTCCATCAGCTTGAGATGCACACCGCCTACTTCAATGGTTACGCTACCGCTAAGTCAAAGTATCATCACTGAGCTCAGTGCAACTCGCAAGCGAGCTTCGAACCGTGATCGGTGCTGTGGTAACCAAGGTGTGTTAGAGTAAATATTGTTGGTGTTCCACACTCTAATTAGGTTGATTCTTGGATCGAGTATCACCGGTTGAAGGCCCAAGTGCCTTACTCTACAGCTCGCCAGAGGCACGCTGCCCATGGCTTACAATCGATCGGAGCCAATTCGTCCAGGCTGTTCCGGATCGAACGTCATCGTTACATTCTCACGGCGATATAGTCGGGCCGGCGCCTTGCCTTAACAAGCAAACCCCGCCGCCGAACCGGGGATCAAGGTTCCTCGCATTTATCTTAAAGCTGCTGGCCATTATCGAATTCACGGATTGGTATAACGGCATCGATTCTTTACTTTGTCGAAACCTTATTTTCCGCTCAATGTCGCCTAAAGCATCGCCTCAGACTCCTCAGAAAGGAGTTCCTTCGAAAGCACCTCTTACTCTGGATACTGTGTTTTCCTCTGGGGATGAGGAATCCGACGACGACGAAGCACCACAAGATACACAAGATACTATTGCTGTGGCCGGACCTTCCGCACCTTCACCGCGTGGCGCCCTCAGCTACCTGACAGTACGAGTCAATCATGGATAGATTTCGCTCATGTTGACCTTGCTGGGTTTCACAAACCAAAAGCATGGTCTACGCACATGATCACCGCGTGGTGGTGGCATTTTGGCGGCGCTGTTGAAGAGAATACGGAAGACACGCGCTGGTGGCTCTGTAAGGAATGCCATACCAAAGGAAGCAACGGCCACCGCTATATGTACCCGACCGACAAGGGAGGCAGCAACGTCAAGCGCCACCTGCTTGAGGTCCATGGCCGTGCTAAAACGGGTCTCATACCGGCCACCACCAGGCAGGTGCCGGACGTTGCACGTCGATTTTACTGGACGAAGCCGCGAGTGGTACAACCGCCGCGTTCGGCTGATCCGCCTATTGCGCATACACCGCATCAGTCTGAAGCGCATGAAGCTCTTCAACCGTCAGAATCACCTGCCGTACGGACGCCTCATCCAGTCGAACCTCCACCTGTTTCACTGGCTACGCGTCAAACGAGGAGCGGAAGCAAGCGTCAAGCTGACCATCCGGTGCAATCCGCGCCCGCTGGCAAGCGTAGAGAAGGAGACGTTGTGAGGCAGACGACGCGCGTCCCATCCCCGCTGAGTATAACATCGGAGCCTTTCACCATTACCAGGCGGAATTACACGGAAAAGGAAAAGATCACAGAGCAGCTTGAGATAGACCTTGATGTAATACAGTGCAAACTGGATGTAAGAGCTTTGGAAGTCTCTGAGCCGGAGGAAGACGAGGTCTTTTGGAAGTTGAAACTCGAACAAGCGCGTCGCAAGCGAGATCTGAGAGCGCTCGAGGTACCGAACACAGAAGACGACATCACCTACATGAGGCTCAAGCTGGACGTAGCGCAATGCAGAAAATTATTGTGGCAAACAGTATCATTCAATAGGAGTCGGAATCCTCCGATGCCGTCCCCAAGGGAAGGGTAGGAGCGCGGAAATGGTGGTGCGACAGATGCCATTGTTCGTCCGGACTCTTCAGGCGGCTGCACACATGATGACACTGTCAGGCCGATCAGGCCGATCGAGCAATGTTGCGGCGATGGTGCTATCGGGGGCGTAATGCTCGCTTTGTCACTTCCTCGTCTTTTTCTTAGCTTCAACCGCGCACTCATCACACGACAGTCACTATATTTTCACCACTTGCACCTCGTTCCCCAACTTTCCACTGTTGTTCACCGTCAACGCTGCGTTGACCAACATGCATCCTCTTGCCTCACCACCCCAAACCCGATCCCATACGACGCCGCTAACGCCGAATATAAACACCCTAACAAACTCCATCCAGCCCCTGACGGATACTGAATCCCATATCCATCCCTTCCCAAACGCCGCACACCCCCTCTCATAAGCCGCCTGCTCCTCATCCCACCAAACGATCTCCCGCCCCGCACCAGCATGCACATGCCCAAACACATGCAATGCGGGCTTGACTCGCCATACCTCCCTGAGCAACCACTCACAGCCCAGACTAGCCGGCAGATCAAGATGATACTTCGGCGGCGTGTGCGTAACTAGAATGTCCGTGTCCGCCGGTACAGTATCCGTCCACGCGTCCCGCCCGCGCGGATACTGAAACGCAAACTCCGGCCCGCCGCACGCAGGGATCGGGGGCGCTCCGTAGACCTTCAGGATCCTGACGCCGCCGGCAGTCGAGATGCGCAACTTAGTGCTCGTATATTGAAGATATTTGACATCCCCCCACTCCAGCTGGCCCTCCTGGTCACCAGGCGCCAGTGTCCGTCGCGAGCGCGGATCGAGATACGTGTCGTGGTTGCCCGCTATAGCGATCTTGTGCGCGTGCGGCAGGGATCGGAGCCAGTTGATCTGGGATTGCAGCTCCGCGACTGTGCCGGCGTTGGTGAGGTCGCCGGCGTGGATTAGGATGTCGCCGTCGGGGATGGGCTGGGTGAGCGTGTGGGTGTCGGAGATGCAGACGACGCGGAGGGGGTGAGCGGGCGGAGTGGGCGAAGAGCGGAGGGAGGTTAGGATGCGGTGGGTTAGGCGGAGGAGGAAGCGCAGGGGCGAGGCGAGGATGACGGAGATGGTTGAGGGTGGGTCGAAGGGCGAGGCTGGGGGGTGGAGGGACGGGAACATTGTTGTGTGGGCCAATTGGCCTCTTGTAAAGTTTATACACTCATCGTAGAATTCTAGGACTGGATAGCAAAGGATAATGATAAGAGTAAGGTGTAGAAGCTGTCGTGAGGCTTGGCGTGGTGTTGAGCCCGGCTGGTGGGATGTGGATGCCCCACACGTCATTGTATGCACGCTTGCCTTGCTTGCTGCTGCCAAAGCGGGCAGCTTCAGGAAATACGGCTTCTCTTCTTCCAGGACGCATACACATCTTCACTTATCCCATTACCTGTCACAGCTGTGTTTGGCCTCATCTAGGCCTTTCCCTCTCGCCATGGCTACCACAGGGCCGAAGAGCAAGGCGTTGCAGACGAACATGGACGTCGACTATGTGATCGTCTACAGGTTTACTGACCTTGGTAAGTTCACAGCAGTATAATCCATAGCTACCTTGCTGATTAGGTTGCTATTAAGACAAGCAAACCGCCATAGTCACTTTCGAGAAGCTCATCCAGGCACTGAGCTCCGTTGGACTGGCTACTGAAGTTAGGAACGGCGGCAATCACTCCGTCTTGGTGTTTACCCGGGTTGCTTCGGAGAGACACCTGTATGGCGAAGTATACAGGTCTAGGTGAGTCTGGGAACATTGCTGAGCTCCTCAAGATCTATCGGCTAACTCGCTCCAAGAGTAAAGGACTGGCTCCATGGTGTGCGGACCACAGCACCTCCTAAAGATATACGGCAAGCCCTCCAGGTGGAACCGCTCTACGAAGCGGAACGGCTCCGTATCATCTACCAGCTCATCACCAATCCGATCACTGAAGGAGGGGCAGGCATCACACCAAAGGAGGGCGAATGGAAGAACATCGAGTCAGTCTTTCCCCTGCATGACCATGCGTACAACAAGGACTGGATCAAGAAATGGAGCACGAACTACACCTTGAACATTGAAGACTTGGATGAGATCCGCAACCGGTTCGGAGAGAAGGTGAGCTTGCAATGGCCGGTTCTGCGAGCACGTTTGCTAACGCTAGAAAGATCGCCTTCTACTTTGCCTTTACGCAGTCATACTTCACCTTCCTCGTTTTCCTGCGGCATTCGGCGTGGCTGCATGGACCCTGCTTGGCCACTTCTCGTGGGTCTACGCCGTAGTCAATGGGCTCTGGTGCACCATCTTCACCGAGTACTGGAGGCATCAGGAAGTAGACCTTGGTGTCCGCTGGGGCGTCCGTGGTGTATCGCGCATCGAGGTGAAGCGAAGGGATTTCAAACATGAGAAGCAGATTACCGATCCAGTGACCGGCGAGACAGTCGAGGTCTTTCCAGCAACCAAGCGCCTGCAGCGACAATTGCTCCAGATACCCTTCGCTCTCACGGCTGCCCTTGTTCTCGGAAGTCTCATCGCTACCTGCTTCGGTATTGAGATCTTCATCTCCGAAATCTACAACGGACCGCTCAAGAGCGTCCTCGTCTTCCTTCCAACCGGCATTTTGACCACAGTCATGCCCATCCTGACCGGTATCTTGACCAACTTCGCCCACCAGCTCAATCGCTACGAGAACTACGAGACCAACGCAGCCTACGAAACTGCATTGACGCAGAAAATCCTCGTTCTCAATTTCATCACCTCCTATCTACCCATTTTCCTGACCGCGTTTGTCTACGTACCTTTCGGTAGTCTGATCGTCCCGTACCTGGACATTTTTAGCCTAACCGTTCGGCCCTTCGCCGAAGACGAGAAACAGATGCATGTACCCACATCCGGATTCAGCATCAATCCTGCCCGACTTCGCAAGCAGGTCATCTACTTCACGGTCACGGCACAGGTTGTCAATCTCGGCATGGAGGTTATCGTGCCCTACCTCAAGCGCCGCGGCTTCGCCAAGGTCAAAGAGATCCAGAGTGAGCGTGCCGCAAAGAATGGCACCGCCAGCATCGATGTCGCAGCGAATGACCCACCGGAGGAGGCCGCCTTCCTCACGCGTGTACGCAGCGAGGCTGAGCTAGATGTATACGACGTGACCGCCGACCTGCGCGAAATGGTTATCCAGGTAAGTCTAGCCTGCTCCTCCCGGTTCCAACGATACTAACATCCGCAGTTCGGCTACTTGTCTCTCTTCAGCGTAGTCTGGCCCCTCACAGCCCTCTCCTTCCTAATCAACGATTGGATCGAACTCCGCGCCGACGCCGTGAAGATCTGCGTCCAGATGCAGCGGCCCATACCCTGGCGCGCTGACACCATTGGCCCCTGGCTCGATGCCCTCACCTTCCTGACCTGGGTCGGTTCCCTCACGACCGCCGCTCTCTGCTATCTCTTCTCGAACGACGGGCTTGGGCCTAACGGCACGCCGAAAAACATCCAAGGCTGGGCGCTCCTGCTGACGGTTTTCTTCGCCGAGCACGCATTTCTGGCGGTGCGACAGGTCGTGCGGGTCGTGGTTTCCAAGATGGACAGTCCGGGCAGGCAGAAGGAGCGTAGACAGAGGTACTTGCTCAGACGACAGTACTTCGAGGAGAGCTTGAGCGAGATTAGGCAACTGCCGACCATGGGTCAGGCGGCGGAACACATCGACCGCGGCACGCTGGAGGAGGAGGCGAGGCAGTCGACGCTTCGGGGACACAGCGTTGAGGATGCGTTTTGGGCGAGGCAGAGGGGGTGGAGGGAGACGGTGCAGGTTGGAGCGTATCTGATTGAGAGGGATGGGATGGCGGGCGAGGTGAAGAAGACGAGGTAGATGGGTCGCGGGCTGCCTGAGGCTCTTAGATGTCATTATGGTGGATGCCGTGATAATGAATTGTGGATAGGTTGATAGAAAAGTTTTGTTGCTGACAACCGGCCTCGGCTTTTTTCAACATGGCTCCTTCCGCGTGGATAATAATGTTAGCTGTGCAGATTTGTGGTAGCAGACTGGCGCCGGAGGCTGTAAAAATCATGTGACACAGATTACTATTGCAACGACGGTCTGACGGATCAGAACAGGAAGATTCCCGTGCCCTGGCTCGAGGAGGTCGAGAAGGATCCCCGACTCAGCTCGACTCATGCAGAGAGCGCTTGTATAATACTTTTTGGTTGAGGGAAGAGCACCTAAGCTGCATTCGCAAAATATTAAGCAAGTCTAATGTACTTCTGGCGCGGTCCAGCTTCCTGCCAAGGATCCCTGTGAACATATCCAAGAGCCACACGGTAGGCATAACCATCTTCCCACCTAACGAAAAGCACCGTCAGAACGCTCCGTTCGTCTTCGGAGAGCCTCCAGTCAGAAAAGATGGGGCTGCCAACGTCATAGTACGACAAGAACCGGCCGGCGGCGTACTTGCAGGCTGCGAGCAGTACGATGTCTAGTCCAGCAGGATCCTGTTTATGTGAGAATGTTGAGGCGACTCCTAGAATTATCCCACAGCAACGTCCTTGAGCGTCCTTCGTTAAAACGTAAGGTTTGGATGTATTTGAAGACCGCACCCTACTTCGGAACGAGAACGCTGATGCCGGTACGACGGCTGCTGAGAAATAGAGCACGTTGAGCTTGTAGGAGGCATCCGTTGGCAGATGATGTTCCTGTAGTACCCCTTTGTCTGACTGGGGATGGCTGCTACGGTCTGTACCATGTCGCTTCGCCCATCTATTCGATTCATATACCGGTAAAAGCTCGATGAGGCGAACGGTGGAAGATTCGGAAACGTAGAAAGGACTGTGTAACGAACAGAAATCAAAGAAAACCCAGGGGTCGTAGTGAATGCCGCCGGTCCAAGCTGCCCAAGACCACGAGGGGAAACCTTCAACCGCTTTCGAAAGCCCGTCAAGGGGGTTGCCGCTTCAGTGGTCGTAAAGAGCCTTAGTGCGGTCATGGGTTCCTGCTCCCATAATGATGCGTGTTCCAGAAATGCTATTGGCAGCCTATAGAGCATAGTCCAGCCGCACTGTTCTTCGAACACCCTAGCGACGCCTGCAAACGCATCCAAGACATCCGAGGCAAAGGTCAGGCGCTTTGATAAATATAACTCGACCACTTTGGCATAACGTGCGAGCGACCAAAGCCAGGTCTCGGGTTGTTGGCAAGTGAACGGGGAGGCCCGAAGATGCCATTCGTCTTCGTAGCAAAAATGAGATTTAAATCTATCTTCCATCCAGGTGCAGTTGTGACAGCTGAAAAACACCTGTGGACCGGTAAAGTAAAGACACCTTCTCGACAAGAGCCTTTCCTGAAATGTCCATGCTCGGGTATCGTAGGTTGAAGTCTCTAAGGCGCTAGAAAGCGTTTGTCGGGTAGTGATCTCGAGCCCACAATCGGAACCAAGACTGTCATAAAGTCTGGTATATGGGCGTACATCCGGTAAGCCTGATTCAGCATTGTCGCCATGGAGAGCCACAAGGGTAATCAATGCTCTGTTGTAGATTCAGGCCATCTCCTGCAGTAGATGGTGCTTCCGCATTTCGTCGTCTTGAGGGATGCACAAGGAATCCACCCACAGGTACGATTCTTCCATGTCAGCAACCGCCTTCATTGCACCTTTAATGACCTGCGGAACTTGTCCTTCCAGTGAGCGCAGAGATCCGACTCCAAACAGGAAATCCTTGTTAGCCTTCGTGAGTCGAAGTTGTGAGACTCCTCCCCAAACGTAACTGAGGGTTATGTACCTGCAGCTATAATCAAGTTCCACAAGTCTTTGTTCATGTACATCGATCAATGTCAAACCTTCGGTGCCCGATCGACTGCGCTGAACCAGAGCTTGATTGCATTCACTCGGGTGTTGACTTTCACAATCTTTTAACCAGGACCTAATAAGAGGCCAATGAAGCTTTGACTTCGGGACAAGGCGGATCCGCTTCTCATGAAAATGTCCACTCTCTCGATAAGCTCCTTCGACCTGCTGTTCGTCTTCGGAGAACACTAGGATTACGGGAAGGTGGTTCGAACGTAAAGGATCAGAAACCGGCGCGGCAGGAAATGAGGGTAATTTTTCGCGTCGTCGTCGACATCGCTCTTGTAGAAACAGTATACACAGTTCACAGACAGGGATCCGCTCCAACGAGAGGGTCAATGGAGACCTATGAAACGCTTCTAGGTTATGGCCAAGGTGGGAAGCTGATTCCCTGGACAGGATCGCCTAGCATTCTTCATATAAGTCCTCCGGAGAACCCATATGGAAAGATTCCTGACACGGCTCATACCTCAGGCGCTCTATGATCAGGGCACAGTTTGGGCAGTCCCCATATCCGTGTCTTGATTTGGACTGTGCCTGTTCACCATGAGGCGAAGAAGGCAGACCGAGCCTTTTGTGCGGTTGGACCTTAAGAGGCATGGCATATCGGGTTGTTGAGGTATCTCCCATGCGCTAGAGCGCAAGACTATTATGACAGGAGGTTTCCTTGCATTCCTGTATCATAAGATCGATTTGTGTGCAAATGATGTAGGCGCAACTGGCAGGACTCGGGATCTGCGTTCCCCAATGCAGGGGACTAATGAATTGAAAAGTGAGTTTCAATTCACGAAACCTCGTGTAACAAATCTTCGAGAAGGAATTCGAAACAACGAGAGCGAGAGAGGCAGAGAACGAGGAGCGCAGCAGAAGACCTAAACCGCGCTCTTATGTGTAAGGCTTCTCTCAAGCTTTGGGGCTGTGCCGGGTTCCACGATCCCTCCCATTGATGACTTAGGTAGCTATCAGCCTCGTTCGCACAGTTCGTCCAGATAAGAATAGCGAACGTGGAGTGAGGATCGCCCTGAGACTGCGTGTCAGGTTGTAGAGTAAGAAGGTGTTGTGAGTAGTCATATTGTTGTATATGATACTGAGATTAGTATAATATTAAACAAGCTGCCGATTTCAACTCGAGAAAGCAAGATTGTAGAGTTGTTGCCTGTTCGGAATCCTACGCTAAGCCCAAATAGGGGCTTTTCTGATCCCTGAACAGCTGAAACCCCGACTTCCGCACTTATCAGCTCCCTCATAGGCCGATCCTCATAATTGAAGCTATAAATAGAAGTCTAACAGGTCGCGAGTCTGAATCCTTCGAACATGACAGAATAGAGTGACGTAACTGCCTATTACGCCACAGCCAGTGCGACAGCGTTAGCCTTGGCTATAAAATGCGGATTACGCTACCGAGGATGATAATGGTTACTTTCACTAAGCCAAAGTCCAATGGAAACGACCAATCTCGAACCACATCCGATCGAGATGACCAATCTTCAACCACAGGCGCCTGTGCCAAGTATGTAACATTTCTCTTGCTAGTCTGCATTTATTGAACACAGCTGAGACGATACGTGATTCGAATCGGAATTGTACGCAACCCGTTGTTGTGAACAAGCAAGCTCATTTTGAGAGCTTTTTGTGCTTTTACAGGCCTCAGTCATTACAGCCAATCGTCTTGCAGCATGCTAGAACCCCATTGGATCTGTCGCAGCCGTATGCTTTCTCGACGTAGGGATTTGTATTCGTCGAAGCAGGAGCAAGACATCAACTCACGTCCGATCTTGTTGCTGGATCTTCAGTAAAAAGGTTGAACAAGATACTGAACTCCATGCCCGCCCAATTTCCAACTTGGGACAACTATCTCACGGCAGCATTGAACTTCCTTACCTTTGAGTTGGAGCAGCAACTATATATTCTGATGGCAAACGAAGACCACCAGGCGCTCTTACGGACGCGCAGACGCCATTCAATCCCCCAGATCCGACTACCACACAACAACCGGTGATAACAGGCTCTCAACCAGCATATTCGTTCAGCCCGCAACTTGCCGCCATCCAAGTCTCTTCTTCAGGTGCAAATGCGCCTTCAACAGCTGGGCATGCCACTGCTACCCCAGCCAACCGGCTTCGTACATGGCTAGAAGTCCTCAAACTCAACTGTCTCTTTGCAAAGCGCGGCGTCACCGTAACTGCATTGGTCGTAGCAATCTTGAGTGCGATCGCAACGGTTGTAGGAATTTTAGTCGCGTACAAGCTTGGCCAAGTGGCCAACAACTATGCTAAATGGGGTTCGGACGAAGAGTTCCGTCAGTCGTGTGAGGCAATGGTCCTGTGCCGTCTTCTAGGTTAACTAAACGAAGGATGACTGATACCTGTACAGGCCGAGAAGGGGCACGAACTCCCACCCAAATGTTTAGAAGTTATTCAAGAAGGATTGCGCCCTCCCCCAGACATGAGAGACAGGCTCGTCAAACGTGGATTGAGTGCTGCGCCCATACTTCTCGGAATGAGTACCGACTCCGTTCCCAAAGGGGAGGGACTCCTACGGGACGCTCTCTGGCTCGTCTTCCTGACTTTTGTGCTTGACTTGTTTTCTAAGGTTATTTCCCCATGGGTGGTTGCTCGGTTTACTGGCGTAGATCCGAGATCTCACCAGGGTGTCCAACAAACCGTTGGACGGTCCGTCCAACGGCCGTCGACGGCCCGTTCCCCGACCAACCGTCAAGCAACTAATGGCCGTCCAACCGTCAGCCTGGAGCCGACGGTCGGAGTCACAACCGTTAGACGGCTTGGCATAGTGTTTGGTGGTGGTTAAGGCTGTGGAAGGTGGTCATGTAGTGTTTTAGATGGCCTTAGAGCCTAATTATGTCACGTGATGATAAGATAAGATCGGAATAACTATTTTCCGGAGCCTCTTTCTAGGGCTATCTCCCTCCACTACCTTTTTTAGGTATAGCACCCCGTTCGACCGTCCAACGGTTCGTTTTTAGACCCCCGCCCCCGACCAACCGTTTACGGCTTAGTTATACCCCCGACCAACCGTTTTGGAGCCTCCGACGGCGACGGTCGGTTTGTTGGACACCCTGGATCTCACCCAGCTCATACAGGATGCGCAGGCTGACTGGCCCAATCTACATGGCGATCATGCTTGACCCGGACATTATGGATACACCATACGGGCAAAAAGGCGACTCGGCTCATAGTAGCAGGGCAGTTTCCCAAATTGGCCTTGAGACTACCTTACGTTCTGCCGTGATCGTGTTGTGGTCTGCTGCTATATGTATCTGGGCGATTGCCCGCTATAGCAGCGGATACTGCACGACTCATACGGATCAAACCCGGAAGCGCACGCTCTTAGGACCAATGTTTCCGCTTGCAGCTTCTGAAGAACCTAGAATCGACGCGAGCAACTCGGACGAATGCGCAAATGTGGCCCTCGGAGCTCAGCTAGCCAAGCCTTTTGAGAAGTTAAATATGAACTCCAACCGAGTTCTTCGCATCATCTCTCTGGAAAAGGAGATAGGAGAAGAGGGGGAAATACCAGTGGCCCAGAGAGTATATTTTCCAGAGTGCCCTTTTCCTTCCACGGGTTGCGGATTTCAGTGCTGGAACTTGGATAGGTGGAAGACGCACGCCACTGAACATCTACAGGATCCGCGCTGCCTTGGGCTTTTCTGCTTGATAGGTGATCAGTACGTGGTCGCAGCAGACGTGGTCAATACTTGGCTTAAATCTCTCCGGCAAAATTACAATATCGCGAATCCTCATGCGGAGACTACGCCTACATTCGCGAATGCTTTTACGACCGGTGCCCAGCTCAGACCTGGTAACGACGATGGAACAGTGATTGAAAAAGCTGCAGGGCTTCGCCAGCTATTCCTCAGCCAACGAGAACTTGCGAAATTACTTCTGGAACACTCACTTCTCATGGAGCTTGCATATAAGGCTTGTTCCAACCAGGAGCGGTTAGAAGGTAAATTGCCGCAGAGTTACATAGCTCTCAACTCAGTGGAATGCCGGTCGCTTCTTGAAAGGCTGTCGAACTTAAGCTGAAAGAGAATGTCCGCCGGAGAAAGGGTCAGTCGCATTTTGGCACGGATGGTGCAGGTCAAGTGAAAATGTGGCGAATCCGGTTCTTTGGCACTAATGAGGGCCTCCACCCTTCGCTTGCGTGTAACTCATCGCATTATGAAGGGCTGTTAGTATGGGCTCCATAAGACTTGCTTTGCATAATCACCTGTACAAACACGCGGACCGGAGCAGCTTTCCTACTTCGTAATGAGCTTTTATGTATTATGAGAACTATAATTATTCAGAACCACGGTCAGGCATCTCGAAAGCTGCAGCTTCTTCAATTGAATTGTGATATTAGGATGCCGGGACACTGGGTGCAGATGATACGGTAGATCTGTGTGGTGTAACGGTGATATACCTACCGATGGTTTATCTGCGAGCCTCTGCAAGGTTTCCTTTCCTGTTCTAGAGGGTGAGTGTCGCCGCCCTAAGCTCGCGCGAGCTAAGGTGAGCATGGGTGAGCATGGGTGATCCCTTATCTTGACTCACCTATGTCTCGAGGAGCCGAAAAAGGCTCTCTTATATTGCCTAGCACTCTAAATATATCTCGGCTAAGCCTACTGCCCTTAACTTAGCCATCTCCTTTAATCCTTTAAGCTATTAGTAACGTACTCACCTCACTCCACTTATCCTACCGACTTTAGACGACTTCACAACCATCCTGCATTACTAAACTTTATCCAGATTTTAAATTTTGCTTTAGCTACAGCATGTAAATAGGTATCTTCCATATAGACTTCCATTTTGAACTTTCTAACTAATAATCTGATAGTTTGCCTCTATTACCTCTTTGCTGCTTGCATCTGCAAAACTGTAAGGCAACTAGCCAAAAGATCCGTGCTTTATGCTGTGAGAGTATAGGTGGTGAACACTAGTTGGGATTGATTGTTCGTAAAGGTCAGATATAGGTAGCGATGATAATAATAAACACTATATGTAATAGGCGAGGGTATAGAAGAAGTATAATTAATATTAGTAAGGATAGTTAGTTTCTATCTAAGGTTCCGTATCGGAGTTGCTATTTTATAGGTATATTAAGTAGTTAATACCGCTAAAAAGCACTTTTAATAAAGGAAAGAAAACTAGAAAGCCAAGCCTAGCCAGATCACATGCTACTCTAACCTTCCACCAGCTACTCCACCACAATGCGGAAACAGCTCTGTCGGACGAACAACTCGAATAAGCAGGTAGGAAGGGCTAGTCGGATAGAGGATCTAGTAAGCCAGCTTTACATGCTATAAAGTTAATTAAATGCCTCTTTACGGGGCGTAGGTTTTATACGGACGGCCTTTACAAGCTAATCGAGCGCAACTACAAAGATGGAATGGCACAGCCCCAAGCTCCCATGATGACACCTAAACACGTGCAAGAGCACGTACAATGCTCTAGCTGGCCTGATTCCCTATGTATAAGTTCACATCTGCTGTCGTCGCCATCAGGACACACTTTCCACGTCCACCTATCTCTGCAACGTTGACACAGAGTCTACCATCTCCTCAATCCGCTTCAAGCGCATAACGAAGGTCTTCCCTACTGTGCCAAGCCAATCCTCATCCAGCTTTAAAGGGGAGTTCGGTGCTCTTCATACGTTTCTTCGAAGCAAAGACTTCACGGCTAAGTAAGCACCCGCTGCGCTGTTAGTCGGTCCTCTCGATTGCCGTGTTCGGAGCGCTGACCGTTCTCGCTAGTCTTCACAATGGGGAATTGCTTCTCCTCGTATGAGTCCCGGACGGGACTCCGACGGGGCCAGTCGAGCCACGAGAGCTACAAGGCTCCTCGGAAAGCAAAGCATCACGGCGGCGGTAGTGGTGGAGGGTGGTTCTCTAGCGGTGATAGCGGCGGTGGTGGAGGAGATTCAGGAGGAAGCTGCGGAGGAGGTGGTGGTGGAGGAGGGGGCGGAGGCGGTGATTGATGTCATGAGAGGAGCATGCGTGGAGGAACATGTTGCATGCTTCTAGGCGTTCTTTCAGAATTTGATATCCTCGGACGCGGTGCCTAAAGGAGACGAAGCACTGCCCACTGGGCGTGGCACGCGCCGAGCAGGAGGCTGGCGTTCTTTGAGGATTTGCTCGCCCCTATGCAGCAGAAGTATCTGATAGACCCGGAAAGAAGAACCCAGTGAAAGCTTCGAGATCCATTCCTGTAGTGTCGCCTACACTCATAACACTTGAGAGTAGCTTCATGCTTGCATCTTGACAAACTCACAAAATCGAGCTCACACACGTTCACAGCTGTCCAGTAAAATCGTAAAGAAAGCGCTGCTGGGGGCTGGCTGCCGCATCACGGCACGGCGGATCGAGGCCCGTGGACAAAAGTCATGTCCGGTCTTGGCGGAGATTTTGGTGCACGGACCGGACACGACTTATTATTGTTCACGAGCCTCGGATTGACGTAGTGAGCGCCAAAACCAGCCTTGTAGGATTCTCGAATGCGCAATTCTACAGGATCCTCTCGCAGCCTTTGGGTAGGGTGTTTCCCCGCAAAAAGCCCCTGCACACTAGCCATCCGCTGCAAGAGGATCCTGTACCTACAATCAAGCACCCTGGCAGGGGGCTGTGCCATATTAGAGCGGGGCTGAGTTAGCATCTATAAACCCAAAGATACTGTCTCTATCTGAAGCTGCTCGTCTACATTAACCGGCTCTTACAAATTCTACATATTCCTCAACATCACTCGTACTACGCATATACCTAGAGAAAGCCTTTCCCACTTCCTAAATTACTTTCTACTCGGAGATTTCTTCAGCAATCTTACTCCTCTCTATACACTCCTTTGGCGGAAAGTCTCCGAGGCCAAACGAGTGCTCACAGTAAGCCTGACGGCTCTGCTACAGCCTCAGGAGCGCTCACCACTTGCAGAGCGCCAAGCCCGAAGATGGGCAACTGTTTCTCTTCCGCTCAAACCCATGCCGACCAGGCGCAGGACGGGCGAGACTGGGATTATTACCTCAAACTTCATCAAGCACGATATCCTTCTCAAGCCCATCCCGACCAGTCGCAGGACCCACGAGACCGTGAATATTACCGTAGACTTCATCAAGTACGAAATCCTCATCGCAGCGGCGGTGGGTACGGCTTTGGAGGGGGTTCTTCGGCGGTGGTGGAGGTGATGGAGGAGGTGGAGGCGGGTGCTGATATTAGGAAAGGAGGATGAATCACGGGCCTTTTGCTGGAGGCACCTAGGCCTTCTTTCAAACGTTTGATAGCTCGACCTGGCAGATCCTATGAGGTACTCTGAACACATACACATATGCAAACCTTGGCGTTCACCCTCGTAGTCTTATGTACGCCCTTGACACTTGAGAGTGGCTTATGCTTGCACCTTGCTGGCTTTTGAACCGAATTCCACATGCAATCGAATCTGCCCCGATAGACTCCTTCGAGAAAGGGGCAGTGCTATAAAGTGCTACCACCAAGCAGGACGTACTTTGGCTAAGGCTGCGTTGTAGCGGTGTTTGATGTGCTGGCACGTGGATGCCGGAATCAGACTTGCAGGATTGCCCAATGCACATGCCTTTTCCGGCACCTTGGCTGAGGCTGTGTACCGATAAATAGTAACACTGTATATCCGCATCAGCCGATGTCGAAGCTTGGCAACCTTATCAATCGTTCGACCTTCTCTATTCTTCAGTCGACTTGTGACAACATCCATGCCGTAGGAATCGCACAGTACTCAAGCCAAGATGGTTGCATAGAGAGCTGTTCATCAAGTATTAAAAGCAAGCATGCCGTGCGTTTTGGGAGGCCCCCAGACACCCCCAACGCCGTTCCAAAAGGCTCCAAGATCTCTTCAAGCCTTCTTTTTCAGCGCGCATACGTCGAGAATTCCGGCTTCGACCACCTCCCTATACTTTGAGCCTTCTACCAGCCCTCATCCTCATTACACGTCCCTTGGGGTAAAGCCTCCGACTTCAGCGCTCGACATATACACCCAGCGTGTGAGCCATGAGTGTGGGCTTATCAAACCAGCTGGCGCTAATCATCTACAGAGAGCCAGTTGCTTAAATGGGCAACTGTATGTCCTGCGGTGCCGGAACAGATGGAGGGGGAGGAGGCGGCGGCTAGTGATGGACTTTGAGAGAGTGGAGGGACTCAGGGAATATCAACTGAGCGATTTTGTCTGCAAGCATTCCGTATCTATGTACAACTTTCCAGCACACATTCAGTAAACTCTTGAGAAACGTTCCACAGGAGCACGTTGGTTTGGATATTGGAGCGCCATGTCGCTGCGAATGGGATTGCATGCCGCAAGTAGCTAATTATAAACACAGCGGAACGCACTCATCCTTAACAATCATTTTGCCCGACACTGAGTGAGAGCCGTTCCGTACTATCCTGTGTGGATAGGATATTCTCCAGGTATCCATTGCGGTTGCTTTTGAATGAGGACCATGTCACATGCAAGTTACACTGCAACACCTCCTGGCACGCCGCATCCTCACAGCGCCTTTCATCTGACAAGTTATAGAGGCAACGAAGTGTCAATGCGTGCATATATTCAATTTGATGTTGAGAACCGGGAACTGCAGGATGAGATGATGTGTCTGCCTGTTTATTTCTGCGTCACACCGGATGATTGGTTCTATGAAGATGAGGTGGATGAAGATGAGGTGGATGAAGACCAGATGGATGCAGATGAGGTGACGGCCTGGCATCCCGTCCACATCACCTTGCCTAAAATTCAAGATGTTGTGACTTCGAAGTTGTGTGGGTTGGTCCTCCAACGGGTGCCCTGTTATTCGACTTTTAAGCGGGTCGGTGTGTTCACAGTAAATGGGAAACATAGCGAGATCTTCCGAACGCAACCCGAGAGTGTATCACCATTATCTGAGTTGAAGCGGGCTATTCTCGACGACCTGTCTTCAGGCCCGGACGCAGATAGAACTTGAGTCTTTCAGTGAAAGACAACATACTTCTTTACTATAATTACTTCTAGGAATTCAACGCTCTGCACAAGTACAATCGAGCTTTAACAGGCGGTTCTAAAGTGGAGCTTTCTAGTGGTAACGTTGCGGCAGTGGTCATATCCGTGGCTTGATTACTCGTAGTATGTGGATGAGGCTACTTACTAGGTGCTATGCTATGCTTATTGCACATATTTCTAAAAGGGTTGAGGGCTACCTAAGTAATGCTATAATCTAACCTACCTATCGTGAGCAACATCGTAAAGCTTTAATTCGACCAAGCAAAGGCGACTACTGCCTAGGTGGGTAACGCCACCAGTCATACCGCAGCCATTGAAGCAGAGTTCCCCTATAAGCAAAAGTCAAAAACATACAGCAGTAGGTATTCGCTAGTGGTCACCCACCTAACTACTAATCTACCGATTCAAAGGTTATGTATGGCAGAGCGGACGGGATGCCCAGTATTCTTTGATCTATGGCCGTATGTGACAGTAGAAGCTGGTCTTTGCATAATATATCCTCAGAATGTAGGGGTGTTGAAGTCGTGTTAGATTTTCTTCCTCTCGGGACCCCCCTCATGACACAGCCGGTCGAACAACCAACGGTCCTCTGCAGCGGCCTCGACATAATTCGAATTCCGAGCGTCTGGAACTCTATGGCGGTTTGGCATGCTGAGACAGCGAGCCTGAAGCTCACCCAGGCGCTTCGTTGTATGAGCCATACAAGTTGGCTTTCCACTGCTAGGCTGCTCGACCAAACATATCGTTGAACTGGAAGTCACATGTACGGTTCACTTTCTATATAGGTTCATCACCTACTCCATTGACGGCCGACATATCTGAAATGAACTGGTTGCTGGGAATCACGATCTATCTATCTATCCGCAAAAATGCAACACTACCAACTCCTCGGTCCAAAGATCTCGCCCTCCGGCACCGTCTTATACGAGCAAGCCTGCCAGTCACACCCCTAGCGCACCTGTCAGCAAAATAATCCCCCAAACAGTCCCCCACCCCCTCCCAAAGAGCAACATACCTGCTTATAAACCTCCGTCCCCCACCACCTAAACCTATCCATAAGCCCCGTATACCCAAACGCAAAGAAAACCACCACGACCCCAACCGCGACGCTCGAATCCAGTCCCGCACTCGTCGTCATCGTATACTTCCCCCACCACGCCCTATACCTCCTCTGCACGAAGCAATTAAAGAACCAGCACACGAGCGCCCAGACGCTAAAGTTCAGCCCCGTGGCCGGCGGGATCCAGCTCAAGCTCCCAAACAGGACCGGCAGATTCACGTTCCGCCAGAAACTCTTCCTGTGCCGTCGTCCCAGCATCCAGACCCCCACTGGCGCGATGGCCCCGACCAAAAACGCCCACACGAGCGGGCGATATAAGGCGCCGGGGCCGAAGAAGCGCGCGGGCCCGACGACGCCCCAGAGGATGCTGCCATTGAAGTGGACGCGCGCGATGGGGCACGTGAAGCCGTTGATAGCGGCGGGGTGCAGATGCCACGGATGTGGGTGAGCATCCAGTTTAGGACGCCGATCTGGGTCAGCGAGGAGACGGTTGTGGCGAGGAGCTGGAGTTTGAAGAGGATGCGGGGCGGGATCTTCATGTAGTGGCCTAGTTTGAGGTCGGAGGAGAATTTGAGGCCTTGGGTGGAGGTGATCTAAGGGGGTGGGAGGGTTAGTTTGGGGGAGGATGGGGGATAAGGGGTGGGGACGCATACGTAGCCGTAGGTCACGAAGACCATGTTTGCGACGGGGCGGCCGGGGAAAACGACGCCGCAGATTAGTTGGCAGATTAGGTAGAGGCTACTTTGCTGGTTTGTGATGGCCATGACGATGCCGATGGGAATGAAGAGGAGGGTGCAGATGCCGAGGGAAAGCAGTAAGCCGTACCATGGCAGGTGGATCGGGTAGCTAAGAGTATGAGTTGGCGGTCCCAAAACAAATAGAAGGAGGAAACTGACTACTCAACAACGAACATTCCAACCGCTGTCATGCTCACACCAGTTAGTAAATACCAGCTGACAGGAACGTCCTCGTATCTTCGCATCAGCCGGTTGTGCACATCCTCCGCACTCATCAGGTTGTCAAGACCGGGTGCCGACGCTGAAGAGATCGAGCTCATACGCCGTAAGTTGGGCATCGGCTCGCTAGTGTCGCCAGATGAGAGTCGCCTGTACATGGCTTTGTCCTCGCTGCGTATCTCGTCCAGGGATCTTCGCCATTGTTTGACGATATCCCTGCCGTGCCAACAAGCTGTATGCGTAATCAAGGCTGCCAAGGCAGCAAATTGAAGCGCATAACTGAGGACGTAGGTCATTGGCATGAACACTCGGCTGTATTTGTGATAGGCTTCCTCATCAAAGAGGAAGTCCGGTGTTAGAATCTTGCTCACGTCGTAAGGTTTGCCAGTGTTGTCGAATACGGCCGAAGAGAGGATTGGCATGTATGAAGAATACAGGACGTTAGAGTAGTCTGACTTTGGCGTCAGTGGTGGGCTATAACCAACTTTTTCGGCTTGGCACTCACACAGGATGGGAGCTACGATGAACATGATGACGACTAAACCACTGACGATGTTCATAGCAGCCCAAAACGGCACTACGAGGGGCGAGCCAATGTATGCGATCTGCGACCAATCGAAGGTCACGGGGAACAGGCCGAGACCTGATGAAGTACCGAACTGCGAGGATGTTACTGTATGATATCAAACAACAATGCTCTCTCACGTACAAGGTTGGCAATGATCACATTCTTCGGCGCGAACCAGGTGATGACATTAAAGTAGCTCAGCGCTGGCATCAGTAAACCAGGTATAAAGTAGAATGCGAAGGAACCACAGAAAACGTAGAGGAAGAACTTTGAGCGTGAGATGCGCCAGCTGTTCGCCGGATGGTTCTCGTCGTTATGCAGGGTAGTAAACATCGATGTAGAGATAAGGGTGCCGGGCCATATCATGCCGCTGGGTCGGACGAGGAATCTGCGCGTCATGCCAGCAATGGCATATCCAAGGATCTGGGTCGATAAAGTCAACAGGACCTGATAGATGACGCTAGTTTCCTGGTGATAGAATTTGGTCTGCTCTACAATCACCTGCAAGAGTCAGTATGGAGTATGCAAAGACGACTAACGAAGTGCAAGCTTACATCAGTAGCGAAAGCGAACCCAAATGACACATTACTGGCAATGTAGACGCAACAATGCTCCTTTTCGTTCCAATGGCCTTGGGCGAGCCAAAGCCGGAAGCGACGCCTCCAGCTCGTGGAGACTTGGGCTGGTTTCGGGAAAGATCCTGTGTGGTAGCCGTTCGGGGAGGAGAGAAGGCCTTCAGGATTGTGGTATTCCATGGAAGTATTTACATCGAGAATGTGTGACAGGAGTGATCCGTCGACAAATAGCTCATCAGGATCGTCGTCACGAGTGAGTAGCTGATCCCAAAGAAGGCCCAGAGGATGAACAAGTAATAAAGCGATGACTGGAGTGATGCTAACGCTTGGGTATCTTAACGAGAAAAAAAGATTGGTCGAAGAGCCTAAAATGGAAAAGAGCATTGACAGCGTCCACATACGAGGGGTATTGATGGACAATGAAGTATCATCAGTCGGCCGTACACTAGCGCGAACTTGAGGGTATGGAGAGTTATCCGGAGGATCATGTGAGGGATGTTTGTCCGGCATCATATGATCATCTGATGATGCACCATCCTCGCTGCCAGAGTCAGAACCCTCAACCGCACTCTCGCTTGATGTGTGTGTATCTTCGAGTGTCGCACCCATACCCACTGCCGCAGGCATGCCAGCATTCGCAGTGAACCGTATCTCCAACCCGGATTCTTGTTGGCCTTCGACAGCCTCGTCGGCAGCTTGGCTCCGTTTCCGAAGAGCATTGCTGGGTTCTGCAGCTGTAGAGAGCTTCCGTTTCCGCGGCCCAGATTGTCCAGAGGTCTGGCTGCTCTTCCTAGCTCTTGCGCGATCTCCCAACACCCTGATCAAAGAGTATTCCCGAGTCGGCTCACCGTGTCCCCGCAATCGCCTAATCTCGAGGCCATGCAGGTCTCCAGACCCGTCGAAGTCTGTATTATCTTCTGACTCTGAGGGAGAGGCGCTGGAGCTCAAGTGGTGTACAGGAAGCGCTCCGTAGGACCCAGTGCCTTGCGCCGGCGACGAGCGAAGGAAGAGTGGGGCGCGGGACATGGTGAGATCAGCCTCAGCTGCTGCGACAGATTGTCCTGGCAGCGAGGGGACCGATATCTGAGGGCTTGAGGAATCAATTTGCCTGCTGCTGTAGGCATCAGAAAGCCCGAAGTCGGCAGCACGACCCGGCTCGGGGGCTTCTTTTTGGGGGTAGGAGTTCATCTAGCTCGTAGGCTGCAGGTGACACCGGGAGAGGCGAGGTCCGGGACGCAGAAACACTTGGCGGTAACGGCGACGAGGTGGGATTGTTAGCCTCTGTGTAGTCGTGCGCTCTCCGCACTGTGCCTTCATGCAATGCTCCCAACTGATAGTCCATCGGTGACGTGTACGAGCAGGTGGTTATGCCTTGCTTCATGAAATATCATATCAGATGCGGCTAGATCCGCCATACCCGTATGATCCCGTATGATCCCGTATGTAGGGCGCCGGCATCACGTTTTCGCACATGGGATTCTGGCGTTGCAGCGTGCATGAAGCCGACCATGGAGATCACTGCGCTTGCAGCATCTGTCGCTTGGCAGCGGCTTCAGTTCCGGGAGAGATATTGTGTCTCGTCGAAGCACCATATTCGAGCAGCTACCCGTATCTTGGGTCCATACGCGGAAATCGCTGTCTGTACTGCTCTCACCGCCGCTGCCGACGAGCGGTTCTATATCTAGTTGAACGCTATTAATTTCGCCGAGCAGACGCCTATATGCAGATGAAGCGGTCTAACACTCGGACAGAGTGACGAATATATAGTACATGCCGAACCGGTCAAGATCCGCGCAGGTCAACATGACCATGGCCGGCAGCCAGCAGCTCAGCTTGAGCAATAGCTCCATCCATATCCCCCTTGTTGTACAGAAACAGGCCCTGCAGCGCTGCAGGGCTGATAGAATTTACAAGGCCCAGCTCTTGGACCCTTTGCATAAACCTCTTCCTGCCCTCACCATCAACGTCGACATCAGCATAAAAGCGATCCCAAAGTGCCTCTATCTGAGACTCAGTGGCCTCGCCAAGCCGGACTGTCATATCAATGCGGCCAGGCCTGACGAGCGCTGCATCGAGCCGCTCAACGTGGTTTGTTGTCAGAAATATTATGCGCTCTTCCGCGCTTGCAACTCCATCCAGTGCATTCAGCAGCCCGGAAAAGGTCACTGTAGCACCCGCATAACCATGCTCGTCTGCTTGAGCGCGGTTGATCCAGGCCGCATCAGCGTCCTCGAGGAGAACGATCGTTCGCGGCGGCACCTTTTGAAGTAGGTAATTTAGCCGATCATCTGTTAGTCCACGCTCGCTCACGTTGAGAATGGCGATGTTGAAGTCAAGTTCGCCGGCCAGGGCTTGTATGAACGAGCTCTTGCCGGTACCTGGTGGTCCGTAGAGTAGGTAACCGCGTCTGTATGGTATGCCGCGATCGAGATACCAAGTTCTAGCGCCTAGAAAGGCTTGGATGTCTTCAAGTATCCGTTCTTTGACACCTCGTTCTAACACCACGGATTCCAAAGGTCGCTTCCTCTTGGGCTGCCCAAACGTTTCCCAGTCAGTCCCTCGTGAAGTGAATATGACTGTCTTGCCCTCGTGCATCTGTGCTGCCAGCTGATGAGCCTCTTTGAAGAGCTGCTCGAACACGTGACGATATGCGTAGAGCGTTGTCAAGGTCACAGTCTCGAACGGTATTCCGGTCTGCAGGTCGAATGTTTTCTCCCTCTGACGGTCAACCATTATGAATGCATTGCCGTAACGCATGAGATGCTTTCCCGGCCCGGGCACAATCGCGAAGTGAGTGTGAGGCGCGCCATCTGCTCGCTTCACCTTGGCAGTCTGAATCTGGAGGTGATGGAGGCGAGGCGTGATTCGGCGGATTATGGAGGAAAATATACCGCGCTGTTGGACATTGCTGGATTAGTGGTCAGTCTGCTTCATGAGAGTAGACCACACGGCATAGATGCTCTGCTGACCTAGCTACCCCCACACTGCTTTCCGCGCCTGCCAGTTGCGCCCTTTGATATGCGGACATCCAGTGCAGGAGCCATTGGTACGACTCATCGTGGCGGGTAATCTCGAGGTCTACGAGTAGCCGCCGGCGTAGAAGGGAAGCGCCTCGTCGTAATCCTTGCTGGCCTATTCGGGCGACAGCAGCGAGGCCTGCTAAACCGAAACCCTGGATCATAATCTGTCAGCGCAGGATGAGAATTGAGAGCGCGGAAGGAGCTACCGCGGTGAAGAACGGGTTCGCTGTCAACTGGGAGAAGATGGACCCATCGCCGCCTCCAATGTTAATCTGTTTCGCCAGTTGCTGCGGCGCCTGCTGCGATGAGGCAGGTGCATTCTGGTCCATGAACCCTCAGATGCTTCCTCAAGAAGGTTTGTTGGGGTGCAGCGGATGCATCGACTTTTGCGGCAATCCGGGGAAGCGCCTTCCCGCAAATAGCAGGGGAGCTATGGCCACCCGAGCGCCAATCACCGCCCTCCACTGCTCTCTGCGTTCACCGATAACCTCCTACGAATTCTCCCTCTTGCAATATCTTCGAAGGTTGTTGTGCTGCCGGTGACAGACACAATGGCGAGCAATACGGTGACCATAGGGAAGACTTATTTCAAGGCGTTGCTTCGCCGGTACGTGTTTGTCCCCGTACATCTCTGTACAGATTGAGCATAGGCTAACAAACCCAAGCGCCGAATTTGTTAGTGTTCCTCACACCAGCGTTGCATCACACGCGTCCAGCTCGCGTAATAGGACACAGACTGACTACGTCTTGCTCAGGATATCGACGATGACCAGCTCAACACGCCTAGCAACGTTCTGCCATCCACTGTGCTCATCACTAAGGCTGAGTATGATTACCTGGTACGTTTCCCCCAGCAAACACTGTCGCAGAAACGCTGACGATATCCTGAACAGATTCGCTCTGAACAGGAATACAGTATGTGATGCTGTCCATGCCCTTCCCTAAGAAGATCCGCGACGCCAGTGATATACAGAAGATCTTCCATTCACAGCCGGCTCACTAAGTCTGCTCCCAGACATCCTTCGGACAGCCCTGTTCCATGGTGGCCTTTCTCACGAGACCCTGAACTGCCTGATTTCTGGCGAGGGCAACGACTTAGAGAGCAACGCTGAGTCCGCCCACAATGGCTGGGAGGAGACTTTCCAACGGCCCAAGCCGGTACCGGTCACCATCTCCAAGCCACACGATTATATACCAACCTCCGAGACTTCAGAGAGCATGACCAACGGCAACGGTTTTCTTTCGAGGCCCCAAGCCAGTTTCGCAAGGTCCAACAGCTTCGGGATGACGCCATCCATGGACGACATGCCGCCAGAGCACCATGTCGATCTTGGTTCGCTGGACCCAGAAAGTTATGCGAAGCAAGCACCGTTCCCACGCAATGACCAGCGTACTATCTTGTTCACGAATCTCCATGAGTCCACGACACACAAGGATCTTGTCGGTATCGTACGTGGAGGACGGTTGCTCGACATCTTCCTTAGATGTGACCGGACAGCAACAGTCTCGTTCGTGGAAGGTGCTCAAGAGTTCCTGAAGTACGCCAAGCGCAATGACTTCTATCTCCACGGCAAGCGGGTAGGCCCCCAGGATTGGAAGCTGAGTCCGTCGACGGGGTTCTGACAGATTTATCTAGCTCGAAGTCCAGTGGAACGACCGTCAATTCCACATGCCTCCCCACGTCGCCAACAAGATTTCTATTGGTGCTACGCGCAATCTCGTGATCCGCAATGCACTATCGAAAGGTCTTTCCGAGACCCGCATCCGAGAAGACATGGAGCATATCCATAACCTCGTCATCGTCGATGTCAAGTTCCGTGACGGCGATGCCTACGTCTCCACAAACAGCGTCCACAACTGTCTGTTTGCGCGTACCTGCATGATGAGCAGAAGGGACTACAAGGGTCTGCGTATTGAGTGGTACCCAGACGAATGTGCCGCCCCTTTGCCGCAGAGCATGCCCCAGGTGCGATCGCATATGCCATGGAAGGTGCCAACAGCCAATGCACCGCAGCACTCTGGAAGAAGAATGCCTCAAGCTCCGAAGCCAGTCGCAGCGTCCACGTCAAATCGATTCGGTGTGCTGAACATGGATGGCTCCGAAAACTCTTCCGAATCTGAATCTGAATCTGAGGATGACCAAGACGAGACAATCGATGGTGTCGAGCTGCCAAGTACCGGTATGGGGTCTCCCTGGGCTACGCCACGTATTGGGGCCTAATTTATTGTCGCCGGCCATCTCCGCTATTGGGATGCGCCTCTGTTCAGAGCCTTGCCTGATCAGCCCCTGGGCGCCTTTTTGCGACTCTCGACACGACATTTACCTTTGCGGCCCGCTTGCACATCAAAAATGTCTCGGCCTTCTCAAGTGCTCCCTTCGGATTGTATCAATTGTACTTTTACGACGATGTTCATGCGGCTGGTGTTCTGACTCCATGGCTGTCCTCATCCGTCCATGGGTGTCTGGTTTGCTTCTCCGACTGCCTCTACGAGACTATGGTCTCCTTCTCATAGAACACATGGCGGTACGGATTGCTCTGCATCGGGTCAAACCGGAGGGATAAGGTTGTTTTCTTTGCTTCATTCGGTTCTTGCTTCTCTTGCTTGTTTGCTATGCATAGATACCCCCTACGGCCTGCTGTATCCAGTTTCTAGATGACTTCAATCATGATTCATACCTCGTCACCGCTCGTGCTCCTCGAACCATGAAAATACGTCTCATGCCCTTCCAGCATCAAGTCACCAAGGATACCACCAACGCCTCATTTCATCCCGCTGCCTTCACTCACAGCTTACTCCCCTTCCCCTTCCATGTCTATACACATAATGCCAATCCTCCCTCGCCAGATCCTTCCTAACCCCATAGTTCTCCTCGGCATCCTCCAAGATGCCCAAATCGAGATCCACAACGCTCATCCCCTCCGCCGCGCTCCCGAGCCGCGTCAACGGGCCGATAAAGGGACCGTCACCTGCGAGAGCCCCGCGTAGCCTTTGCCAGGCGGGCCGCCGGCATTGGCGAAGACGATCGCGCACGTGTTTTCGTAGCATCGGCTAGTTAGGGTGCTGTCGAGGAAGAGGGCTTCGGCGCTGGGGTTGTGGGAGAGGCCGCGGGGGTGCAGTCCATGAGGGTCCCTGTTATTTAAAGGGGTTGTGTTAGCGGATGAGAGCAAGGGGGAGGAAGCTGGTTTTATTGGGGTGTGCTTGTCGTTTTGGGGAAGGGGGAAGGGGGAAGGTGGAAGGAGGCCGTACAGAAAGTGGGGATTATGATGATTTTGGCGCCTTGCGAGATGAGCTCGCGGAAGGCTTCGGGGAAGGCGAGGTCCCAGCAGATCAGCATGCCGACTTTACCGAGGGGCGTGTCGAAGACTTCGTGGGCGTCGTGGCCGGAGGAGGTGAGGTGCTCGCGCTCGGGATGCCTGCAGATCGTCAGTCCCTTTGTCAGTGGTGTTTTGGCGTGTCAGATTTCAGAGGACGATTTCCGGACAATCGTCTTTCATTTAGAGGCACGTCAGATGTGCAGTAATTTTTGTGAAGTAACCTAGGTAGCCTGTAAGAGAACATATATTTACCTACCACAGATTTTTCTTCACGTATTTCCCAATGATCTCGCCCTTGTTATCAATGAAGTACGCCACATTGATCAACTTGCTCTCGTATTCCTTCTCTCCTGGATGATACTCTCCAATGCTCCCGGGCACAATGCAGATGTTACACTCCTTAGCCAGATCTTGGTATTTGCGGAGGTAAGTTTCCCATTGCGCGCAGACATTAATGAACTTGCTATCCTTGGGTAGCCAATTCGTCAGGTGGTACTCCGGTAGTACTGCGAGCTCGGCACCTTGCTTTGCTGCGGACCGAATGAAGGTCGCTGCTTTATTGAAGTTGAACTCAGGGTCGAGGGGCTTGGGATAGAGCTGGATTACTGCGACTTTGTGTATAGGAGCCATGGTTTGGTACGAGCAAAGAAGATAGCTAATGCAGTAAGAGATGGACCGGGGAAAGGTGAAAGGCTATTTACATGAACACGACATAGGAGAATAAGTCCTCTTGCGGGCCTTGCGGGGAGCCCTCGATGTCACGCATTCATGAAGCCATGATGCCCGCTCTTATCGATTGTGGCCTTAGGCAAATATGAAATTCCACACCAAGCGAAATCCACTGGAAATAATTGATCATCAACCTCACACACTACCACAACACCAACGCAAGAGCTATTCGCCCCTCCGCCCACTTTCCAGGAATATCGACGGAGAAAGAGAGGCGACCATGAGTCTGCGACAGCCAGTCCCGCCGTACCAGCATGGCGAGGCTCCGACAAGAGCACCGGCAGACGACTCGGATGTGGAGGAAGAAGCGCTAGCGGAGGACTATCGCGAGCAAGTGCAGTATGGAGATGGCATGGATGATCTGGAACGGACAACATCACTAGGCGCGCAAAGTCAACAGGATATACACGCGCAATTAGCGGCTGCCGCAACACCGCTGGAATTCCAAGCAACTTTGGAGACGAAGTTTGCGAGCTACGACAACTACTGCAGTCTGTTCCACTACATACTGAACTCGGATGGGCCGGTAGATTTAGAGGTGCCCTCGGTAGGATGGAGATCTCTAGAAGACTAGGGCGACAGGACTGACGTGTGTTGTAGTATTACTGGGCTTGGGACGTGATTGACGAGTTCATATATCAGTTCAACAGCTTCTGCAGCTACCGCCAGCGAGTCGCATTCAAAGCCGAGAATGAGGAGGAGATCCAGATTCTACGGGAGAACCCGAACACATGGGGCTGCTACAGTGTCCTGAACGTCCTGTACTCCTTGATTCAGCGATCACAGATCAGCGAGCAGCTGGCAGCCATGAAGCGTGGAGACGACCCGAGCCAGTACGCTGGCGAGTACGGCAATCGGCCACTATACAAGATGCTTGGTTACTTCTCCATTATCGGACTTCTACGAGTGCACTGCCTCCTAGGCGATTTCAGTCTGGCGCTCAAGACTCTGGACGACATCGAGCTGAACAAGAAGGCCATGTTTGCCCGCGTCATGGCCGCTCACTTCACAACCTACTACTATGTCGGCTTCTCCTACATGATGATGCGCCGGTACGCCGATGCCATCCGCATGTTCAGCCATATACTCGTCTACGTCTCCCGCACGAAGAACTTCCAGAAGAACTCACAGTACGACTCGATCACGAAGAAGAATGACCAGATGTACGCGCTCATTGCTATTTGCGTAGCGTTCAATCCCACGAGGTTAGACGACACCATCCACACCGCCCTGAGGGAGAAGTACGGCGAACAATTCAACCGCTTACAGCGCGGTGGCCCGGAAGCGCTGCCCCTCTTTGAGGAGCTCTTCCGCCAGGCGTGCCCGAAGTTCATATCGCCCACACCCCTGACTTCGACAACCCGGCGGTCAATGTTGACCCCCTGGAACACCATCTCGCTATCTTCATGGATGAGGTCAAGAACAACATGCACTCGCCAACCGTCAGGAGCTACCTTAAGCTGTACACGACTATGGATCTCAAGAAGCTGGCTGGGTTCCTAGACGTGGAGCCGGAGAAGCTGAGGCACTGGTTGCTTGTCAACAAGCAGAGGAGCAGGCAGATCAGGTGGAGCGAGGGTGGTCTTTTGGATGGTGATGTGGTGAACAGCAGTGATTTGGACTATGCTATGGAGGGGGTAAGCGATATATCTTTTCCTGAGCCACTCTATATATGGCTGGCAAGACTTGGAGACTGAAGCTGACTTCTATCTCAGGATCTCATCCATGTCTCTGAGGCCAAGGTTGGTCGGAGATTGGTCGACTGGTATCTCAGGAACCTTGCGAGGACGTATTGATCCTCGTTCTGGCTTTTCTTCTTACACGACATGTTGCGTTTGCGAAGTCATGGGCCCTGGAATGGATCTATTGTCGGCCTCGATAGTGTGCTTTGAGCGATGTTCAGACATCGAGCGGGGCCGTACCTGGGGTGCAGTGTGCTGACATTGAGATGGCCTTCCGATGAGTCGGCGGTGTCAACAGCGTGAGCATCTGAGTTGAACCGTGGCTGAAAGGCTTCGTCGTGAGCGATAAAGCCACTAAGCGGTTCGCTGAAAGGAGATAGAAGCAAGTAGAGAGCCATCTAGTCAAGGCGCATAATATTCGTGCTTCACGTGAACCAGGGGTGCCAAGAGCCAGTGACATCTGCGGATATGGTTTATCGTGGGCCACTCGTCGCTCACCACCCAGTTATATCAACGCAGAGAGCTGTGTGTTAGCCAACGATTGCTCCCACGAGGCTATGAACTTGCAATACTGTCATCAACAATTCAAGCCAGCTTCTGAAACGTACTTGCTCCGCTGACACGGCCAATTGCCTTACTCGAAGCTCCTCCCTTACCACAGCTCCCACAACTACCTCAAACGCATACCAGCACCAACAGCGCTCAACAGCGCCCATAGACATGGCGCCCGACCTCAATTCCGTCCCTGCATCTCCCCGCAACGCCTCAGCAACCATCGCCCTCCCAGCCTCCACACCCTCTCGACCTCGTCCCTCCTCGCGCCAATCCTCTCAACCAACCTCCCGTCGAGCTTCTCAAATCTTCCCCATGAGCCCTCCACCGCTGCCACTAGCTACGCCGGGCGGCACCATACCGACCTCTGCGCAGAGCACCCACCACCCCTTCCCACCGCTTAGCCCAAGCGTCAGCAACACGATGGGAGGCCCCACGACCGCTCATACTAGCGTCGACGCAGCGGGCGTGCCTATGAGACATCCACGACCGCTGACGGCAGCGGAGTTGCATCTGGAGCTTGAGAAGGAGCAGGAGGCTGTTGTATGTCTCCGCTTACCCCCTTCCTCCCCACTCAAACATCTATACTTTTCTTTGCAGACCAGCTGGGCTAACGATTGGCTAAACACCCGACAGGTCAACCGCCTAACCCGCGAACTCTCCTCCCTGCGCGCCCACTCCGCCTCCGTGGCCTCAACCGCCTCCTCAGCCTCCGCGGCCCCTTCGACCCACAGCTACCTCGACACGTCCGACCACCCCGGCGCCACTCACCCGACCTCGCGGCGGCACCGCAGCAGCTCGTCCGCCAGCCGCGCGGGGTCCATATCTGGTGGGTCCGGCTACACTGTGGCTGGTGCGCAGGCTAGCCTGCCGATCCGTGCGGCATCGTATACTAGTAACGTGGTTGCGACGTCCAGGTATGAGGAGGTGGCGCTGCAGAGACAGGAGCTCGAGGAGGCGAAGAGGGAGAATGAGGCGCTGAGACGGCGGATCAGGGAGTTGGAGGCGGAGGTTAGGAGGAGGGGGAGTGTGGGTGGGGAGGCGAGGGCAACGGGGGGTGCGCAGGGTAGTAGCGGGGCTGGCGGTGGTGGTGCGAGTAGGATGGGGACGGGAACTGAGGGGACTGAGGGTGCTGGTGCTGCTCCCCCTGCTGCTGGGGTGGCTGTGGGTGAGAAGAGGGAATGAGAGAGCACGATGGAAGAAGACACCGTCAGAAAAACGGGAACGTCATTGTTTTACCCGGGAGTCTTGGGGACGGACTTGCCAGTGTGGAATATGGTGGTGTTTGGGCGCCTTGGGTTTGCTCTTGGGCTATGAAAAGACCCAGCGGGCTTTGAGTTGATATTTCACTACGACTGTTTGGGCGAAAGGGCGTTTGAGACCTTGGGAGTGGTTACGACTTTTCTCAAGAGTTGTACAAAGATGTGTTTCGGAGACAAGAGGAGTGATTGATGAAGCAGTCTAGATCAAAACCTGGATGAGTTTTCCCTTTGAAGAGGACCTGCTATGGAGACCAATTGCACTCTGTCTCGACTGGCACCAAAACTACAAGAGAGCGAGACTACGCCAATGCTGAATTGAAAACAAGATCAATCAAGATGCCCCTCACTAGTTCCATAAACGCTCCCGTGCCTTTAGCCACAGGGCGATCTATATGACGATATCACCTATCACGAAACTCCTAGTCTCCAAGCCCGGATGCGCCGTAAGGAAGCTTATCTTCTCTATTCAAATCTCTCTGTGCGCAAGGCGATGCTACGCCTCGATCCTCTTCTCCACAGTTCCCCCATATATCCTCGTCCTCTTCTCCACCATATCCGCCCTCTCCTCTTCATCCGGATCCCTAACCCTCACCTCCAGCAGGTCGACCTTGCCCTCTTCCTCCTCCTGCATCATCATCGCATGCTTCGGCTTCCTCCTCGGCCGCACAAACGTCTTCTGCACAACAGGATAGTAGTACGCCGCCTTCTGCAGCCGCTGCGTTGTGCCCGGCACAACCCCCACGTCCAGCTCGGGGTCGTGTAAGGCCAAGACCACAGTATCCCCATGCTCATCCTCCTCGTGTATCGTCTGCTGGTACGTTTCGTATGTACGGACGTATTTGTACTTGAAGCTGCCCTGCGCCGCCTCCTCGTCCGCAGCCTCGCCGTCACGGTTGCCGTACAGCGCCTCATCATCAGCCTCAGGATCCACGACGCTGAACTTGCGCTTGATGTTGCGCACCGGCGTCGTCTGGTCCGGGAGGAAGAAGTGGTAGTTGTAGAACGCCTGCTGCGCCGCCGCGGCCGCGGGGTCGGACGGGAAGGCTGCCTCCCCCGGGTCCACGGCCCGCAAGACTGCGACGTCCAGCCTGTCATCGTACGCGTCGTTGCTCGTTCCCGGGTTCGAAATGAACTTGCACACCATGTAGCCGCCCGACAGCGGCAGGGCGTCCGGATCAGGAAGGATCGGGTAAGCGTCGAGGAGCTGGACGTCCGGCTTGCTGGGATGCCGAGGATGATTCCAGGCCGCGCGCTCCTCGGGGCTGATCTCCGCGCCGCGGAGCCATCTCTGGAGTCCGGTGCTTTCCAAGCGTCCTGTGGATAGGCCAGGTCGAAGCCCTTCATGATGCCCCTGAGCATCTGCATTGGGTCGGCGCTGTCGGCCGGGCCTTCAGTTCGCGGTCGCTTGGCGGGCTTGGGCCGTTGACTTAGGAGGCCTTTTGTGTTGGGGCTACCGCTCACGGCCGCGGAGGTGATGTATTCGGTTCGGCGCAGGAAACTGACGCCGGTGTTGAGCGCGGAGGATTTGCCGAGCATGGAGAGGGGGCGCAGGAGAGGGCGGTCGTTGGGGTGGGCGGGTGGTGGGTCGATTGCGCCGTGTATGACTCCGTAGGGTCAGCTCCAAGCTCATCTAGCAATTGGGCAGGATGGGAGAGGACGTAGACCTACCGCTTTCATCTCCCTCGAAAACTCCGGGCAGACCTACGAGGTCGATGGGCATGCCGAGCTCCGCATCGGCTTCTATGTTCAGCGGTTGCTCCCGAGCTAAGCGCGACGCGAAGCCTGCGGATGTGTACTGTCCACTTGAAAGACCGGTGTTAGGAATGTCGAGGAGCTTCGGTGGAATCGGCGGAGGAGGTAGGGCGTTGGAATAGCGAATGCGCGCTATGTAATCCTGATGGTACATCGGTCGCGGAGCTGCCATGATTGCGAGCTGGGGTAGAGAGACACTGTGTCGAGGGAGGTGGACGTGAGATCTGGCAATGGCACTTTCAAAGGGTTCGCGCGCAAATGAAGTCGAAAGTCGCGAAGTCGGTCCGTGCGTCCAGTTCGACTCCCGGAGTTTGGCCGCTGAGGTTCCGGTTCAAAGCTCGCAAGAGCTCAGCGAAGGCACATTCATACAAGATACGCTTCACGACGTGAGGCGAAGGAGTTCTTACTGTCCATCTATCAAGAATTTAAAGGGACAGTACAGGAATTTAAAATATCGAGCAGGCTGTAAGCAACACCCTCAACAATAGACCTGGCGAAGGCACGGATTCATCGATATCTTGCTATTGTACGGTATACAAGACGTTGATCAGCACGGCTAAGCTACAGCAGACGGCATTGACGATTCCAGACATAGGGAAAGAGTCGTGCGTCGATGCTTGAGATTTGCAAAAACCTACCAAACCTTTCTCAAAGATATCAGATCAACCGTGGAATGGCTATTGTTCACACCAACGCTTCCGAAGTCACACGTAGAAACGCATGGTAGAGATGTTTGGATGTCGTCGCTTATAGAAGGACCCTCGTTTCATCTATCATCATGCTGCATGTATGTCCGGCCTTAATGCTCCATCACTGATCCGCCGCATATGTACCCACTCAGCCCTGTACCTGTCAGTCTTCATCCAAAAACTAACAGCAAAGAACCTTGCTCACCACTCCATACTCATCAATCGCTCCCCTCACTTAGTCGGGTCCGTAGTCTTGCTCGTCTTCTCCTCCGCCGCCTTCTCTAGCGGGTGCTCCGGGTTGCTGGGCAGAGAGTTCTTCGCCTCATCGGAAGCCTCCTGAGCGTGTTCCTGGGAGGGGCGGCGCCCTGCTCGTTGGGGTTGGCTTGCGGATCGGTCTGCTGCTTGCCCTGGCCCTCTGGGTCGGGAGACTGGCGGCCGGCGTTGGGAGCGGACATTGTGGGTTATGTTTCTGTATCGTACTTGTAAGTAACTAGGTAGGTTGAGGAAGCGTGGTTGATGGGTGGATGGATGGAGTAATGGGGTATTGTTGAGAGTCATACGGTAGTGCTGTTGTTTTAGAACTGATGAACGGGTAGACGTTAGTGACATATTTAATGTACTGTCTTCGAGCGAACGGAAGTCCGAAAGATCGACTTACCTGCGAACAAATTCGTGATGCGAAGATGTCCTGCTTGATGCTGTACGCGGTGATTTTTTGGGTGAGGGTTTGGTCAGATAGATGCCCCTCTGCTGTTTTGAGCGGCTTGAGATGCCCCACGTTGGGCGACGTCATGCTCCTTGGCGCGCGGCCCTTTCTCCTTCGCGACCAACACCATAAAAAGCACGTGGTTGCAAGGCAGTCTGAAGTATTGATGAATTGCTGGCAGAGTATCTACATAGGTTGCTAGCAACATTAGGTATTAGTAGCGAGCTCTTTACCCTCCTTAAACAATCCTCTCCCCACCGACCTCTTCTTTTCTTGCCTTCGTCAGCCATCATCCAAGCATATGTTTGAAATCTGTGCATGAATACCGATACAAGACGTAAGCCACATGTCAAGCCAACATCGACAACCCAAGAACGAAGTCTACATTGCCTCAGAACTTCCCGCCTTCTCTTCCTTAGGAACGCCATTCCGAATCACTGCGGAGAACTTGCAATCGTCCGAGGGTCGTGCAAACCGCCAGCTCGGACACAAGCCTATAGTTCCATATGACAGGCTTTTTCGTCCAGTCCACGGGATGATTTCTGAGCGTGGCCTCCGTCACGGTATGATCCAGCCTCCAAGTGAGATTGTTCGAAGTTCGCCTTCAGCTCCATCAGCCTCCACGCCTCCAGATACAGTTCTTCTAGCCGGCCACCAGCGCACAGCTTCAGCAGTCTCATTCTGGAACCGGTTCGGATCCGTGCCAACTCCGAGGTGGACAGAAGTACGTGTGGGGTCGGCATAAATCTAGCTGATGCTGTGGCGGTCGTCGTCGGATTCGTAGGTGCCCTTGACGCCTTTATACTTGAAGAACGCCGGGCCGGGGGTCGGCGTGCCCCACTTGTCGAGCCACACGTTGGTCTCGCGGTTGAGCCAGGCCCCGAAGGTGTCGGAGAGGACGTTGACGATGAGGGCCACGAGGAGGCTAGCGAGAAACGAGGGCCAAACCTCATTCCATTTGGAGAGGGCCGGAGGGCAGGAGCAGATTGTGGTGACATTGTCTGCGAATCAGCTGAACATCCATCACACTCGTTCTGGCCCTTATCCTTTTGGTTCGAGTGCAGGCGTCTTCTGCCCCCTTGAAGTCGTGAGACTGCGGGTTTTTACACCGTACAAACGGCCGCTTCTTAAACAGCCACTTACTCCCAATCTCTGGTGGAACCGAGAATCGTTGATCCTCTTGCCATTCCACCAGTTCGTGTCCTCGTAACGGTCGCACGGTATTCCACAAAATCCTCATCTTCCCAGAGATCCGTGGACAAAACGAACTCGAAGGTCTCGTCTTGCTCTGGTCATAGTCTTTTACGTCCCAGCGGCCAGTACTGAAGCTTCCGCATCTGGATCTTTGACCTCATGAGTTGGACGGAGATGCACTTGGTGTGGTCCGGCCGCGTCGAGGACAGTAGTGAATTTGGTTTGTTTGTGAGGCATTTGTGAGGAAGCAGGCGATTATGAGATACTGCCGCCGCCTGTAATTATTATCAGGGAACTTGTCCTGAATAGACGGGGAACTCTCCAACGGTAGAGGAACAGGAGTTTGGACGCCTAATCGCTACTTACAGAGGTGTACGCATCTAGGCGGCGTCAGTGACTTCGTGGAATACCAAGCCGACAAGCCGGTTAACACGATCTTGGTTGGAAGCCCCTTCCGTCTCACCGTGGCCGATACCGAATTCCGTAGGGAACGACAAGTTCGCTCCGTTGGATCCAGTTTGATCCCAGCCCCTGTGAGACAATCAGCGACCTGGGCATAGTAAGATTGAGAGGGAGGACTGTACTGAACGGCGGCGCCTATGGAGCAGACAATAACAGTGAAGTAAAGGGCTATGGGGTGTGTCCATTTATGCGAATGCTCAAAGCGCAAGGCCTCAAGTTTTTGGGTTTCAAGGCCCTCGATGTGCTCGTATCCAACATCATGTTGAACTGGTTGAAGTTGGCCATCGTCTCGAGAGCAATGTACGCTTTGTGTATTTCCCGGCAAGAGGAGCGAGGTAAGAGACCGAAACCAGATCTAGAGCAGTGGGCAGCTCAACAGGAATGGACCCCACAATCAGCGGGGCGATAAGCAAGAGAAAGTGTAGTAAAGAGGCCATCGTTCGACAATGGAGTAGAGTAGGTAGAAGCACCATACCTGTGCGGTGGGCTAGAGGTAGCCCACGATGCAATATTATTGCGAGGACAGCCGATAAGGATGGTTAATGGCGAGTGCGAGCTCCATCCTCAAGAGGAGGGGTATGTCTGTCTCGAACACGTAAGCTACTGCTCAACGAGAGTTGGATGATGCCCTGGAGTGTGTGACGACTGGTGTTGGAAGCGGAAACATACCTTCTGGATGTCTCTCCATATTCCTTGGCGTGATTGGTGATTTGTCTGACCCAGTTGGAGTGATCGTGACTCAGGTCCACATCCGTGCGTGTGATGGAATCAAAGTAAGACGTGAGGGCGTCTTGGGACAGTATCTTTCGTAGCACCCGAGACAGGTATGCTGTGCGGCTTCGGGCGGGAGCTCTCAATGATGACGAGACAGCGGCCAGCCGTGAGACAGACACGAGAGAGACAAAGGTCGTGACGGAAGTACAGATGAGGCAAAAGAGAGAAGATGGTGACGAACGCCATTACAGGAACGTAGAAGAGGAGAAGTTGAGAAAAGTGATGAGGAATGGAAGAGGAAGAGAACGGGAGGGCGAGAAGGCTTTATCTGCTGCAGAGAACCGCCGGAGCTCAGCTCTTTCCACATAATCACGGAAGGAGCGTCACCCTTGGTCAGGTCCAACAACAGGCTTCACGAGCACCTACCATTCATCATCTGATTTGGAAAGCAATTACGATCATCGTGTGGACCAATGAGGTAGCTCAGCACAGGGCATAGAGCGCGAGAAAGGTAATTACTGGGCAGGACCACAAAGAAACATGCCGGCAAATTGGGGATGACGACCGACAGGCTCCCGTAGAAGTCAGGAACGCAGCTGGTATTGGAAGGCAGAGTCGTAGAAGTTTCACTTTGGATACTGTTCAGGAAGGTCACTTCTGCACAAAATTTCTAGTCGTCCTGACGGATAACTGCGTAAGACCACATACACGACATGGACGTTCAATGGCTGTGCAACTACCACGATCTGGAGGTTGCACTGCGCTCCTTACTTGCCATCTCACACAATTCTCCTTCCCAGCTTCCTGTTCTCCCTCTGCCTCTTCGCTTTCAGCACCTCCCTCCTCCGCCTCTTCCATGCCCTGTTCGTCTCGCCTCTATGCTCCCAGAACCACTTGGCAAAATCACTCTCAGGCATCTCCTCGTCATCCACCTTGTTGAGCTCGCTCCTCTTGTTGCCGAGAGGCGTACTATTGGCGTCGATTTCAACATCTGCCATACCATCACCTTCCTCATCCGCATGGTCTTCGGCTCCTTCTTCATCGTCGTCTTTCCAAGGGACTCTGAACTTGAGTCCTATGCCGGCTGTGTCCGGTGTTGGTGCCGCGCTTCTGAGCCCGCGATAATCGAGGTCTTGACGCGTAAACGGTGTCATAGGTTGATTTGCAGCGGCTGAATCTTCGTCTTCGTCCGCAGCATCCGCGTCAAAGAAGCTGAAGGAGGTGTTGATAGGCGCGGGCTTTGGCGCTCCGCCGCTGCCAGGTGTCTTGGGACGCTTGAAGAGGGCTTCCAGTGGGTGAACCTCCTTTGGCGGTGAGTCGGCGTCAGGCTTTGCAGTCGGAGTAGCAGGAATAGCAGACTCAGCGGCCTCTTCGGTCTCCTCCCCATCCGATGCGGAGGAGGATTGTAAGTCCGATTCGGAACTGCTGCTGCTGGCATCTGAAGAACTTGAGGAGACTACGGAGCTGACGTCTGAATCTTCATCATCATCCTGGCCTGCTGGTTCTTGGGGAATGTCGACCTCCTTAACCTTCTGGACATGCTGAGGCTGGGCTTTGGAAGGGGTTTTTATATGTCTATTGACAGACAACTTCTCATCTGCTTCGTCTTCCACTACTGCACTCTCTTCGGGTTCACTGCTCCCTAGCTCAGTTACGGTCGGCTTTGCTGATCTTTTTGAAGCCTTCGTCTTAGCGGCGGGCGCCTCGGTCTCGCCATCTGTGGCCGTCCCTCGCTTCCTCTTCGAGCGCCGCTCACTTTCAGGCTCCACTACATTGCCTTGAGCATCCGTCCAGCCCTTGCCCTCAACGTACTCCGAGACCATCTTCGCATCCTTTGAAACCTGGCTGTCCTTGAGAAACTTCGCATACTTCATCGTCTTCGAGAGCTCATGGACCGTTACAGGCTTCTTCCCGGGGCGTGACTTCTTCTTCTCCTTCTCCTTCTCCTTGTTCTTCTCCTTCTTCTCTGGCTTCATCTCAGCCTTATTCGGCGGCACAACCGTCTTGAACAGCATCTCCGGTTCCTTTGAGTACTTCGACACCTCCGTCTTCTGCTTCTTAGTCTTATCCTTGTCCTTACTCTTTTCCCCTTAGCCTTCTCCGCCGGCTCGGTCCAGCCACGCTTGATTTTCCTCCCCTCCGGCAGCTCGAACCCCGGAATGACGCCCTCCTCTTTCTTCTGCTTCTTACGACGCTTGACCGGCTTCTCAGCCTGCTCTTCAGCCGCGCTGTCTGCGTCGGCCGGGTCGCCAGCTTTTCTCTTCTCCGGGCGTGCATCCTCGATTCTGATCTTCGAGCCCTTCAGTATGGAGCCGTTGAGCTTCTTCTTCAGCTTCTGCGCTTCCATGGTGGGCAATTCGACGTAGCCGTAGCTCTTCTCGGGGAAGGTCTGGATGGTGTGGTAGGAGATGTTAGTTGCGGATGGAAGGAGCGACGGAGGGACAATCGCTTTAAGAAGTGTCGGGTTTAGAGGCGCTATATGTAGGCGAACCCGTTCTGGAGTGTCTTTAGTGCCGGTGACGGGCGGCTGAGTAGGTGCTCGTAACGCTGTAAGCGCTTGTGCGCCTGGCATGACCGGACTTTCTATGCAAATAGAGGAAATTCTCGCGCAGGCTCAGTCAAGATTTGGTAGCATCCTGAGGCCAACAAAGTCTACAGTTCACCTCACAAGTGCCAAACGCTAGACTGGTATTTTACACGAGTTAGAGCAGACGGCGCAAAGATCAGAGGTTGAAGATGAGGCTGAACCCAATTCTCTAGCGCCCGCCTTGTCCCCACAGCCAAGCAACGGCCAATGCGCTGCGGCCGTCAATTGTCAAGTCGACCTGCATCTCGACCAGAAGATGCGGTGATCGAGATGGAGAGAAGAACTAGATTTCTTCTCCTTCTTCTCTTCCTACTAAACCTAATGACCACCGCCCTCGCCGCCTGTATGCGCCCCAATCCTTACCCCACCGCTCAAAGCTAACCTCCTCCCTCAGCACCCACGACCTTCTGCAAATGCACCTGCGCCGGCAACAGCACCATCATCGCCCTCGACGGCGCTCCTCCGACCACGACCTCTCCACCCCACGCTCTCCTCGAACGTAAGCCGGGCGGTAGGACGTGCAGTGACTGCAACCGGCAGTTCTGCCTAGACTACAACCTACCCAAATGCAAGAACGCGAAGGAGGAGGAGGTCTTTACTACGTGCTTTCGTATGTGTCCTATAGTACCAGGGAGTGGAAGTAGGCATGCTGATGGGGACTGCAGAGCGTGATTCGGCCAAGGATGAGGCTGTAGTGTTTATCTTTATTTTTACGACGGTGGGATTGCTGGTGTACGCTGCGGTGAGGCCATGGGTGGAGCAGTGGGCTGAGGTGAGTTCGAATATTCGTCCAACTCAATGCGGATTATGTCAATTTATTCTTGCAGAAATTCAGAGAAAGGCGGAGCTATATTCCGGTCGCGAGTGGGGAACAGTAGCATCTAGAGCACGATTCTAAAATGGCGGCATGATGTCTTTTGATACCCTGACTTACTACACTTCATTACAGATTTCCTTGATCCAGCTCCAAACACCTCCCAATGCTCCCCTATGCTATAGAACTGTACAATCTGAGAGATGGGATATATGACACAGAGAAGTCTGAAGTCGCCACCATTGGGCTAGGTATGAATACATCAACACGCATGGCCTGAGTTGTCCCGCTTTTCGCATTCGAGGGGGTAGATGTATACGATGACTGGCGGTGGAGCGAGCCGGGGAGTGTCGATTTGCAACCAGCAACAATCAGTCTCACCGTCGAGTCATCCAACTCATCCAGCTCTTCTTCGTTTCCTCCGACTTGACTGAGGCCTGCGCTCCGAGCTGATCTAGCGGCCCACCATTGACGCGTACCTGCGGTGCTTGCGCCTCTATCGCCTTCTCTCCCTCCCTCCTCTTGTCCTCCACAGCCCTCACTATCCCTAGACCCTCCTCTTTGACCTCCTCACCAACACTACTGGCCGCATCCCGCGCCTGATCCACTATCGACGTATTCAGCTTCCCACCCTGCTGCTCCTCCTGACTCAGTCCTCCATAGAAGACACCCGTGATCCTCTTGAACAAGCCAGGTCTGCTCTTCTTCGCCGCATCCGCCTCTTGCGCCGCGCGTACCCGATTGATCAGCAAGATCTGATCGTCGTTTGCCGCTCCCAGCGCCGCAGCCTCTCGTGCAGCAGCCAGCTCCCGCGCCTCCTTTTCCCGCATCTCGTTGAACCATTCACGCCGGCGGCGCCGGTTGTAGATTATCATGTCGCTGAGAGAGAAGAGGGCCACGACGCTTGCTACGCCTGTGTGCCATTGGTTGTTAGCCAACTCCGTCCCCATCCCCAACTATCCCACCTTTCCTGCCCTGAATCCCCCATATTTCCCTGGACCAACAGAAGGAGAACCCACCAGTAAACCCAATAAGCGTCAACGCCGTAAACCTGTGCGCCCTATCCGCCACGGACCTCCCCACCGTCACGACCCGATCAAACGTGCTTGTCTGGCCTCCCCGTGCTTTCCGCGCTGCATCGCGTAACCGGAGGACTTTCTGCTGCGGTGTCTCGTTTGGCGGTGCGGGCGCGGAGTTTAGGGCGATGGTCGAGGCGCGCGAGGTGGGCTTGCCGTAGGCGTAGGGGCCTGTCGCTGTGAAGCGGGTTGCGTCTGCTGCGGAGCGCGGCATTGTGAGGATAGAGGGATGGTGATAGGTCGGAGGGGGTTTTGTTTGGGGACTGCTAGGTTGGTTGAAATTTGTTAGAGTATGATGCTGATGCTTGACATTTACGGGTTGGCTTGGCGGTGTCGGTGAATTTTCGGAGGACGTTTCTGGGGAAGACAGGGGAAGGTATCGACGAGGACAACTTCACTTTCTGCGAATGATGAAGACGCGTAGCTGAATTCGTGGAGACTGGTCTCGACACATCGTGGCTCGCAGAGTGCGGCGGTGGTCTCTCCATGAAACCTATAATGAGTCCATAAAACTCGCCCTTCTTCATATCTGAAAAGTTCCCTTGCTAGAATTCTGTACAGCCTCAAAGTCACCATGGAGCAAAATCAAGTCCCGGATCTCGCATCAGTGCTGAGGACACTTGCGTCTTTCGCACCTCTCGCAACATCGCAGGCTTCTCCACACTCAGGCGTGCCCACCGAGGACTTCTCTGCGCAGTACCAACCCGACCAGCCTTCTCTATTACCTGGATTAGGAATACATCCCCATGGTTACACGGGTTCCAATGGCGCCCCACCGTCGGGGGATGTAATACAAGAAGCTTTACCGCCCAGAGATCCACAGCTACAGCCACAACCACAGCACAGAACTAGTATACCACCCCCCAGCACTGTTGCCGAAGGAACAGCCACTTCACTCATAGATCCGGCCAGCATCACGGAATGGCGACAGGGCCTGCGCTGTGTCAACAAGGTCTCAGCGCAGAACCCGAGCTTTAAGCGCGTTATACAACATGTAAGCGTACAATCAGTAGCTGAACTTCTGGGGTTCTGATGGTATGCTGCAGATGATGGCTGAGCAGCTCAAACATGAACAGGAGTGGTACGTGGAGCAATGACCTCCAATCTCTTATCATCTCCTTTGCTAATCCTGTAAAGGTACAAAGGCCGGGCCGAGCTGCAGAGGAGGCAAGCTTCTAGAGTGCAAGGGAATCAGCAGCTAGACAGTATCTTGTATGCGGTCTCGCCCTCAGTGTCTGTTGCCACCGCTAACACTTTGCACAGGAAATCAGTGGGAGCCATCCCTGTTGCCCAAGCCAAGGCGCCGACAGCACATGAGAATGAAGCAGAGCTTAAAGCGTACGATGTAAAGGTGTATCGAGCTATGAAGGATATGAATAACGCACAGGCTATCGAGTTAAAGCGTCTTGGAGTCCCTTTCTTCGGCGTACCACTAGAGCTCATCAAGGATTCGGATGATGATGCGAGTATCGCTCCTCAGCGACCTGGGTTGGCAGCAGGACCGAAGATTACTGAGACCGAGTTGCTTGATTTGCAGCGGAGAATGATCGAGTACCTTGAGGATATGTACAAGGAGTAACTGAGCGTTATCAATACGCGAGTGAGTACACGCCAACGCTCACGGCCACATACCTCCTCCTGGGAAGTTCTGATATGTAAAAGCTTCCGCTAAGATTGTAAGGGCCTGTTTACTTTCTCGGTGAGCACGAGCTGACTGAACAGATGCACAATGCTTCACGTCTGTTCACGTTGATGAGGTGGGGATGTGTCCGCTCGGGGAAGCAGTTTGGCAGTTTGCGGTACCAGGCAGGTAATCAATAAGACGGGACTCTGAACTTTCACTTCTGTTCGTATCGTATGCCGGAACCGGACTGGTGGGTTGACGAGATTAAATGAAGCATAACGTCATGCGGTGAAGGAGCGATGTCAGGTCGCGTGACGACAAACGCACACCGATAGATAAACACCTCAGGCCAATCTCTCCCACTTGATCACAACAACACTCTCTTCGACTCCCACCTGAACAGTCTTTTCCTCCATCCTACTCTTGTGCATCGATACACTCACTGGAGCAGCGTCCCATTGTTGTTCCCTTATTGTCACTCGTTTGAACAGAACGTCCGGATATCACACTTCGCAATCATAGTTACGCGTAGCATCGCGATTTCATCGACTTGTGACTTCAAACACACTCGACAGCATGCGCAACTCTGTCACTTCCGTTATCGTGGCCATTGGCCTTCTGATCCTTTCCGGCTTACCGTCTCTCCATGGAGGTCTCAGTGTCGTCGCCGACCTGGCCGTCCCGTACACCACGCCGATTCCAGGGCGTCCAATCTTCTTTCGTCCTTACGAGAACGCGGTGGATGTTAGGTACCAGTGTGGGAAATCTTTCTGTGGTAGATTCGAGAGCTGCTGCGGCAACGGATGCTGCCCTCCGGTAAGTGAAGGCACGTTCTCGTTTTAGAGATCGACATCATTTCTGACGCGTTCACCAGGGCTCCACCTGCTGGGCTGACGGCAAGGGTTGTTGCCCGAATGGGTGCGTCAAGCTGTTCGCCTCGTTTCGCTCTTGTTCACTGATGTGTGCTTAGTGCCACCTGCATTGAGCCAACCGTGAGCTGGCTGCCTGCTACGGCCACTGACTGCAGCCCCTGGATACGCGTGTGGGCTTCGTCTCTGTGCTGCCCTGCGAACGCTCCTCCGGCACTCAGCGCCGAAGGCTGGGGCAGTGGCTGCTTTGAGTTGGCGACGGCGACAGCGGAGTATCCCAACGAAGGTCCAGCCCTCACGACCACTGCGACCTGGACCCCCACACCCTTGGGCAGCGATGTTAGCTTCTTCGTAACGGCAATCCCTACGTTCCCACCGGATACGGAAGCCTTGAAGATCACAATTCAAGAAGTGACAACGACGGTGACCCGCCTTCCTCGCAGCAACGAAGACACTGCGGCCAGTGCAAATCCCGACGACCCCAAGGGTCAGCACGACACTACAGTCACTGCCACTGTTGATGAGCCCTGCACCACGGTCACGGTCTCTTCAATTGTGTACGTGACTCTGTCATCTCACTCTACCACGACCTCTACGTCAAGTCTCACGGAAGTAACGACTACAATCCGAAGGACAGTCACTCAGACGGTGGGAGATACGACGATCACCCAAACGTTTGAGATGGCTTCCAGCGTCGAGGTAGCACCAACGGCAATTTCCTCGAGCATCAACGCCACAACCACAGCCGCGGGGACCACCGACAGTACCACAACATCCATGAAGACCATCACTCATACCGTGGAACTCTCGTCTGCGGGGTCCGTGAAGACGATCACGCAGACCTTGGAAATTCCAGCTAACGGGTCGGTGACTGTTAACCCGACGGCGACTTCGTCAGCCTCATTGCCGTCGAGCATCACTTCCCAGCATAGCAGCACTTTCTGGTCCAACCTTTCGTCGACGACTTCCGGCTCCGTCCCGCACAATACTTCGGCGTCCGTCTCACTGTGCTTCGACATTGGCAGAGCCACTCACACGCCCTGCTCCGGAACAGCCATCAGCCCTGGCGTCGGCTTCAACTACTCTGGTGCGGTTGTCAGCAACATCAACGCCGCTTCTCGCGACTCCAACATCAATCTCATCGCGCTTCTGTTTCTTGCCATCGCTTTTGCTGCGCAGCTGTAAGCGATTCTTCGCCTGTCACTCACTTACCGACAGTGGTCAGTCATACCTGTTACAGAGTTATGCTGATCTGAGATGGTTGGACGTTGATGGACTAATGGACTGATGGACTTCACGCGCGCACGGTTTCGAGTCTTCAGGATGGCCTCGTTCAGAAGGGCTCTGCTCAATAGCTGTACGATTCCGACCTGAAGGCACATGGCGGTTTCTCTTTGCTTCTCGATCACTCACTGTAACATAACGCTTACAATGCGTCCTACATGCTGTACAATAGCTCAAAACTTCACATAATCGTGACCACTCACTGCCGTATCAATGCCTACCATGCAAATTCATTGACATATCGTCCAGTTTCTGTGACTGTAGATCTCGATGACTTTGGCGGTGTTGGGAACCCTCCGTTTCGCGTTCCTTCGTTCGGAAAGGCGAGCCGAGGTGGTGGCGGCGTCAAAACGCGTCAAAAATGCGAGTTGCGGGGGTTTCGAGGCTGAGATTGGCCCGTGAAGAGCTTTGACGGGGGTTTCACATGTTTCACGGGTTCATCCCTGGAGCGATGGGGCGCCCATAGCTTTCGTACCTGCATTAACACGGAGAAGATAGAAAAACTGAAGACTCTTCGACGCTGATCTCCCCAATACTCCACTCTCTTCGATTTCTTTGTACCTTACCTTCACCGTACACGCACGAACAGACGGCAGGCCCTCGTTCAATTGACTGCCTCTTCGTTTACTGTCGTTAACACGCATCTGCCAGCCTTCGACGTGCACACATTCCAAGGGGCTCAACGTGACCTCTTTCAGCACCATCAAACGCGATTCGACCCCTGACGCATTCCTCTGAGCGCCTCTCCGAGCCTACCGCAATATTCACCTGCGCAGTGCCCACTCACACACAGCGAACGTTCTTTCACCAGCCCCGGCACAAACCACCCTCAAATGCACATGCCCAAGTCTCCCAAGTCTCCCAGCCAGAAACGCTTCTCGAGACAAGGCTTTACACCTCTAGACAACCCCGCCATGGCTCCTAACGACGTCACGATCGACATACCTCTTCAACCCGTCGTATCCCACGCCTCCACCGGTGCCCGCCGCGTCGGCAGCACCTCTCCAATGAACCCCGCAGGCGAGCAGGGCGCCTTCGCCGCTGAAACACCCGTGGAGAAGGGCGGCCTCTTCCACCGCGGCATAGCAGGCAGGAGGCAGAAGCACAAGGGCGAGCCTACCGGCCACACTGGCTATGACGGCGAGGAGGACACAATCACCCGCATGGGCAAGATCTACAGCAAGATATTGAACTTCAGCATTGTCACGCGCTATTTCATCTATGTGCTGCCGTTGGCCCTCGCCATTGCTATCCCGATTATCATTGGCGCGACGGTGGCTAAGAATGCGAAGATTGATCAGACGCCGATGTGGAGGTTCTTCACGTGGATCGAAGTTGGTAAGGCTGTCATGGCACGCGTAGACATAGGCTGGAGGTGCTGACGATAGTAGTCTGGCTTAGTGTGTGGTGTGCGAAGATTGTAGCCCATTTCTTGCCTTCCGCCTTCGAGTTCTTTGCCGGCGTTGTGAGCTCGGGCACGCGCAAGTACGCTCTTGTCATCAACGCGCTCCAGATTCCGCTATCTTTGGTCGGTTGGGCAGCTGCGTCCTTGGCATCCTTCAATGGAGTAAGATATGATTTTCTCACGCCGCGGACATGGGGCTGACAGAAATTACTACAGCTGGTCAAGCGCGACAGGCACTGGCAAAGCGTCATAAACCTACTCTTGAGCGCCGCCTTGGCCTCCGCCTGCGTTTTTCTCGCTCAGAAATTCCTCATACAGCTTATTTCAATCAATTATCACCGCAAACAGTTCAACGCCAAGATCAAGGAAAGCAAGCGCAACATCTTCCTGCTTGGATTGCTCTACGATGCATCTCGGTCGTTGTTCCCCGCATACTGCAGTGAGTTTGCTGAGGAGGATTATATAATCAACGATGCGCTCAATATCTCCTTGGGCAGCAGCAAGAAGGGCAGTACCCATAATCGATCTGGTTCAGCCACGCCTATGAGGCTCATCCAGGACGTCGGCAGATTCGGCGACAAGATCACGTCCGCGTTCGGCGGCATCGCCCAGGAGATTACTGGCAAGAAGGTCTTCGATCCCACCAGCGCGCACTCCATTGTTGTAGAAGCCCTTGAAAAGAACCGCTCATGTGAAGCTCTTGCTAAGCGACTGTGGATGTCTTTTGTGGTCGAGGGCAAGAACGCGCTGTATGCGGAGGACATTGCGGAGGTACTTGGCGCTGGCCGCCAGGCTGAGGCTGAGGAGTGCTTTGCCGCTCTTGATCGTGATGGCAACGGGGACATCTCCTTGGATGAGATGGTGCTTACTGTCACTGAGATTGGCCGCGAGAGGAGGAGCATTGCTACTAGCATGCACGATGTGAGTGATTCCGCTGGGGTACGGATGATTCAGGTTGTTGACTGTTGTACAGGTGGATCAAGCGATAAATGTGCTTGACGGGCTGTTGGCGACTGTCGTCTTCATCGTGACCGTGTTCATCTTCAGTACGTCCTCCTTCGTCGGATCTCTGCCAGATAAAGACTGACCCAACACAGTTGCGTTTCTAAATAGAAACTTCGTCACAACGCTTGCGACAGCTGGAACCGCGCTTCTCTCGCTTTCATTCGTCTTTGCAGTAACTTGTCAAGAGGTCCTCGGTTCATGCATCTTCCTCTTCGTCAAGCACCCGGTATGTGCACAGCCACTCACTCAGTTCTGGAGCTTCATCACTGACAGTAATACGAACAGTACGACATCGGCGACCGCATCGACATCAAAGACGACCAAATGACCGTCGAGCACATCAGCCTCCTCTTCACCGTCTTCCGGCGCGTCGCCACCGGCCGCATGGTGCAAATCCCAAACATCGTCCTCAACGGCCTCTGGATCGAGAACGTGAGCCGCAGCAAAGCGATGCGCGAGCAGATCACCGTGGCCGTGAACTTCGATACCACCTTTGAAGACATCAAGGCGCTTAGAAATGAGATGCAGAACTTCGTCCTCGACAAGGACAACTGCCGCGACTTCCAGCCCGACATCGACGTTGAGGTCATCGGCATCGCAGAAATGAATAAACTCGAACTGCGCGTTGAGATCAGGCATAAATCCAACTGGGCCAACGAGACGGTCCGCGCCGCCCGCCGCTCGAAGTTCATGTGCGCGCTCGTCCTCGCACTCCGCAAGATCCCGATCTACGGCCCTGGCGCCGGCGATGCCGCGCTGGGCTCTGAAGGCAAACCGACCTACTCTGTCGCCATCGCCGAGGAAGTCGCCGAGGCGCAGCGGAAGAAGTTCGCAGACGAAAAAGAAGCCAAACGGCTTTTCCCGTCTAAAAAAGCCGAAGAAGACGCAGAGAAGAAGAAGAAGGCCGAGGACTCAGAGGCCAAGTCCACGGGTCTAGACTACCTCAGCACCGCCCGCGAAGCCTCCGCCGTCGAGAAACTAACTCAACGCCCGCCGGCCATCGACGTCGCGCGCGACGACTGGGGCTCGAGGGACGAGAACAGCACGCTCGGCGAGCGCACCAGCACAGAGCGCCAGGATCTCGACGAAGTGCGCGGACTCCTGAGGCGTGAGAGCACGCGTGGGAAGAGGAAGGCGGGGCCAGAGCACCTGCAGCCTGCGGTGCCGGGCGTCCCGACGATCCCGGAACCGCCGTCTTCGTCGCCGTTTCAGCCGCAGATCGGGTTCCAGGATTACGCGCAACGGCCTGCGGTAGCACCGCCACCAGCACCATATCAAGTTTATGCTAGTGCACAGCAGCCACAGCAGTCCGGATATATGCCGCAGCAGTCTGGCTACGCGTCTCAGCAAGCATCCACAACCTCGCCTGTGGGGGCGGATGAGTATTCTCTGACGCCGCCGGGCTCGCAGCAGCAGCAGGGCTCAAGACCGCCGCCGCCGAGGGCACCCGGCCAGGGTCAGGGCAACGCGTTTGCGCAGCCTCAGGGCCAGGCACAGCAGCCGTGGAGGCCGTAAGGGGAAAAGAACGTGAGGTACTACTTGAATTCTGGAAGTGTGATGGATGCCATGATAGCCTTTGCTTGGCTATAGGGGTAGCTTTTGGCTCCCAGGGATCTGCCTTGGTATCTACGAAAAGGTGGATGAACGCAAAGACGCGGTTGAGCTGTTAGCTAGCTTGATCTGAGGGAAGTGATTGAGACGGATCCAAATGTGATATGAGCTGCTTCTTGGCGTAGCTAGATTTACCTAACACACAAAAACATCAAAAGGTTGATTACGCCGTGTGGGGAATGCGTGTCTAGTCGCTACAGCGCGTGTGACTGTAGGCTACAACTGTATGATACATTGGCGTGTCTAGGGAAGGGAGTGTTCACAGGGCCCGTAACACCTCTACCCGTATATGTGCCACTCTAAGCCGCTTAAACTGAAATGAATGTGGAGAGCGAAGGGTGATGTAGTAGCATGAACGGCGCATGTAGTTTTGAAAAGAGTATGTATGCATAATGTCGGCACTCAGCGCAGCGTGAGGACGGGTCCTAATGTAGTGATGGGGGAAGTCAAGCACGCTAAAGCAGTTGTGACATTGTGAGGTGATAGTGTCAGATCTCGATGAGTGTAGCATGTTTATCGAGCTCGCTAGCTGGCACTGGCCGTTATGGTAGAACGCTGGATACATACGTGATGGAGAGAACACGTGGATGGTCAAACAGTGTTGATGGCTTGAACGGCGTGACTTTGGAAACTCGTGTAGATGGGTGAATACGTGGCGAAAGGACGCCATGCATGACACACGGAAGAGGATGGTTAGCCATGACTTTCATCATACCGTATCCGATAGGTGCGTGAGCGGCAAGCTATACCATTGTTTGCAGACACGGTAGTGGATACCTAGCCCGGTCCGGCCCAGCAATCTCTAGCCGAAGAACTCTAAAGCGTACGGCTCGTGATGACGAGTAGTGGAAAAGAAATAAACACTCTCAAAACTCTTCGGGTTCACGCGCCTGCATGTAGGAAGGCATCGCGATCACGGTTTAGGTGAGTAATAAGAACGCGACCGTGAGGCGACCGAGGAGGCAAGACCGGGTATGCTGACACTGTCCGGATGATTTCGGATAAGAAGAAGAGTATGTGGGAAGAATTGGCGGTACTAGACGCAGGCCTTAACTGATTATCACACTGATGAAAGGAGCGGAGGAGAAGTGGGATATATCTAGCTCGCCAAGAACAAACAGCAAGAGGTACAAAAGCTGTCAATTACATGCAGGCGATAGATTTGGTATCGAATTCAGATAATGGAAATCTCCATCTCTTCCGCATCTACAAGCCAATCGTGAACCGGATAGAACTCCATAAAGCCAATACGCTTAAACGTCAAGTCGTCCTTTTCCCGCCCGCAATGTTGGAGGGTCAGCCCTCTCTCGAATCCACGGTCAGTGCATCCATCATGGAGGTCTGTACAGACTCTTAAGCAGTAAACAGACTTCCCAAGCAACCCTTGGCAAGTCGCAACGTCGTCCAATCGCAAAGTATGCCACGTACCCTTCCTGTGCATGGCGCCCCATATATGCACGTCTTTTTCTCTTATGTCAGTGAGGACGGCTTCAACAATAAAACCTCTCAGCTTGGTTACCCCACTTAATACCTGACCGAATTCACTCTGATATTTCGGCTGACAGCTGGCATCGACTATGGTAATGAACCAGTTGACGTTTCGGCGCGGAAGGACCCAGCTCACCGCTCTCCGAACGGATGCCCAGCTCCAAGAGGGCGCAAGATACACAGGAGGTCCCGAAGGGGCGTCCAGTCATTAATAGTACATTGCCATAGCAAGCCGCGGCGAAGATCGGCTTCCCATAGTCCTGCAAGGTAACGGCCGGATGTTCGACTGGCAAGGCGGCTGGCTATACCAGAAATCGCGGGCAGGTTGTCTGTTGCGTACGTCATCTGTCTCAAAGAATACTGTGATACCAGCTCGTACCACATAGCAGGCACGTCCGGAATAGTATCCTTGCTGACACCCAGGGCCGCGCCACGATTGCTGCTGGCGTATCGGCGGCTAGCCAGCAGAGGATCACCTTCAAAACGGTGCATGGCGCCGCACTCACAACTCAACCCCGTCAGGCATTCCCAGACAATCTCGTCGTCGTTGAAGTGCAACACGCGGCGAGCGAGCAAGCGCTCTTGGAAACATCAGGCGCGAGTGAACAGGGGTATCCTGAATAGTCACATCTGTAATCTCGTCGATAAGGCTTACCAGCGTGACTTTGTGGATCATTCCAGTAAAACGGTGAGTGGCCTCGTGGTCGACGTACGAAAATGCTGAAGGGTTTACTCGTCTATGCCTTTCAGCTCGACGCTTGGTGCCCGATAGGAGAAGCATCCTCCAGTACCATCGGCTGATAGAGTGGCAGATATGACCAGTAAGGCACCTTCGTAGATTGCTGACATCTTCTGAGACTCGATTTGCCAGTCGTCTTCGTCATCCTGGGTGATGCACAGGGAATCGATCCAGATATATGGGACTCCAAGCCTCCTGGTTACGGTAATAGCATCTTGAAATGTTTTCGACAGTCTATCCCAGGGAACATTCTTCTCCCACTGACTGCGGCTGCTTCTAGTGCTTGTGATGATTTGCGTCTTACCCCAACAGTGGCTAAGTGCTGTGTATACACCGGTTGATCCGCCCGTTGATACAAGGCGGATGTCTCGGTTAAAACTATCGTCACCAATGTCGATCACTCTCGATGGTAAGGTGGAGGCCTTGGTGTTGTGACATTTTTCATGGTTCTCTAGACAATTGTGAAGCCAACGTGCTATCAGGGCGGTGCATTCTTGCGAATCAGAATTGACTGGGATATGACGGGTCATCCCTCCGATCCGCGGGTGGTCCCTCGACTCTGGGTCGAAGGCGGTCATTAAGAAACCGATTGTTGGCCAAGGACACGGATGTTCTAGGCTCAGTTAGCTAGGGTAGCGGTCTCCATGGCTGTAAAGAGTGAAATGACCCATAGTATAACGAATTTGATCCGATGGCGGAGAGTCCGGATCTTTAAGCAAAGACGGACACTTCGAAGTTCAACACGCCCAAGACTCGGAAGCACCGAAGCGGAGGAATCTGCCTGGTAAAGAGGCATTGCGGCTTGCGAGGGGCATGATACCTCAAAGAGCCACTTACCAGGCAAAGTATAGAATTCGCAGGCGAACAAATGCTCTTGATTTCTCGAAAAGTGTTCTTCACCTTCCTCATCATACATGATCTGGCTGAGGTGGGCTCTCATCACGGTACCTTTACGGTATACAATACTGACCCAGATATCATTTGCCGCACAATTCATTTCGTCGTTGTATACACCCCTTATTCCCTGCTTGAGCACCTCGCAAGCCGCACATCCAGCATCGGCAGCTTCCACAATTTCGGAGAGCCTGGCAGAGGCCTGCCAGGCACCCAAGTCCATCCGTGTGGAACTCGACCCACCCACCCATGATGGAGTATTCTCTCTATCTTCTACAGTGAGCGAACCTTCTAACAAAGCTTGCTGCAATCCGGAATTGTTGTTGTAAAGAATGTCTTCCCGGATCCCGAAGAAGCTGAAAGCAGTCTCAGGGTGGAGATTCGTGCAGACATGGCAGAAGGACGGATGATGTGAGATCCTTTCGTAGTCTCGGCCAGGAGCCTTTACCGGCCATGGCACCGGGGGCTTTCTGAGCTGGATCATGGAGGAGCACCGGTGCGGTTGTCAATATCCATAGCGGGAGACGCTAAACCTCTCGATGCCGCATTGGGATCATGGCGGCTGAAGTCCGGGGTTCCTCTGGTCCCGTCTCCACAATGACATCCCAGCGACACCGGCAGTTGAGATCGACAAGGAAAATCTGGGGATCACCAACCAGATTGCAGAGATGTCGCGGACATTTTGCGGGAGTAACATTGAGGCGTCAGGTACTTAGCTTAGATCAATGCATCGTCTGCACGCCAACGACAACTTCCCCGCAGAGCTGTCGCTATGTCTGCAGGTTTGATGGTGCCTCGGGGACACCTTCTCCGCTGGCTGTTCCCACGATGTCATTTCTTCCTTTTGGAGGCTGTCGGGGAGCCTCGGCCTCAGAATTCATGGCTGGCATAAGTACCCCGCGTATTTCCTGTAATTGCGTGCTCCAACGCTGAGCTACTTCTTTTTCTTGCGTCTCAGTCCGAAATGCGGTCCTCACTTCTTGTCGTTTTGGCCTTTGCCTATGCTGTTGCTGCTGGGACACCGCATCACCAAGGAGGAAAAGGCAATAGACAGCCCTACGTAAGAGTGAGGAATGGCACGTACTCGGGTGTGTACTCTGCCGAGTATGACCAGGACTTTTTCCTCGGTATACCTTACGCCCAGCCGCCAGTTGAAGACTTGAGATTCCGAATTCCTCAGTCATTGAACAGCAGATGGAGGGGTGCAAGAAACGCCACTGCATACACACCCACTTGTGTGGGCTATGGCGGTGACCAGATCGGTTATGAAGTATCGGAGGACTGCCTGTATCTCAATGTCGTCCGGCCGGCTGGCATCAAGAGGAAGAACCTGCCCGTAGCCTTCTGGATCCATGGCGGAGGCTATTTCATGGGCAGCGGCGTCGACCGGCGCTACAACCTCACCTTCATGGTGCAGAACGGCGTCGACATTGGCAAACCCTTCATTGGCGTGTCGATCAACTACCGACTCAGTGCCTGGGGCTTTCTAAACTCCGAAGAGGTCCAGGAGAGCGGGCAGACGAATCTCGGACTAAGAGATCAGCGCTTAGCTATGCAATGGGTGAGGGAGAATATCGCGGCCTTTGGAGGTACCTTGCAATCGCCTTCCATCTATCATTTATAGTACTGACAACAAGCAAAGGCGACCCCGATAAGGTGACAATTTTTGGAGAGAGCGCTGGCGCTTCATCAGTCGGTTATCAACTGACCGCATACAACGGCCGCGACGACAAGCTCTTCCGCGGTGCGATCATGCAGAGCGGCTCGCCCGTCTACTACGGTAGCGTCAACGATACGGAATACTTCCAACCCCTTTACAACTCCGTCGTCAACCAAGCCGGCTGCTCCGGCGCAGCGGACACTCTCCAGTGCCTCCGGGACGTCCCGTACGCCCAACTCAATGCCGTGATCAACCAGACTGAATTCAGAGGGACGTTCGTGCCAGCCGTCGACGGTGACTTCTTCCAGCGCCTTATCTCCACGCAGCTCGAAGACGGCGCCTTCGTCCACGTGCCCATCATCTCCGGCGCCAACTCGGACGAGGGAACCGCATTCAGCCCGCAGGGCATCAATACGACCGAGATCTTCTACCAAAACGTCGTGAACCGTGAGTCTACCCTCCCCTTCCTCCTTTTCCCTTCCCACCTTGCCCCTTCCCCCTCTTCCTCTCTCTCCGCCAAACTTCTCAAACCCAATTAACAAAGCTCAAGCGTCCGGCCGCTTCTTCCGCCGCCTCCCCGAATGGTTCGGCCAAGCCATCCTCGAGGCCTACCCCGACATCCCCGCCCTCGGCATCCCCGGCACACCCCCTCTCCCCGCCGATTTCCGGCCCGGCCCGCCCTTCGGCGCTCAGTTCCGACGCTCCGCCGCCTACTACGGCGACGCGACCTTCATCGCCCCCCGGCGCCAAACCTGCCAGACCTGGGCCGCCGCAGGCGTCGCAGCCTACTGCTACCGCTTCAACGTGATCGTGGCCGGGATCCCCGCCATCATTGGCGCGACGCACTTCCAGGAAGTCGCGTTCGTGTTTTATAATCTGCAGGGGGTCGGGTATGCGCTGAACCCGTTTACGAACAAGACCGAGGAGTATACGGAGCTCGCCAAACTGATGACGTCGAGCTGGGCGAGCTTTGTGGTCGATCAGGATCCGAATAGCTTTAGGGCTGGTGGGAGGGCGTTTGCGGAGGTAGAGCCGTGGCCCAGGTATGACAACGGGAATCCGCAGGACTTTGTGTGGAGTGTCAATGAGACGAGCTATGCGGAGCCGGATACTTATCGGGCGGAGGGGATGAGGCTGATTAATGAGAATGCGGAGGAGGTGTATCATAGGTAGTCTGGCGTAGAAAGAAGGGGCAGTTTAGAGAGGTGAGGTTGCAGGACTGTAGAGTTCGTTCGGTGGCATTGAGCGGAAGGGTAGAACGAGAGCGTTTCCTGCCGATTACTAGAAACGAAGCCTCGGTAGTTCAGTGCCTAGGTGATGTACTTCCTAGGCGAGATCTACTGCTTACAGATGACAAATGCGGTGAGCAAAGAGAGAAAACGGATATCTAGCTTGTGTTCGAAGTACCTCACATGACATCGTATCTTCTGAGTCCGGCCTCTGATCAAGCCATCTTAATAAGCTGGTCGTTGGTGGGCAGCCAAGCATGATATTGAGGGTTTCACCTTCGAGGCCGCCTTACCGTGCTGCCCAGGCATTGAAGCAGTTGAGCCCCCAAGCCAGCCCACTTCCCATCAAGCGCCTAGATGGCATCTTCCTGGGTGACCACAGGACTGATCCCATACACAGGCTCTGAGATCTCAATGGGACAGCTCGGCAGCTCCACGCCATATATCTCGAACTCCAGCGTATCCTCCGCGGTAGGAACGACCCATCTCCTGTTGAGCAAGTCACCATCCTGCGCCCTGTCAAAGAAGTTCTGCGGCGCGAAGACAATTGACGAGTACGCCTCGGTATATAGCGTGACCGGCACGTCCTCCGCGCGCGTGAAATGATGCATCCCCAGATTGAAGAATAGGACTAGGTCCTCCTGCTCAATTGACTCGCCGTCGAAGAACTTGGCAAAGTCCTGCTGCGGCTTCCACGGCAGGTTCACGTTCTGGACAGAGTTCGCGAACGGCTCGGTATCGTGTTGTCGAGTGACAGCCAAGTGGCTCTTAGCAAACGCCGCGTTCTTAAGCGACCACGGAGAGTTGGCGACAGAGAGGTGGACGTCGGAGCGGCCGGGCACGATGCGGTAGCCGCGCTCCTCGCCCCAGGCGTTGGTCTTGTTGCGGTTGACGACGCAGTACATGGCTTGGTTGTTCGCGGCCCAGTTGAATTGCTGCTCGGTTTGCATGTAGCTTATGTTTAGCTCCATCTGCTCGAACTCGCCTAGCTCGGGGAACCATGACTGGGATTGGTTGGCGGCGATTAGCTCGCTGACTCGTAGACTGTTTGCTGTGTCTAGGATGTCGAAGTCGGCTTTGAAAGTTAGGATGTGGTCGTGTAAGGACCCTTGAGTTGCTTGTTGGATGCGTGGTCCCCATTTTCCTTGGTCACTGTTGTATGTCAGCGGATGGCCTCGAGACGGGTTCAAAGAATGTTGATAGCACTCACGGGTAGTAGAACGAGCTTTGTAGGTAGCCGCTGGCGCGGACAACGACTTCAAGCGAGCCATCAACATGGAAGAGATAATCTGGACGGACTGAGTTCAGTGCTTGATCAAGGTTTCCGCTTTGCATATCTTACCAAACATATAATCTGAACACGTGACTATAAGCTCTGGGTTGACCCCGATGGTGCAGGAACGACAAACCGTAATTGCCAACAGTGGCGACTGCACGCACAACGAGCGCAGTACCTTTGACCACTCCAAGCGATTGAAATCCGTAGTCGCTAGGGCCGCCGGCGGCTCGATGCCTTGAGAGGGGATAACCGGAGTCGGTCTCGAAGATACAAATAGCGTCTTGATTTATAATAGTGCTATTTTCCTCCTGCTACTGTGTCAGTATGCACAGCCTTGATTGCAATCGGATGTTGAGCGCTACATGATATGTGACGTTCCATAGCGTAGACCCTACGAAGCCCGTTGTCAGTTGGGTTTCCAAGATACGGGTAAGTCGCGGGTCAGAAGCTGGACCTTACCAAATGGGCAATCGAAGCCTTCCAGCAGCGTTCCCATATCAGTGCCGAGCGAGTAGTAGGTGTCTATGTGCTGAGCGTCAGAACATCACGTGCCTAGAGATGGGCTGTAATCACCGTGGTAGACTGTATTGGCAGCCTTCGGCTGATTTCCACCGTATTGGGCCAGCGCTTCCTGCATAGATAGTTCGTAAATGACCCGCTCTCCCTTGAACTTGATATCGAAGAACATGATTCCGAGAGTGCGACTGAAGCTCATGTAAGCACTCCAACCCATGTACTCGAAGTACTTTTGCGTGGCGTCAAGCCTATAGCGCTTCCCGCCAAGCTCAATGATGCCGGGTGCGAAGCGCTCCTCGAGGTCGCGAACTCCTAGCTCCGGCTTGCGGTCCACGAGGGCCCAGGATCCATCAAGCGTTTGGTCGTATTCCTGGGCAAGCTCGCCAGCCTCAAAGGCAGCTCTCAAGTCTGCTGCTGTAGGGAAGAACCTTTCGTTGGTCACGAATCCTTTAATAAAGTACTTGGATGCATCCGTTCCGGTACAATCCATCAAGAGGAAGAAGTCGAGCGGGGTCATGTACGTTGCTGGACCGGGAAACCTGAACATGATGTTTCTAAAAGCCTGAGATCCGTCAAACGACAGAGGCGTGCCGGAAGTGATACTGAGACTCGTCCGGTTATCCCGAGCTCCGTAATAGGCGCCTCCCTGGAAGAGGGCAGCGGTGATATCCGCAATGCCAGACATTGTCTCAGCAATCAGAGGTTCTGTGGCAGCGGAGCGTTTGGCGTCGAAGTACCGGGCGTTGTACGGAACTCTACCGCCATCCCCGCCATTGTAGATGTAGTCGAGCGGTTGGATGGTCGTTTCAGCAGATACTGGCAGAGGGCCGACAAAATACTCCTGCGAGTCTGGAACCTCCTGGCCGCCTCGAAAGATGATGGCACGCGCGTATCTCGATGGGGCTGGTGCATCACCGTTGATGTAGGGCAGGACAGCCGACTTGTTCACTGGTAGAGTATCAATCCAAAACACATAGTTTTGTGAGAGCGTAGCATTTGCGGGAAGCGTGAGGTTAAGCCCTGAGGACGGATCATGAAGCAAAGTCCAGACGGCATGGTTGTCTGCCGCATCCATGGGCGCCCAGACGTTCTCTTTAGGTGCTACCGCAGGTGGTGCGGCGCCCGAGAAGCACGAGCCGGAAGAATTGTCTGTTTGTTGACGTTTGTTCCACGCATCGCGGAGTAACCGCCGCTCATAGCCCAGTGGAGGGAGCGTGGTGCCTGCTACGAGGCTTGCGACACTTAAGAGTGCGAGAAGGAAGCGAAGCATATTAGCGTGAGCAAGGACAGCTGAAATGGGTTTGACACGAATTCGGGAGCAGACATCATATATTATATTATATATCCATCATGCCGCTATACGGCCTGACTCGTGGCACATATCCAACGCAGATAAAATGGATCAAAGTCGTCAAAAACTGTAGTCATATCGTTCTTCCCGCTTGACTGCGATAAGAGAGCTGCGCTAAAGAGAAGCTTGGAGGACAACAATCACCAGCAGTGGGGCATTGGGAGGATCTGGTGGGCGGAGAGCACTTGGCACCGCTGTAACCGCAGTCACTAAATGCGAGCCGCATGTTCAACGGTCGATTGCCGCGTGGAATGGCTTGGCGAGGACGTTTCGAAGAGAACCGGAGACATTGAAGAAGAAGATACGAAGAGACAGTTAGGTAAGTAGCCATAAAACTCAGGAGTGCTAACATGATGGAAAGCTTCCCTCACCAAGATCCATACTGCTGGACTGCATCTGGTGGTGACCTTAGATTCTGACTTACTTCAGACAGGTACAGAAGGTCTGAGCGGGGAGTCCTGGTAAACCATGCCGCAGGGCGGTTGACAATGTGTTCCTGTTGGTGGACGTAAACTCCGGAGCTTTTTCAACACCACGTTCTTGGTCCCATCTTTCGAACAATTGGGATTGGCCTTATCGTCTTAAGGCGGGGTGCATGCAGAGAGCAGCGCACCCTACCTACAATCCGGTAACAGGATCCTCGCGATGGCATATCCATACGATAAGACGAAGCGACACGGAAGGAGGAACAGCAGGAGTCGGCTCTTATCAGGTCCTCTTATGCCAAGGCGTCTATCAGCGGGGCGAAGCGTGCATATCCATGTTAGGCTTGGAGTTTCTCTGTTGGCAAGCCGAGAGACGAGCATCCAAGGGTTGAGAGGTGCTGTAGACAGGATAGAAGCTGAGATATGAGAGCCGTCAATCAGTCCGCAAATGCTCAAGCGGAAGTCCGGGTCGTCGAGCGGGACAAATGCTGGGCAATCGGACGCCCATGTCGTTCTCATAAGCCCTTGCCGCAGTGTCGAGCATCATGGTCATATCTCCTAATGACCGTAGCAAGATCCCACATCGTCACGTATTCAGATTCGGCTGTGTGTTTGGGAAGGCTCAACCAGAGAGCAAAATCGTCGGCCATTGTTTCTTGAGGTTCAAATGTTTCGGATGATTTGAGGCTCCGGCTACAACGATCACGTGCAAGCGATACTTGAGTACACAACGCTACTTCGTGTATAGCTACGAGCGGCTACATGCAGTAGTACTGCAGAACAAGCCTGGAGCACTGTTAATCCTGCTTACTCTACTAATATCACCTCATCAGGACCGTGAGCGACTCCTCGAATCAATGAAAACCAGAAGCCACGTGACAAACGCCGTGAGTGCTGCCCGGAACCCTGATGCCGTCAAGGTCCCAAAACTCCGTCCATCATGCTCCAGAAGCCTACCAGATTTGAAATCCAACCAGAACACCGCGGTCCAGCATTCGCCGAGCAATCGTTGAAGAAGAGCGACATACTCAAGGCTCCTGCTCTGACGCATTCTCCAGCCTCGTTTGGAGCCTCGCATGGTCCGTCCGCCCTTCCTCGTCTTTCCAGCTGCGATAAACCTCCGTCCTCATCAGGCGGCGCGGCGCTCTTCTGCCCGTGAACAGCTCGAACTGCGCATATCCTTGCTCCGGTAGTAGATCCAGTCCGTCCATGGCAACGTAACCTCTGTGCGCCTCGGCTTTGATTTGGTCGAGTAAAGGGGTGGTTAGAGTTTTGTATGCCACCTGTACACCAAGTCAGCGATTGAAGGACACGATATGCAAGAAAGAGCAAAGACGCTTACCTCGAGCACTACACCCCCGGTGGGACTCTTGAGCCACTGCGGAGGGAGGGTGAAGTTGGGAGCTGGGTTGTCTCCCACGCTATGGCTGGGTATGCAGGACACGATGATAGTGGGCTGACGGAAGGCTTCCGGCCATTGATCATCCCGAGACTTGATCAGGTGGAACTCTGCACCGGCGAATGTGGCAGTCAAGGCATGCAGCCCGTTGGGCGTCTGATCATTGTTCGAGACAAGTCGAGAGAAGTGTGTTATGAGCTTCTCAGCATTGGATGTGGAGCGATTGAAAACAAAGATGTTCTTGACGCCGAGCTGTAAGAGTGCGTATACGGCCGACCTAGCCATTCCGCCCGCACCAATGATTAGACCGGTCGTCTTAGGCTGAACTGCATTCGCAGGCGATAGTCCTCGGCGTACGCAAGCTCTTATTCCAATCCAATCTGTGTTCTCGCCGTAGAGTGCCTTGACCGGTCCCGCTTGGTTGCGTTCGCGGATTAGGCTGATGTCATCTGGGATGCTTCCGTCAGGTGAGAGGTGTCGCACTGGTATGAGCGTGTTGACAGCGCCAATGGCCCTAGCGTGACGGCTGAGCGAATGTGTGATCGCTATCACCTCGACTTTGAACGGCAAGGCGATAGCTGCTCCTCCAAAATGCGGATCATGTACTAGGGCCCTCAGGTTGCTGAGCGTCGGAGCTTGATGAGTCTCGTAATGGTGCGGCATCCCACAGGCCTTGTAGGAAGCGTTATGCATAGCAGGAGATAAGCTGTAGCCTGATGCTGCCCCCACGATATAAAAATGCATTGGATCGAATACAAAGGCGGCGTAGAGCGCTTCAGTGGCTTCTTTTGCAGTGATGCAAGGGTGTCTTTCCCGGTAATATCCGTGGATATCTTTGTCAGGCTCTTGCACCTTCTGCAACATAGGATGTGTAACTCGCGTCAAGGTAGGGTTCAGAAAGGCGGAATGTCGGCCACGATAGCCGGTGTTGTATGCTATCAGGGGTAGTCGAAAACGGTTCAACGCCATCTTCTCTCGAAAGCGCTGAACTGCAATGTTGTCTTCCATCGTCCTGGCGGGTCTTAAGAGTCGGACGAGATCACATCCCAGTCTGGCGGCTCGCTCGTAAGACGTGGACCAGAATGCATCGTCCCAGCCGGGAGCATCCTCCCCGTAGAGAGACAGATGGCCGATGATCCGAGTGGGCCCTTTTACGCTGACGATTTGGGAGATGACATCGTCGCTCAGAGAGAGGTCAACGGTCGCAAACTCTGGGGCCAATCGCAGGCCCTGACGGACGAAATCCAGATATGCTGAGCGTACAGACTCGATGGTGGCGTCGGTGATACTGGTGTGAAATATGACAGGCACTATAGTGTTCCTCCTCACTCGAGAGAAAGCCATGCTGATGTGATCAAGCCTGGCTGACATTGGTTTTGAGGCACCATTGCTCATGCTTAGAATATCGTCCACGACCAGCTCGAATGCATCGGCACCGACTTCCACGTCTTCAACATCAAGATCCTCAGTCGACAGGACTGATACTGGCGCGCATACTGCATAAGTATACTGCCGCGCTTCCGTCGGCACCTGAGACAGGGGAAATGCTGACTCTAGAGAAGGTATTTTGGCTTTGGCAGTCACTAGTGTAATGAATTTCAGGAAATGTTTCTCTGCTCTCTTCAAAGTCAGGAAAGGTGCAGGTGACCTTTGACCAGACGCCAGATCACGGGCGGACAGATCACCGCCTACTTCAATCGGCACGTCTTGAGCACTTTGATTGACTTCGGAGAGGTTGTAAAACTCGAAGTTCGAACAACCTCTGAAGATGGCTCCGCTAACTTTCAAGAGATCCGTAACCCTACTTTGTTCTGGGATTCTCAGGTAGTCACGTATGCCCTTTGAGTCCCTCACAACATGTATGATAGGGTGTGTTCTCGCGTACTCTTTCAGGAGAGCCTGTCCGCTGCGCTCCATCGATCCGGTGTTGCAGACAATCACGCAGTTCTTGCTGTGCTTTGACAGCACAGAGCGGAAAACTTCCTGCTGCTGCCTGTTGTGTTCTGCAACGCCGAACATCTTCCTGTATGCTGCACTCGAGTGGCCGGTTGTCTCCTGGAAGGCATAGTCGGTGTCCACGACGCGTCTCTGGAAAGCTGCAGACGCGATGACAGCGAGGGTAGATTTGCCTGTTCCACGAACACCGACAAGCACTATTGAGGCATCCTGGTCGAACGATCGAGGCAAGGTCTCTGCTGCCTGCGTCGGTATTGGAGTGGGCGGGCTACTGCTGGCTCGGGATCCTACAGTGCAGTCAGCGTCTGCTTGTATACACGACGGAGCGGCGTGTCCGGGGTTGCTTCTCCGTTTGCAGTTCAACAGAAGGAGAGCGCTCACCATTGTCGTCCCATCCTGTAGACCGTCCCCTCTCCAGTCGCGACGGAGTCCTTGAAGGTGAAGCCGAAGGACGGTAGTCTCTCACTGGACTGAGAGAGGCTGCGGGTCCTTCTCCTGTCATGAACGCAAAGGACCTCTTCGTCCCGGACACTGCCGCTGCCATGGCGGACGCGACGGTGAATCACGGTCAATTGCGCGACTTGCACGGTGTAGGCCAGCCAACTTCTCAACGGCCTGACGTTGAATGACAGAGGATTCGCATCTACACGGACGGAGAGGGCGCTGGCCGGCTACTCGAGGTACCAGCCTAGGCCGGTCTGGTGGTGTTCGCATGTCTGCGTGTCTGGATAGTGATCGGCGCACCTGGGCAGTTTTCCGTGTGAACTCTTTTCCAGCCCTCCAGAACCCCAGCGGCCTGGCCAGGTGTGCGCGTCTTTCCCCACAAACTCCGCAAATCCATCTCCACCGCCCGCGGACCCCTTCCGGGTGCGCCACACCTCATTGCGTTACAGGGTTGGCATCCTGGTGCTAGCTTTCGAGACGAACAGCGGCAGTGGTGGACGAGGAAGCGCATTGGCACCGGGTCATGACGGCGATAGACACACATAGCAGACTCAGTAAGCCAAACCGGAGCTATCCGAACACGCACCACTAGACTATCTAGAGTAGGCCCTCAAGGCACCAGGGGCTGACTATCGCGCCTTTCAGATCTCGAGAGTTCGAAACACCAGGCCCGAGGCCTTGAGCGACCGTGACAGAGCCAAATCAAGGCCAAGGACCGTCCACCTGTCCGTCTGTTAGCTCCGGATTGCATAGGAAGCGCTGCGGAGGATGAGTCGATCTGTTCTTACACCGGAGTCGTAGCGGTGAAAACTCCTCATGAGGGAAGGGCGAGGGCGTACACCGCAATACGTCAGCGCACGAAGAGTGGTCGCCAATGGCGGAGATTGCAAAGGCCAAGCGCAAAGCGAACAGCGCAAACACGGACAGCGTAAACACTGCTCCGGCGCCGACGAAACGACAACGGGTCTCTCGAGCTTGTGACCAATGCCGCAGCGCCCGAGAGAAGTGCGATGGAATCCAGCCAGTTTGCTTCACCTGTGCCTCATCGAACCGCGACTGCTCGTACACGGTAAACCCGAAAAACGTGGTATACAGCCGGGCTATATTAGGACACTTGAGCTGGCCTTAGCATGGGTGTTTGGCAACCTTAGTGGCAGCGAACAGGCACTAGCTGCTGTTCTTAGCGATAACGGCAGCGCTGGTCAATCTGTTTTGGTTGGAAAAGACACGGATGGATCATACAAGCTGCACAGGAAATGGCGGAAGAGCACCGTGTGCAAAGAAATTGAGCGGTTGCTATCGGGCAACGAGGTTAAGGAGCCTGGGGCGCAACAGAATAACAATGGGAAGTTCTCTGCGGATGAAGAGGAAGATGGCGCAAACGGCGAGCATGATACAACGATGTTGACTCCGTCCTCGGCAGGTGTCCCGATCAAAGACCCGAACGATCTACAGGATCGCGAGAGGAGCACAGTGGGTAGTGCTCACCCGAGCCGCAATCAGTACGCTTCGGATCTTGACCATACTACCGCTGGAGCTGAGTCGCGCCATGGCGCAGGATTACTCAACACATCGTCAACCTCAGCAACCTTTACTAACCTGCAGAATCCCTTCACGAACAGGGCCGAAACAGCACACGGAACGCACGAGGTCTTTGGGAGGTTCCGATATCCTAGCTCTTCTTACGTTTCCGGATCCCTTGGTGCTCAATCAACAGCTCCGTATACTGGTATCGGTTCCGTGTCTAATCCTGTGAGACCGACAGATACTTCATCAGGACTCAGCGGTATCAACACCAGACACTTGCCATTGGAAGAAATTGCAACCGGTACCAAGCGAGCAGCATTGAAACTGCCTGCCAGCCTCTGGCGGCTTTTTGACGTCTACTTTGGATACACTCATTGTTGGTTCCCAATTGCCGAGAAGCACGACGTCATGAAGATCTCTTACTCGTACCCAGAAGAAGGTCTTGACTTAACGGCTGGTTCCATCGATTCCGGGGCTCACGCAGAGTTATGGAGTATTCTAGCGCTCGCATCGTTCCAGGATGTCTCGTTGAGCTCCGGAGAAGCTATGTCGGACACGAAGGTAAGGTTCATCAAGCTTAATTACTTCTTTCCCCCTTTCAGGCGCCGAATGAGGCGTGTTATACCTATGGAGAGCCTTGAGAAGTACTGAAGTGTACTTTCCCCTCAACATTACTGACATGCATCGTTTCTAAGGCCTCAGATATTTATGACATCGCCCGAAGTTTGATTCCAACCGAGGAAGGCTCTTTCCAGATTGGCCACGTCAAAGCCCTTTTACTGCTCTCGCTTGTCAACATGGGGTCAACCAACGATGACATTGCTTGGCTTCTCGTAGGTCAGGCTGCTCGTATCGCTATACTCCTTGGTCTCGACAAAAGTGAAACCACTACTACTACCTCGACTCCTGCCGCAAAACACCAGCACGTCTTCCTTGGTTGCTTCGTCGTCGACAGCATGATCTCCGCTCGACTTGGTCGATCACCCCTCGTAAGTCGGAAACAAGTCCACGACATTGGCTTGCTTCCTGAAGAAGGCCTGGAGGAGTGGCAACCATGGGTCGGCTGTCAAGGCTTCGGGGTCGGCCAGGACATGAAGCTGAGAAGTCCCGTGCATGCCCTTAGCACATTCAACCGAATGGTTCGGCTGATGCTGGCTGTGCATGAAGCAACTTCCCCTGAAGGAGCTAACGTACTTCAGCCTGTCGACCTTGAATATGATACGCTCTCCAGTCCGGGCAGAAAATCATTTCAACTCCCAGGTAATGGCTATGATGTTTTCTCTAAACAATCACAGAGCACCGCGTTTCCTGCTGGGAAGCGTGGTGGGGAGGCATCAGGAACACAGCTCGCAAACACGTTCGCTAAGCAGCATATATCAAGAGATTATCGCAGAAACCGGCGAGGAACGCGGCTCCATGAAAGCCGCAACGACGCCACCGGCATTGATCCTGCAGATTGCCTCTGAGTGTGCCGCCCAGGCGTTCGAAGTTGCTCACAGCAACATCGATGGGCAGCTGTCTCACCGACTGAAACGCTACGCCGAAGCCTTTGGCATTGCAGGAATGCCTCCGATTTTCCATACGCTCCTGAGCTTGGTACGCACCGTATCGCCTGGCAGTTCGATGCTGAACGGAGAGCGGGACCACTTGGCGGCATTCGATAACGTGATATGTGGAATGTGGGATCGGAAGCGAGCGCGGGGAGGTATAGGCGAGGTCGAGGCTAGACACGACAATCCACATCATGTTACAGCAGCGGTTTCCAAGGAATATACGCCAGCCTCACTAAGCAATATTTTGCCAACTCCGACATCTCTCAACATTGGCTCAACGCAGAACTTCAGCCCCATCCTACCTAGACAACAAAGCCATGCAGATATAATGGTGCCCACAACTCCTTGGCAACCCCTGACCAACCTCAACTACTTCACCCCTAAAATATCTCAAGCAGCTTTGGATGCACAAAACGACCAGTCTGGCGGATACGATGGAGCCCCATTGGAACGCTTCGCCTCCGCCGGATCTGTCGACTTGGACGCACTCTTCGACGAGCTGGCATCACTCGACGGCGCCGACCGCCAGGACAACCAGCCGCAGTTCATGCAGAATCTGGGATTCGCACCGAATATAGACCTGAATGACTTTTTGACATCAGACTATGGGCAGTTTGACCCTTTGCTCAGCGTGTATGCACAGCAAAGCGCCATTGGACCGTCTGCCATGGATCAGGATGTTCCTTTCGAGGAGGGCTGAAGAGCTTGCTAAGAGGGTGGCGGCTGTCCTTCTCAGTCTGCATACCTCTTTTGGCCCGCTTCTGGTACACGCCGGCAGTAACTTCCGTGTGAAGGAGTCAAGCATAGACACTGCGAAGCCGAACATCGCACAGAATGGCGCGGCGCACTTGGTGACTCGCCATGTGGCTTCCGTTCCAAGCTCTCTTGCTGGCTTTCTCGGTCCTTCCTCCTCTGACCCTCAGCGCCGTACGTGCCACCAATGTCAGTCGCATCAAGCTTATGCAAGAAGAGCACGTCGACAAGTGGTACTCAAGATGCGAGCACTCCGCCCTTGCAGATGTGCTGCATCTAGCCAGTAACGCTTAGGATCCCTACTGAGATCTTAGACACATCGGCTACGGTGGCAAGTTCTATCGGAAGCTCACCATCCGAGCACCTTGTGATCGCACTCACTTCGAGTCGCGTACAGCAGGACCTCGACCAGCAGAAAACTTCGGGAAGCAGAATTTCATTCGGATGTTTATGGTTTGGCCATACGAAAGTGCGGCACCTGGTGAGCTGCTGTCTGAAGCTGGAATTTGAAGTGAGCGAACAGAATCTCTAGACATTTTTCCATACGAGAACCTCGCGGCCGGAAGGCCCATGTCTGAAGACTTCAATCAGGTTCGGAATTGCACAGTCCTGTTTAGACGCTCTGGGACGTTCATCTCGGACACCAAGCGCCTGTTGGCCGTCAAATCCGGCTAACTTTTGTAATTTTGCGTAAATAATAATGTACAGACGCGATTTCCTTTCTCAAGACGGTGGATTCTTTTCCTACCGGCATCGCACTCTAGCATGATGCAGCTCAAAAGCGTTTCTCTTCATATCTCATAGGCGACGCTAGATATGAAAGACTCTGTTCCAAACATCCGCCACTGTCTCCAAAGTGTGTCCGATTCGTTGCCGAAAAGCTATACAGTTCCACGGCTTGGCTTGCATTACCTTTCCAACTTACGTCAAACAGCCTCACCAGTTCTCCCGTATTTGGTCGATAAACAGCGTTATATATCCACCTCTTCCCCCTCGACCCACTGCTTACACTGCCAGTACAACATATCGTGCTTCTTCCCATTCACGTTGTCGTTTTCCCGCCGGTGACCGGGCATGTCTAGCACGACCTTCACACCCATCGTCGCCTCCTGGCAGTACGCCAGATGCCTATAGCCGGTCGGGTAACCAGCAAGTTTCTCCTCGTCAAGCTTGGGCACCTTGTTCGGGTTTATGGGGATGAGCTTATCCTTCTCGTACCAGTGCCTGTATTGCTCACTAGTCGTCAGCAAACCGCTCTTCCCCACACCCGGCAAATGAGTCCGGCACCTGCTGAGGTCGGGCTGGGCTTACCGCACAAACCTTGCCCTCCACTCGTCCTCCCACCGCTCCCAGAAAAAGCAGAATCGGCAGTCGCTCTCGGCATCCACCTCACAGCCCTCCATGATGAACCGCTGCGTGATCGTCGCCTTCATCTTCGTCACCGCCCTCGTGGCTTCTGGATTGATATCTGTCGAGGCGCCGTGGCAGCGGTGCATGATGAAGGCGCCCTTGTCCATGCCGGCTTTCGAGGCCGCGATGAAGTCGCGGTGGTGCGTCCGGCCTGTCCATGTGGTGTAGATGTAGGCGTCGGGGTGGAAGATGGAGAGGAGGTTTTCCCATTCGCAGGCGTCGCTAGGGTGGATGCTGTTAGCTGGGGCTTGACTGAGAGGGTTGGAGGGAAGAGAGGGGGTGGAGTGGTGCGCACCGGTACATTGGCCAGCCTTCGGCGAGCTCGCGGAGCTTAAATCGTTCTATTGCGAGGTCGTTGGGGCCATTGTTGCGAACTGCTTTGGAGGGATGGGATCCCTCTGGTAGGCTGTGGAGGTCGACCATTTTGGGCTGTTTCGTGTTCTCTGTTTTGTTTGAAGGGCGGTATGCGTAGTTCAGTATACGGATGGCAAGGTAGGTCAATCAACTGCTGCTCCCTCTGGGGAGTGCCAATGCTTGACCCGTTATCACGATGCTTCAAGCTTCTCCCGTGCACGTAGGCCCACCTGTACGTAGCGATTCCGACTACGGGAGGACGGCGTAAGACGACCGGTTGAACTTTCATCAAGCTACCTCCTTTGGCTTGGAAGCTTCCCACGAAAGCATCCACGAACCTCGGGACCACTTCATGCAGGCTGATCTTAACTCCGGTCTTTTCGCCGACCGCGGGGCTACTTACCCCTCCCAGCTCAGGAAGCCAGAAGTGAGGCCACAAGGCACACTTTGGCCCGTATATTGACTTGTCCAGTGACCTTCGATGGATTGCTATTGATTGCAAAGCTGGGCACTATGCACGACAGTAGTTTGAGCCAGATGCTTACTCAAAACTCTATTAAATTATTCTAAACAAAGCACAGAGCCAGCGCCGAAATCCGAGAGTCCCTCAAACTCCAAAGTGTTTGAGTATTAGAAATTGATAGCAGGACTCTCCTCAGCCGCCTTCTGCAACACCGCCCAGGCTTCCTCCATCGGCAGCCTCTGGCTCACCTCCTCACCCGCCCATAACCTATACTGCTCCTGAACCTGATGTCCAATGATGCCCGTGCCCTCCACCGTCTTCCACCCATGCCTCTTCCCCAGCTTCAATATCCTCGTATTCCTAGGCTTAAAACACATATCAAGCAACACGCCCTTCTTGCCATCCCTTGCCAGAAACTCCTCCAACATCGCTCTCGCCTCCAACTCCTGCTCCGTCTTCGGCTCAAAATCCGGCACCGTGCCGACAATATAGTACGGACTAGCCTGCTCCCTCGCCTGCTCCACCGACCTTAGATGCACCAGATTCGGCCCCTTCTGCCCATCTTTCGCATACGCCTGCGCGTCGCGCAACAGCGCCTCCACCTCCCCAACATCGCGGTTGATAATGTATATCGTGCCGCACTCCAGCTGATTCGCGAGCGCAAATACCGCCGCGCGACTCGCCCCGCCCGCGCCAATAATCAGCGCCGGCTTTCCCTTCCCTTCCTCACTGGCACCAAGTAGGCAGCCTTTGATGCCCCGCCAATCTGTGTTCGTGCCCCTGAGCTTGCCCTCCGCAGTCTTGTACACGTTGTTGCAAGCCCCCAGCGTCAGGGCCAGCTCATCCAGCTCATCGAGGTAAGGCATTAAGGCCTGCTTGTAGGGCATTGTTACGACACCGCCGGCGAAGGAGGGCGCACGGAAGAGGGAGAGTACGGATTCCACGGTGGGACATTCGACGTTGGTGAAGGTCCAAGGAAGGTTAAGAGTGCGGCAGATGTGGTTGTGCATTAGGTAGGCTATTGAGTGGGTTACACCTATGCCGGCGAGGTAGAGGTGTTTGCGTTGGAAGGAGGTGCCGTTTGTTTGGTTAGACGTGCCATTTACGCCGTTCGTAGCCATGTTGGAGAAGATGGGGGAGGCGGATGAGATGGAGGTAGAATTGGTAGAGGTCGATGAGTGGTTTGATGTTCGCTGCTGTAGACCTTATGTTCGATATGACTAATCTGGATGGAACAGTATTCAGTGAGTTGGGATACAGGATTTATATTAAGATAGAACTGTTCCAAAGGCTGGAGGGAGCGTATTAATGTGTATATGACCCGGCGGGGACATGCTCCTGTGCCAGAGCAGCAGCTCCAACAGCTTGTTACCACCCTATGATGCATGATCATGCTGCTAGTGTCGGCCACATAGGTCGAGTAGCTTGCATCATGGGAGGTTTGGTAGCGGTGGATCAGCATTTACGCGCGAAGGTTGCTCCTGATCGGGGAAGAGTTGGGTGGTGGGAAACGGAGATGGCCCCCACGTCAGTGGATCCTTGAAATGTTCACGACGTCGCTGTATTCAGTAATTAGTGCCGTAGGGGATAGCACTGCAAACATAGCGGCGTTATAGTGCTGTTTGAACATGATGGTATTCTACGATACTCGAGTATCAGAGACATCTCGGCTTGATGCGAGAAGGAAAAGAACGCCGATCCAATGTCACGTGGCATGAGACAAATGCCGTCCTGATGGAGAGACAGTATATATACAACACAACGCTCTTCATTCTAAAGTCGTGGCTGCGGTTCGTAGTCTACTTCGGTGTGACTGTGTTCGGACGTTTGCACGGAGTTTCTACTAGACTCAGCATATTGCCGACAATGTACAGATGTGGTATGCTCACCCAGTCTCAAGATTCAGATCCTTCACTATCTTCTTCCAAGCGTTCTGTCCCCGCTCTGCTAGCCACGCGGGTGTGCCAGGGTCGTCGTATGCCATGTGCCTGCTGAAAAGCTCCATGCTTACCCAGCCGTCGAACTTGAGGTCATGTAGGAATGCCTTTGTAATCTCTTTGATCGGTAGATAGCCTCCTAAATCCTCCTCTCCGTAGAATAACCTGCAATTTCTTGACCAGCTCATCCTCGCGGGCTGATCTGCTGCGTAGTACTCGTGGCCCTCTACTAGTGGCTCCTCAAGTCTTTCTGCATCAACTACTTGAACGAAGAACACCTTCTTCGCATCGACCGTCTTGATTAACCGCTCGATCGATGCCCTGATGTCGGCCTCCGCGTTCGGCGTCTTGCCATCAGGCGATGCCGGGTCCGCATACACTCGTCCAGCGATGTTGAATGTGTCGAGACAGGCGCCAAAGTTCGGTCGGTTGACTTTCTCAATGACTTCCCAGCATTGGTCCCACGTGTCGACGTATGTTGCCCATGCCAGACTCTCATACGCGAAGTTGATGACGGGATCCTCCTTCAATCCCATCTCTGCCACCTCAACCATATCTTGCACTATCGCATCGATATCGGACGTAATCTCCTCCTCTTTCAGAAAACTCGATGGTATTTGGATGACGGTGGTCCCCAGCGCCTTCGCGAGCTTGAACCACAGCTTCATCTTCTCGATCTTCGCCGCGTGCTCTTTCCGGTCTTTTAGACCTTCGTACTGCCAGAATGGCTGTAGAGCAATTACGGTGAGTGACCGGTCGTCGCACAGCTTTTTTATTTGATGGGCTGCCTCAAGCAGGTTCTCCGGTGTGGCTCCGCCTTCCATGTCCTGGGCAAAATAGTCGAGATCTTCGTAGAACACCTCGATGCCTTCGAACCCGTGCTTTTGAGCTTGATCGAGCTTGTTCGGCAGCTTGTGGATGCATGCCCGGCCTAGGGACATGGAGGCTATTGCAGGTCTGCAAGGCATCTTGGTGGTGGAGGAGGTAACAAATCTGCGAGTATGCACTTCTGGCAGCGTTCGTATGGGAAGGTGTGGATATGGGAATTTTAGTCTGAGGCTGTGATTGGGATTGAGATTGAGATTAAGAAGAGGTAAAGATCTATACAATTGCGGAAGGCGAAGTAGAGGGTTAATGAGCGCGAGTCGATATAACGTGTTTACATTCACAATGCGACGCATGAAGCTTTAACTACAACACCATCCGGCATTCCCAGCGGCATGACTGCTACACTATGCTGCAGCCCCGAACGTGGAGCGGCGTTGATCTCCGCTGTCTGCGTGGTTGCGTAGAGTCCCAGGTTCGTCTGGGCCTTGGGGCTCAATGCACAGCCTCGGACGGTGATGAACCGACACAAGCCGCGGAAGAGTCCACCCCTGCGGCTATGCTTTCTCCCCTTCCTCCTCGGTCTCCACCCTTCAGGATGAGCTTGGAGCTTAGATCCTTAACTGTGTCAATTGACTAGAGGACAGAACTGAGGACCGGTAATGTGATAGCCCCATGAGCCGCTCGATGAGCTCCAATCTGTGCCCGCTGAGCTGGTTTCCCCAGGTTTTGTCAATCCTGCTGCTCTTCTTCAAAATCCGGGGTAACTGCAGCTCTTTTTCGCATAATCTGCCTTGACGCAAGCTATTATTACCTACTGTCTACTCTAATCTTATGATATAATCTCGATTACCCTGCTGATATCATTAATTATTATTCTTACATTCTTTGACTTTTTTCACAATGGGATCATCTTCTCCAATCAAAATAGCGGTCATCGGCACTGGTCTTATCGGACCCAGGCATGCTCAAGCTGTCCTGAATGAGCCAGACGCTATACTCTCATGTGTCGTCGATCCTAGTCCCGCCGCTGAAGCGGTAGCAAAGCAATTGAAAGTTCCTCGTTATGCCTCCGTTCAGCAACTGCTGGCTTCATCTTCCAAGCCCGATGCTGCAATAGTCTGCACGCCCAACCACACCCATGTACCGATATCAAAAGAGCTTCTCGACGGCGGCATCCACGTTCTCTGCGAGAAGCCTATATCCATCGACATACCCAGCGGACAAGACCTGGTGAATTGCTCCCTCAGCAACCAGCCCGTCGGCTCTCAAAATCCCTACCCATCCATCCCCTAACCTCTCCTAGATCCAGCACGCCGCCTCCCTCAACCTCCATCTCCTAATCGGGCACCACCGCCGCTTCAACCGCTACATAATCACCACCAAACGCCTCCTCACCTTCCAGTCCCTTGGCCGCATCATCGCCGTCTCCGGCCTCTGGACCCTCTACAAGCCACCCTCCTACTTCGACGCTCCCACAGAATGGCGCCGTACCGCCTCCGGTGGCCCAATCCTCATAAATCTGATCCACGAGATTGACATTCTGCATCACCTACTCGGCCCCATCGTGCGGGTATCCGCCGAAGCGACGCCCTCGCAACGGGGCCACGAGGCCGAGGAGGGTGCAGCCATCCTCCTGCGCTTTGCGTCCGGCGCCGTCGGCACGTTTGTGCTGAGCGATGCGGTGCCCTCGCCTTATAACTTTGAGGCGGGCACGGGCGAGAACCCGACGATTCCGGTGACGGGGCAGGATATCTACCGCATCTTTGGGACCGAGGCGTGTCTTAGTGTGCCGGATATGAGGCTGTGGAGCTATGGGCAGGGGGAGAAGAGCTGGACGAGTGGCATGAGAGAGGAGGTGGTAGGGGTGGAGGAGATGAGGGTGCCGTTTGAGCTGCAGGTCGCGCATTTGGTGAGGGTGGTCAGGGGAGTGGAGGCGCCGAGCTGTTCTGGGCTGGATGGACTGAGAGCGGTTGTGGTGTGCGATGCTGTTAAGAGGGCTTTGGAGACGGGGGGCCTGTTGATATACCACTTGAGGGCGTTTAAGAGGGTTGATTGAAACATGAGGATGCCAGCCTATGCACTCTGTAGATACACAGAGCACGCCTGGAGCGTTGCGACGAGTAATCACTGCTGCATATCAGTTTCGCATACAATGACTCCTCGTCGATATCCACTGCCGCTTTCGTAGGCAGGATGGTAAACTGCTGCCGCTGACATACATGCCGCTTGCCCTCCGGAAACGCAGCAGGACTGAGTCTTTTCACATTTGCACTGGCTTCCGCGGTCTTACAGGAACATGCTGCGGCTAATAGCACGCTGCCAGGAAGAAAGGAAGTTTGGTGTACGCTCAAATTTCATCCATTGCGAGTTTTAAAAACACTGCTATAAACCCATGAAATTTTTGTTCGCTTAGAAAGGGACGCTCAAGGATCAGCGCCAAGTGATGACACTCTCAGAGCTTTCGGGAAGCAACTGCTCAGTCAGTCTAACCGCAACATTCGAGTCGGCGAAGTTCGCCACGTTGTTTTCTGGATGAGATCATTACTTTTGATTGCGGTGGCAGCTGTGGCAGCGGAGATGCCGCAGAACGAATCCGCGTGTGCACTGCCGTCAGCACACGTCGGAGATGTGACCAAATCAGAAACTGCTCATCCCATCTTCCGGGGATAAAACTCAGCTTGCATCGGAAATACATAAATGTAGAAGATCACAGATGACGAAAGAGAATAAGATCTCGAAGTAGTTTTTAAAAATATTTGGAAGCTCTAGGCTATGGTATCATGAACTCGTAGTCGATCTACACCTCCAAAATGCGGTGATGATGCGCCCCCGCTCTCGGAACCAGCTCCTACCCAACAAAACCAATATTCACACAGGTGATACAAGTGACGCACTGCAGATCTTACAACTAGACCTCGACGTTCTCGATGCGCATGTTCTTCTCCTTGACACTGACGACAGACATGCTCCTGACGGCCTCGTCGGTGTGGCGGAACTCCTCCTCCTTTGCGCGGACCTCGGCAATGACCTGCTTGTTGGCCCTGCGCACGGGCTTGATCTCGAAGAGACGGTCCATGGCCTCGAGAGGCACGGACTTGGTCTCCGGGAGCAGGAAGTAGATGAAGATGACGGAGCCGATCATGAGGCTGGCGAAGAAGAAGTAGACGCCGTAGCCCATGGCGAGGAACATCTGGGGCGTGAAGCGCGAGACGATGAAGTTCCAGAACCAGTTGTTTGCTGCTGCGGATGCTTGACCGAGAGACCTGAAATTGCACTGTTAGCAGGCTGTTCTTTCGCATGTAGTAAGACTGCAATGTTGCTCACCTGGTGCCCATGTCGAACATCTCGGAGTTGACAACCCATGGAGTGCCGTTCCACGAGGGAGTGTAAAACGCAGTCCAGAGGTAGAAGAAGAACATAGCTGCGATACCGCCCGAAGAGAGCTTCGTGTTTGCGGTTGTAGTGCTCTGACCTGCTTTCGAGACCTTGATGTAGGCTCCAATGAACCACATGCAGAGGGAGCCACCGGTAGCGCCAATCATCAACATGAGCCTGCGGCCAGCTTGGTCAACCAAGAACAGCAGCCAGATGATCGTGATGACGGTCTTGACGACACCGAAGATACCGGTGGTAAGGAAGCCGGTGTTCGTGCCCGTGATGCCGATACTTCGGAAGACGGTTGGGGAGTAGTAGTTGATGGCGTTGATACCTGAGCCGTTCTGCCACAGGAAGAGCATACCACCGAGGAAGAATCGCCACTGAATCTTTCGACTCCTCTTGACGGCCTTGAAGGGAGCCCAGAAGCCCATGCCAACGCCAGCGGTCTGAGCCTCAATGGCAGCATCAATGTAGGACATCTCCTCGATAATGTAAAGATCATCAGCTGGCAAGTTTCGGATCCAGCAGAGATTCTTCACTGCTTCCGTGCGCCTGCCTCTAGTCATGAGCCATCTTGGCGACTCCCTGATCCAGAGACCGCCGAGAAGTAGGATACCAGCCGGGATGAGCTGAACAGCAAATGGAATGATCCATTGCGTATGGCTTGGTTCCATTGTCTCAACGAGGCCGTAATTAATCCAGAAGCCAACTAGACCGCCGATTTGCCAGCCGAGTTCGTAGATGCCGACAAGTCGTCCACGTACGGCGGGAGGTGCGAGTTCTGAGATGTAGACCGGGACCATGTTCGAGCAGCCTCCGACACCAATACCAGCAAGGACACGGCCGCCAATGATAAGACCTAGACCACGCTGGCCGTTGGCGCCCAACATCATACCAGCGCCGATCATGAAGATGATAGAGAATATAAACAAGCTCCTCTTGCGACCAAAGAAGTAGGAAGTGACGAAGGCGCCTAAAGCGCCGAAGAAAGCGCCAGCTTGGTAGACCGAGACGATGTTGGCTTTTTGAAGGGCGAGGTATGCTGGATCCATCTCCGCAAATTTGAATTCATCGACGAATGATGGCAGAGCCAGCGTGGTGCCGATGAAGGCAGAATCGTAGCCGATTGTGCATGCTGCGAAGGATGCAACAATTGCGCAGGCATACACGCGCCAGTTGTAGACGGCCTTTGATGTAAAATTAGCATGAATACTTCCCAAAGTCACATGGTAAGCTTACCTTTGGCGTCGGCCTGTCCTCAACTAGAGAGAGGAAACCCATTGTGGAGGTAAATGCCTTGGGTATTCGCTAGATTGTGTGGATAGAATAATTGCGGGCGAGGTGTCTTTGATCCTCTCAGGCCTGCTGAACAGGTGACAGACACGAAGAACTGTAGATGTGAGGAGATGCCTCAAGATTGTTTCTTGGTGGACTGAAGAAGAAGAAGACACAGGATGGGGATCCATCCTTTTATCTCACCTTGCCCTGCCAAAGCGTTCCGACTCCCCACAATCTGGGGTTAAGATGATAGACGGAGTATGGCCCATGGGAGTGGTGACAGGCTAGGGCCAGAAGGAAAACCCTTCTTCCAGGCCGCATCTGGACGCCGCAAGCTGCATCGCTTTCGCCCGCCTCCCAGCTGTGTGTGGTAAGGTTGGTGGGCGATCCAGCACTAGCCTCGGAATGCCCTGCCAACTGTCAGCGGGGCGAACTCCGGAGAACCGCTGGACGGCAGCTCTGCGGCGGCGCCAGTCCCCACGCCGAGTGCCCAGGCGCGTAAGCAGCATTTGGCATTCGGCTGGTGGTGGAAAAAGATTTAGGCGTCCGCTAGAGCGATGAGGGACGGCAGTCGCGTCTCCAAGACTTCGACGTGCGGACCCTCTTCGAGTTTGGAGAGTGCGGCATCATTGATGAGATGGACTGGAGACAGTAACATCGGAACAGTCAAGCCGAAGAGTTGTTGAACTCATCGCATGTGTGATCACACTGAGCTCCACTTCCACCTGTTGCGTAAGCTCTTGCTCTGCTGCCGGGTGCGGGCAGGGTGATATTGGACGGTATATACTTGTATTCAGTATAGTCGCGCCTTGCTATCTATAGTTGCCCCAGGCTCCTTCATCTTTGCTTTGAATCCGAGGCCGCTTCTTCTTGTATATTCACTTCTCTTGCATACTTTGCACATTACCATGGCCGACTACACACCGCCGTCCGACCACCTAGATCGGGTTGGCTATCTTTTTGGACATCCCATTGCCCACTCCATGTCCCCGTTACTACACCAGACCGTGTATGATAGCATTGGGCTGAAATGGTCACAATTGCTGTTGGATTCTACCAATATGGACCATTTCCTGGAACTCATCAAAGATCCAAAGTTCTACGGTAAGCTCAATTCATAGTATACTGTTGAAACGATCAAGGCTGATAAATGTCAGGCGCGGCTGTCACAATGCCGCACAAAGTAGCGATAGTGAAGCACTGCGATGAGCTCACCGAAGAAGGGCGAGAGGTCGGCGCTTGTAATACCCTTTTCCTCCGGGAAAGGGACGGGAAGAGGATATATGTCGGGACCAATACAGACGTCATGGGCATCAAGCTGGCCTTCTACGAGAACGTTAGCGATCCCGATAACGTCTTCCACAACCGGCCCGGTATGGTCATTGGAGGTGGAGGTGCCGCCCGGAGTGCTGTCTACGCCATGCGCAAGTGGTTCAAGGCCGACCCGATATACCTGGTCAACCGCGAAAAGGCAGAGGTCGATGCCGTGATCTCGGAATGCAAGGCGCGTGGGTTTGGTGACGGTCTTATCTACGTATCGACTGTTGAGCAGGCGGAAAAGCTGGAAGGTCCTGGATCCATCGTCGCCTGCGTACCGGATGTCCCACCGAGGACTGACCACGAAAGGGAAACGAGGGCTGTCGTAGAGTGTATGCTCGGGAAACCGCATAAGGGCGCGATACTGGAGATGTGCTATCATCCATCCCCATACACGCAGATTGGAAAGCTTTCGGAGAAAGCGGGCTGGCAAGTCATTCTGGGAACGGAAGCCATGATCTGGCAAGGTCTTGAACAGGTACGGAACTCCTCGATGAAATGTCCAAGATGGAGACGTCGTACTCATCGCGCGCTCACATGACCTAGGATAAATACTGGACAGGAAAGGACATTCACGAACTTCCGGTGAAAAGCGTTCAGGCGGCCATAGCGGCCAAGCTATCGGAGCACAAGCTGTAAGAGTTAGCGTAGGGCCATGGCTGTGCATCGATCTTCGTCTGACCAAGGCAGTAGTTCAACCTGAGATGCGCTAGAGAACGCGCAGCATGCGGGTGTTGTGGTTGAAGATCTGCTGGTTGAAGTCATGCATTGACTGCGAGGAGTGGAACTCTGACAGGACCGAAGTTGTGCAGATCTTTGAAGGTGGGAGGCGGCGAGGGTGCTTTTGGGATGGTTGAGGGTGTCATCTGCAAGCTCAGGTCCACACTTTGCGGGGCTCAGGGATCGATAGGCGAATTCGCTTCTATGTAAACAAGTTTGTGCGTGCCGATGTCTGATGATCTCTAAGAGTCTAAGCGCCTGGCCGCGAGTAGTCCAAATCACGGACTCTGCGCCAGACCTCTCGCACCGTCCGCTCCTGTCCTTGGCGACCAGATTCAGTAGGGGATGGACCTGCGGGGCTGCAAACTCAAGGCGTCAGTGCTGATAGTCCGTTCAGACGGGTACGAGATGACGAGACACGCTTAGGGTTGCCGCTATCTGTGTGATCCATGTCATGCAAAAGCGAGATTGCTTACCGAATGGCAAGATACAGCCGACTCCCCAGCCTCGCTTCCTCTATAGGAGCTGTAGCCGGGTCTTCCGGGGGATTGGCGCCTGTGATCAGCCCCCAGCCTCTTGCAATATGCAAATTCCAGCGGCGACGTCCCTAAGAGCGGAAATCAGCCACTGGACTCCTGTTCGTACATCAGGCGATAAGGCAAGCACGAGATGCGTGATCGTTTACCCGGAAGCCACCAGAGTAAAGCACGAGCATTGTGTCGCTCGGTATGGTGTATCGGGAACAGTGACTGATGGGCTTGATGAGACTGTCCGGAAACCGCTGGCGCGTGCGCTTGGAATGAAAGGAAGTTTCGTGAAGCTTTGCGGGATTGTGCGGATGAAATCGACATACCATTCCCAACAACCTCCTTCCCACCAGATATCGAAGGCGCCCATTGCTGTGTAAGCAAGGTCCATCGTGGCACTCCCTAGGCTTCTAACTCCATGCACCATACCACCTTTACCGCCACGCCCTCCTATTTCAGCTGCCATGTTCACAAAACTCTCGACTTTACGATGCATATTGCTGTCTGGACGATCTCTCCGATCTTTGCCCCATTCACACGAGAAGATGCACCCGCTCGGAGCTGTAATTGGTAAAGGCGGAACAGGATTGCGAACAAGCGGCAGAGGTTGTGTCTCGTTGAGCCATGAGCCACGGCCAACGCAAGCGGAGAAGAGCTGGTCCAGGAAAGGAGCGCAGATGACCCCTATCGTGGCTTTGCCGTTTACGATGAATCCGATGGACACACAGAACATTGGGAACAGATGGATATAGTTGACCGTGCCTGAGTGCGCCGTTGGTCAGCACGTGTGAAACGTCTATACAGCCGATTGCTGCAGTACGGATATATTGTCGGTCGAAGGAATGAGGAGGTTGCACACTGTAGCGGCCAGCGGACTTGAGGAGAAGAACGAAGACGACCACGCCTATAAAGCACCTCGTGCTGTTTGGAGCGTTGTGTTATCAAGAGGAAGAAGTCCAGGGACCTACCATCTAGCGGGTCAACGCACCACGTGGGCTCATCATTGATCAGGTAGTCCCGTGAAGCTCCTTTGGAGTAGGTTTCTTCGCCGATAAACCTTCCAATGATGGTCAGCATGATCTATAGACAGCTCTAACGGTCAAATATGGACTGGTACTGATCTTAAGAGAAAGAGTACTGACTTATGCGAAGGATATTTTTGGGCTATCTGGCTCTTGACGTATGCTTCAACATCTGTCCGTAGGTTCTCAGCACACGCAGCATAAACGGCTGTATTCAAGACAGAACAAGGACTGAAACTCCGGTCTGGGCTGCTTTGTCAAACAACGAGGTATTTGACTTGCAGTAAATGGTTCCCACAGCGCTACTCTACGCAATGAGAGGAAGCTGGCGCAGGTGGAGTATAGACACCCCTGTCTGAACTGTCCTCGTAGATAGAGAACGATGTCCTTTTCTTACCTTCGTCCGTCTGCGTCACCAAGTCTACCGCGTTCTCTTTCTCAATGTGAGCACGTTCTTCTGGTCTATCATCTCCATATCTTAATTTGGCGGCATCCAACAGGATCTTGCCCGCAGATTTGCCAAGATTGATGGCGAACGCATAGATATCATCCAGCTCCTCACAGTTCAATTGTGGCATGTTTACTACATCTTTGAAGCAGTCCCGCTGGACTGTGGTTACTTATCAGAACTGATGTCCGGCGCGGATGACCGCGTTAAGCCGAGCATGGTCGGATCCGAACTTTTACCGCCTCACGTGTTCGTTGCATCGCTCATGGGTTTCATTCCTTGTACATCAACATCTGCCTCTTGACATCAGCGCTCCAATTGACCGTCTGCATGGAGCGGAATGCACAGCTCGCACCTTTGCAGACCCGAAATCACGGCGATGGCTCCTCCGCCGTTCCTGAACTGCGGGTCTGCGGGCAGCAACTCCCGGGAAAAGACTTTTCCTTCGGCGGATGGAGACGGTTGTGGAAGGTATGACGGACGTCGCTGAATTACGCTTATCAAGAACTTTAAGCAAAAGTCTACCGTACATTCCTCGTACGCTTGAATTCGAGATCACACCGCCGTCAATCGCCTCAATCAAGAACCCGACATCACGCTGCCGTCAACCGCCTCAGTCAACAGTCTCAGTATCACTATGGCGAAGAGCATCCTCCTCATCAATGGCCCAAATCTCAACCTCCTCGGGACCCGAGAGCCTGAAACTTACGGCTCAACGACGCTAGCGCAAGTGGAAGAGCAGGCGAAGAAGCAGGCCGAGTCGCTAAACGCTACACTCGAAGCCTTCCAAAGCAATACAGAGGGCGCTATCATCGACCGGATACACGAAGCACGGGGAAACGTCGACATCATTGTAATCAACCCGGCAGCGTTCACACATACGAGCGTCGCAATACGGGATGCGCTGCTTGGTGTAGAGATACCCTTTATCGAAATCCACATTAGCAATGTGCACAAGCGGGAGGCCTTCCGGCATCACAGCTACTTGAGCGACAAGGCGGAGGCTGTGCTCGTTGGGCTTGGTACATTCGGCTATACATGTGCTATCGAGCATGCGGTGAAGAACATTAAGCCTGCAAAGAAGTCACAATTGTAACAAGGATCGGTGGTTCTGCTGGGTCATAAGGCTGGGATCGCTCGGAGTATGAATAGAAGAAGAGAGACATAGAGGAGCTCTGAATGCAAGCCAGAGTACGGTCGAAGTGGCCGCTCAAGGACCCGACTTTGGTTTTGAGATGAGGTGTATCTCATAAACGTGTTTATTTAGTCTGTACTACTGGTTGATCTGTCAGGTCAAGAGGCCAGCCTGATGGTGCCTACCTGTTGTCTGTCTTTGGCGTTGCAAGAGGCGTTGGCGGAACCGTTCCGCGAGCTGATCAGGCCTCGGCAAACACATAGATTCTCATCTAAATCTGAACCAACCGTCTTGATGTGCATATACGTAAAAGGTGCAATTCAGGCCATACATTGTCATGACCTTAGTACCACTTTATCGATGCTGCAGGGAGGCAGTCGAAAGGAGCTCTCGGATGAACACATTTCCCGACAACGCCCGCCGCTCTCTCTGCCAGTAATCCCGGCATTGACGTACCCCGCGTTACCCTGTGGGGCACCCGTTCGCAGCATCTATCCGTAAGCGTCTAGTAATTCGATGGGTAAGCAGAAACAATGACAGGGGATACTATATTGTGCTTCTACGCGCCGCGCGTGTTTGCTCTTCACTTTTAAGCAATTGAAGCATTCTTGCGCATTTTCGAAGCTCCACAGCCTCATATACTACTCTACAACCTCGATACCCCTCAAGATGGATCTATCACAAGATGAGATTCCTGCGGTGAAGGACCTGACGATTGACAATATCACCGAAAATGTGCACTTGATCAATTCGCGATGTCCGGATCCTAGGCTGAAATATATCATGGAACGGCTGGTGTCGCACGTTCACGACTTTGCGCGAGAAACCAGATTGAGCACGAGCGAATGGATGACTGGGCTGAACTTCCTTAAAGCAGTAGGCCAGATCTCTAGTGACGTGCGGCAAGTGAGTATACATACCTGGTAGAATTACTCCCTAAAAGCTGGCGCTGACACGCCGACCTAAGGAAACCATCCTCCTTTCTGATATCATCGGTCTTTCTCTCCTTGTAGACAGCATCGACCATCCCAAACCACCCGCGTCAACCGAAGGCACCGTCCTAGGCCCCTTTCACACGCACGAAGCCCAGCCTGAACCCAACGGCGGCTCCATCTCGCATGATCCAGATGGTGAACCTTGCCTCGTCCTCTGCACTGTCAAAGACACGAGCGGCAAGCCGATCGAAAAGGTCAAGATAGACATCTGGGAGACGGACTCGAAAGGATTCTACGATGTGCAATACCCGGACAGGGAAGGACCGGACGGCCGTGCGGTCATGGAGAGCGACTCGGACGGTATCTTCTGGTTTAAGGCCATTGTGCCAGTGCCATACCCGATTCCGCACGATGGGCCTGTTGGAAAGCTGTTGAAGCTGCTGAAGAGACATCCGTACCGGCCGAGCCATATGCATTTCATGTTTGAGAAGCCGGGATACGACCATCTGATTACGTAGGTTCACCGGGCCACTTAGAACTGGGGTTGTTTGCTGACATACTGCAAGCGCGCTGTACCTTCGGGACGATCCCTACGAGACGTCGGACGCTGTGTTCGGTGTCAAGGAGACACTAGTGGTCGCGCTCGGAACAGTCGATGCGGAGCAAGCAGAAAAGTATGGCGTAAAAGAGGGCGGTAAACTAATGACATATGACTTCGTGCTCGTTTCGGATGACGAGGCGAGGAAGCTACGGGAGGAAAATGCCATGAAGGCAATGGAGGGACTAGGAAGGAGGATGAAGCTTTACAATGGCTTACCTGTGCCTGATGTGGACTGACCTACCCCGGAAGATATTATCATACGTACATCAAACACGCGAATACCGACCGTAGTCAGTCGATGGCACGCGTGACAATTCTCACGAAGCGTGTTCGCCTTGTCACTTGACGGGGCTACCTTGATCAGATGAACCTCCACAGCTCGCAACCGTTTGTCAAACCCTTGCATTGCTGAGCAACCGCAGCTTCGGAGAGATACTGCCAATCAGTTCCGAGCTGTACTACCAAATCCTGCTAAATGACGTGTTTGTTGCGCATGGCTGCAATAGCTCTTGCACGATTGCACATGGTTCGGGATTGACAGCGAGATATCGCCTTTCCCTTCGCGGCGTCGAAATCAGCCCTCTATAATGCTCCATACTGAAGTAATAACAGATCTCCAGTACCCCAGAACAGAGGAGGGCCTGTCAAGACTGTCAAGCTTGCTCCGTCAGTGCTTGACGAAGCTTGGCCTAACAAGCAATGGCTCTAAGCGAGGGGGAGCTAACGAAGCTACCAACTTCCACTGCATGACGCTCGCTGCATCCACCCTTTCATGACGACAGCCCTATCAATGGCCGTGGTACACTCACTGCACCCATGTGCTTTGTGGAGTCGGAGAAGGATGCTTCGGCATTGCTCTTCTGCTTCCAAGGTTCTTCTGCTCAGTCTACCCCCGATGACGAGAGAGACCGCTGGGTAGGTATATCTCAAATTTCCTCCTCTGGTCCCACTCGCTCAGAGCTATGTCTTTCCAAGTAGAGCACAAGATGAGCGGTGACTCAGTTTCTATTCCATTGAGAGAAGGGCATAGGAGGAGTGACGAAAAGGCGCCTTATTTTGCAGAGGAAAGGCCTGGATGGAAGGGCTACATCGAGTGGGAGAACTACCCGGACAAGCAAAAGGAAGCTCAAGAGATATTGGCAAAGTATGATTTCGCCAAGGTATAGGACCCTTGGCCTGAGCTTGTCCTTCTACAGAGCTTCCTCGCAATTAAGAATGCATCATAACCGTAAACAGCCCCCCGAATACCAGCTCGAACCTCTACCGAAGACAAATCCCATCCTTGAGGGTGTCAGATGGAAGCAATACCACGCCGCGCTCGGCCCGACGCTTAGGGATCTCCCGAAGATCTCATGGGAGTACGTGCAGAAAGAGAAGTCGCCAGACATGATTCACGTGCTCGACTTCCCGTACAACGGGGAACCGCCGAAAGACCGTGTCATTGAGCACGCAATAACTCCGAATCCGCTCTTCTTCGTGCGGAATCATGGCGGCATTCCGAAAATCAATGCAGACGATTGGACATTGGACATTTCTGGCCTCGTCCGCGAGCCCAAACGCCTTACGCTTGCCGATCTCAAAGACGAGTCTAAGTTTTCACGGGTGTCAAACATCGTCAGCTTACAGTGCTCCGGCACGCGGCGCATCGAGCAGATCCATGAGTACCCTGGCGATGGCGACGAGCTGATCAATGCGCCGTGGGGCGAGGGCGCCATCGGAACTGCCCGCTGGAGCGGCGTCAGCCTTAAGAAAGTCATCAAGTACTGCGGTGGCTTGAAAGACGGAGCTGGGCATCTGGAGTTCTTCGGCGCAGACACTTACTTCAAGAAAGGCAAGGTGTATAACTATGTAGTGTCTATACCATGGAGAAAAGTCAAGGTGCACGAAGCGATTCTGGCCTGGGAGATGAACGGCGAGCCGCTGCCACGCATACACGGCTACCCTGTCCGCGTCGTTGTCTTCGGTAAGTCTCCAAGATTTGCCTGCCTCGCTATTCGCTTTCCATGCAACCCGAAGGCCATGCCATTAACGATATTCCAAGGATACATCGGTGCCCGTAGCGTGAAATGGGTCTACAAAATCAATGCGATTGAGAACCCGAGCATGGCACCTGTGCAGGTGGGGAGCATCTCGATAGACGCAAGGTTTGACTTCGTTAACTGTTAGCTGATAACCGCTCCAGAGCAAGGAATATCTGTACTACACGCCGCAAATCGGCAAACAGAATGCGACGTACTCCGGTGGCTTCTCGATTCAGGACATGCCGGTCAGTTCCGCCATAATGAATCCAATTGACCAGGTAAGACAGCATCTCGATAGAAACAAGGTTCGACCTTGGTAATGGTCGAAGCTGATGGCCGTTTCAGCAACAAATCATTCATGACGGCACGATCAAACTCAAGGGGTGGGCATACTCCGGCGGCGGCCATTGGCCGGTGAGGGTGGAAGTCAGCGGTGACGGCGGCTCGATCTGGTACGAAGTCGACCACAAGAAGATGAGTGACAAATACTTCTATGCGTGGAGGCTTTGGGAGATCGACTTGCCGGTCGACGCCGAAGGATGGCTCGAGTTTTGCGTGCGGTGCTGGGACAACGCCCTCAACACGCAGCCAACCTATGTCAGGAGCGCTTGGTGAGACCCTTCTCCTCACGTAACCGTCTCTCTATGGTGAACGGCTTTCTCTGGATCGCAAAAGTTAACGTTGACAGGAACTGGGATCTGCACGTCACATCCTCCTGCCACCGCATCAAGATCTACAGCATCAACCGCTCGAGACGTGCGACAGCCGAACGTCTGAAGTTCCTTGAGGAGAAAGGCATGTCGATTACACCCATTACCCAACCGTTTCCTTTTGACCTAGAGACGGAAGAGCATTACCTGGAGGAAGTGGCCATTAGGGGAGGTAGAGACCCGGTTGAATGAGTGCACTCTAGGTTGTTGAGCCAACAGTACGGGGCATCTGTGAAGACAATGCCGTCTCCTCGATTGCGCTGGCATTGACTTTTGTTTCATAATGTTCAGCTCATAAGAGATATTTCCTTGTCGGAAGAATACAAGACGACAATAATATCATACAAGCTGATGCGGCGTGTCCCGACGTATTGTTCATTACTGGAATCGTTGAACACAGGCATACATGCGTGGTCAAACCACGCATGTCTCTGCGCCCGCCGCACATATCCATCGTTGCTCTTACATTCAGCAGTCTTACTGAAATCTGAGTTTACCTAGGTAGGATACATGCATCCTCTCATTTGAGATATTTCCACTCCCCGTAACTTCAGTAAGTTTTGCAAAGCACCATTATCATCTATATGATCAGCAGGGAGACAATTACAACGTAGCTATAGAGTTTGACCAGGGCCATCCCATGCCGAGACATACGATTGCTCCGATCGCCAAGATCGACAGCGTAAGGCGTAATTTTCCCATGTCCCAGGAGTTGCATACGCGAAGCAGCTCTCCGACATAGCCACAACCGATTGAATTACATCACCCCTAATACAAGCACCGGTCCCAGCCCCTCGTAACCACTTGGAGCCGCCGGTTCAGGCAACGCGCAAGAAGTCCAGTACTTCAATATCGTTACGGAAACGATGGTCATCGAGAGTATCAGCGGCACAAGTGACAGCTGTGTCCTTCCGAGTACGGTCCTGTTGCAAGGCGAATGCGTCCGCTGATAGACTTTCTTGAAAACCGATAAAACAGCGAGCGACCGCTTCGTTGGGAGAGCTGGGAGAGGACAGGTATCGGGAAGATGATTGAACCAGGCGCCGGCAGTCAAAAAGACTGTAGTCAGGCCATCCGGTATGGTAAGTAATCCAGCGCCGTTAAGATGATGGTATCTCCACGACAACTGCGTTTGAGTGCATGGTGGATTCTGCCGCGATGAACAGTAAGAAATTAAGAAAGATCGTCGAAGTGTCACAAGACGGAGAGAAGCTTCGCTGGGGGACTACGATCGAGCCAGACAACTGATTGTTCAGACGTTCCATCTTCTTAACGCCAGCCCAATATCATGCCGCTAATAAGCTGCCTGAACGCCAAAGCCATGCACTCCTTACTCTTACACCATCCATGACCATAGACTCGTCCTCTAAACCTTGAGCCAGAGATTGAGTACGCCCTTAGCATACTCCACAATCTCATCCCCACCCAACTTACTCTCTCCATACACCCTATCCACAAACGAGATCGGCACCTCCGCGACACTATACCCCATCGCCTTGGCCCTGACCATCATCTCCATCTGGAAAGTATACCCCTTACTCTCCGTGCTCCCAATGACCCTCGTAAGGACCTCCTTCTTATACAGCCTAAAGCTCCCCGTCAAATCGCTAACGCCCGGCCTGAGCAGCGTATCCGCAAACAGATTCGCCCCTCTGCTAACAAGCTTCCTCTTCAAATCCCAGCCATACACCCCGCCATCCCCCGCATACCGCGTTCCCGTCACGATATCATAGTTCTTGGATTTCTGCAGCCGTATCATCTCCGCGATGAATTTGGGATGGTGGCTGAAGTCCGCGTCCATGATGATGACGAAGTTGCCGGTCGCAAACTGCAGGCCGTGCACGTAGGCGGTACCGAGGCCGAGCTTGCCGGCGCGCGGCTTGAGGAGGATGCGCGAGGGGCTGTAGGCGCGTTGGAGCTGGCGCGCGACTTCTTGGGTGCCGTCGGGGAGCCGTCGTCGACGATTATGAGCTCCCAGTCGAGGTTGCTAGGGAAATCTTAGCGTGAGTGCTCACGTGGCTCTTGGGGAGCAATGAGTGGGCTGGACTGGGGCAATGGGCGTAGACGCACTGTTCGGTGAAGGTTTTGGCGAGCAGCCACGTTATTATGGGCAGGTTGCGGCGCTCATTGTAGGTGGGCAGGAGGACGGAGTACTTGTCTTTCGACGCCATGTTTGCTTAATAGGAATTGAATGAGCGTAGGAAGGGAACCGCGTGAACGAGTGTGGGGATCAGTTGGTATGGGAGCTCCACGTAGACCCTTAGAGCTGGAGAGCTGAGGTCGAGCCGGAAAAGGGCCGGGCCGGGCTCAGCCCTACGAACTCAGACTTGACATTTCTCGAAGTTCCTCACTTCCTCCAAGTAACAGGACGGGCAGAGAGTTGTAGCCGCCCGCGATCGTATGAAGGAGTCGAAAAAGCCGTTTCTTCGGAGTACATGCGTCTTCCATTTGCACTTGGAAGGGAATCAGAGGTACGACTTGCCGCTCGACTCTGTTGTGTTTACCGCTTACTCTAATCGTCGCATCCACAACATTGTTACGATAACTTCGTGAGTCTACATCTTTTTAGACGGCCATTTCCCATGTTTCTCGAAAGGATCAACTGTTCTTCTTTCTTTCCATACGTAGTTGTTTTCTTGACTGCCGCGCGTCTTCAACAATTCCCGCGGGAGCCATGGTACATAAAAGATAATCACATTGCTCCTCCTCTTCTCGATAAAGGGCTTTTGCATATTCAACCATTGCAAAGTTTGTTTCCAAATGCCGGGGCTTCGTCGTGCTCCACTACAACTTCTCCACCAGGGTGCCGTATGGATTTCCAGTGCCCTTCTTCATGTATCAAGTAAGAGGGATCGTTACTGTGGTTTCCTCTTGACATCAAGCAAGCACTCAGCCTCCTCAAAGATTATAGTAACTACGCAGGGCTCCGCCCACTATACTCCCCCTTGTCCAGATATCTGTTAAGCACCGTACAGCTAGTCTTGCAACATAATGTCAATGTCAGAATATTTAATTAGTCCGCCGCATATAGCGTTGGACATCGCCAAGAAACCAGTACTCGGACGTCTCCTTCGGATACTCGAAGCCTAGGATGCAACCACAGAAGCGACGTTTGGACATTTCATGGGTTTGAAGTGGCAGTCTTCACTTTGGGTCTCGCGGTGGAGACGACATTTTTCGTGGAGGACGCCGCCGTCTCGACTTTGCACATCGCTTGTGGACTACCTGAGTGGGACGCGTAATTGTCTGCATACAAAGGGGTAGTAGTGGGCCTTTCTCTTAGGTCCCTCGGATCATCCACCGGAAACCACTGTTCTCGCTCTCTGGGTAACGACCCATGGTACCGCGAAGACCCCGGAGGATGATACGGGTGAGCTTGTAGCCCGGGTTTCAACCAACGCTAATGCGGTCGGTACCGATCTCAAACTCCCCGTTCTCACCTGAGAGAGGGAATAACACTTCATCATTACGACTTGTGAACACAAGAGCACTTCTCAAGCAATTACCGTAGATGTCAACTTTAACCTTCTCGCGGATGCACCTCAGATGAGGATGGAAACGTAAGCCGGAGAGATGGCATGCGCCTCTATGCATTGACGGCACGAATACTCACTGCGCATATGCGTTGACATACAGCTACCGACACCCGGTATGTCCCATGGAGATGCTGAGAGCATGTTTAAGGCAGAAGCCATACCCCTTGATACTTCTGATCCCCCAGTGCTATCCCCTTAGACTTTGGAATATCGCTTGCAAGCGCATGCTGCGCCTTAGCATAAACATCTCCAACTTAGCTTGCTGCTCAACGTTCTGCCACGATAGCGTTCCGATACGAGTTTAGTTGTTGCGCGTTTAAATGCAATCGACTGACTCGCTTTGTGTTTCAAGGCACGAGCAGTCAACCCCAGCAGAATTCAGCACACATGAATACTCCGAAATGATGTGCAGGTCATGCCATGCGTAAACGGCGTTGCACGGCGCCGTACGGAGAACTTTAAAGTTCCATGGTCACGCAGCTGCGCCGCTGGCGCTTGCGTATGCCCACAAGCAAGTCTTGTCTGGCATCACTGAGCTGAAAAGAAGTTTGTTCTCGATCCTCATCCTGAATCTCGCTCCATGAGACACCATCAACGAAGGCTTCCACTCTGCTGGTAGCGTACGAGCACCAGCTGACATACGCCATGCATACCAGACGATGCGGGTACGAATAGTGCCGATTCGTCAGTCGCGCTTGTCTTCATGTGCGAGCGGTGTGCTCTCCGACTGCAGGATATCTGGGGACCAAACCAATCGCGATGCAGACAGAGATGGCGGCTACGGCCAAGCCCTTAGCGCTGAGCTTGAGGATGAGACGATGATGCCACCTGCAACAGACGAGGGGCTAACGGACCCGTGGTTGAACGCCCCACCAGCATGAGCAATCCGCGCGTGCGTCAAGCTGAACCATGGGTCGTCTCCCGCGAAGAGGACTTGGAACCAACCTGAAGGGACGAGATCCGTCCGCGCTCAGTGGCCCGGGACGTCGATGATAGTGGCGCGAAAAGCTGCCTTGACAATCAGGACCGTGGGAGCTTCGCTGCGCCGGGTTCGGCATGAGGAAGGACGCGGCAGATCTTCAGAAGACCCCATCGTGATCTTTGATCGTTGGGAAATCTCATGATGAAGGCTCCGACTATCGACGAGGAAAGCGGCAATTCGATACTCGGACTGCACGAGCAACGGCGAGGCCCACGTGTAGTAATGCAGCGTGCGTTTTACAACCGTCCGCCTTTGCATCTCGCCAGCGCAACATGAGCGTAACTGCGTCTCTAACGCTGGTTGCAGCTGGTGTGCGTTAATTTACAGAATTGAAGGTTTAACACGACGGCAGCGGGTATCCAAGGTCGGCAACACCGTAACGTTTTGAGTGCCGAGTTCACCAACATTCCATGCATTGAGAGGCTTGTCATCTCATGCTTCGACAAGCCGGACGACGGCAAACGAGGTCAACCATCCATGCGCATGCCGGTGATCTGCGTCTTAAGAGTTGGGGACTTCCAAGCGATGAGTGGAAAAGTGATGGAAGGAGCGGGATGGACCTTGCAAATCAACGCAGGTGCTTCACGCACGCGATCTACAAGGGGGTTGCATGAGCGGGCTGGCCACGCTCCCTGCTTCCCGCTCTGCAGTCCACCACTCAGACCACGGTGTTGAGTCAAAGCAATTCTACTATTGGCCATATGCAGCAGGGAGCGTGGCCAGCCCGCTCATGCAACCCTTGTAACCTCAGTATCGAAAGTCATGCCTGGTAGATCGAGACCTGAAGACATGCAAAAAAGGACAACCGATAGAGCACAGCTACTGACTGCACGGAACCCTACGGAGTGCGAAGAACGCAGTGGGAGATAGCTTTACAATCGAGGCTCTCCATTTGCTTGTCTGACGTTGACCATAAATTACTCCGATCGCGTCAGCGAGGAGAGAGGCCGTGAATATCCCATCAGATGGTCATGATGGTGAAGAAGAACCACTCAAGCGGGACGAGTTGTAATTTACTCACATCACTGCACTAGACCATGTGCGGAATGGACGCGTAATAATCTCCGAAGCTCCTCACGCGCATCGCTCTCCTGCGAAGCAACAAGAATAGACGCGTACTTCAGAGCACGGTAAAGCTGCACGCTTACGAAGATAGTGCTTGGATCGGCCAATTATGCTTCGCACAACGCACGATAGATTGCCTTTACGCGGCCAATCGAGGATTCCCGGACAGCAGGGCGGGTTCGCAAGCCTCACCGTCTTCCAGAACAAGGGCTACGTGACAACTTTACCAAGCAACCACAGCCAGCCATGTGTCATCGGAAGACGAGCAATCCATCCCAGTCTCAAGGCCCCAGCGATCGCGGACGTTGAGTGAGACGTTTCACGAGTGCGTCTTCCTCAGCCCCCGTACGAGGGGTACCATGTCGACTAACCATGTTCCCTCAAGGAATCGAAGATGTGAGCGTCCTGGCACAACACTCAAGATTAGATGCTTGAGAGCACAGCCATCTACCATACCGAAGGGAGCAGCAAAGAGCGTCGCAAGACCTGCGTCGAATCTCTGCGTCTTCGTCATAATTTCGGGGCACAACGCGTTTCGGTCCCTGCCAGCCTCATGCGCGTCGTGGTGTTAACCAAGCAGGAGGCTGCAGAGGCAATATCGAGGATCAAGGGCCAAGGGCACAATCGAACGGGCTTCGATGTGCGCTTGCTCGTACTCGTAAGCTTCTTTAGCCGGCCACTTCTCAACGGCGGCTGGGATCATCGGAGCGCTTGGAGGCTTGGACCTCGAGCTCGCTGGTCGGACGATTGGCGTCGCCGATATGCGACCCTTGTGGGCCAAAGATTAGCGTTTCTGCTCAAGGGGCAAGCTGCAAGGCCTCCGAGGCCTGTTGCGTAGCACTTCAGGACGATCCAGTCGCCGTTATTACCGATGTAGCCAATCAAATCGATGCCAGTTGTCAGCGGCATGGGACGGAGTAGCGGAGCATGGAGCATCCCATCACAATGAGCCACAAAACTAGATGATCAAACCATACCACAATCAGAGTACTCCCCTTCTACATCGCTCCTAATATGTTACTAACAAAAGCTAGAGCGCTGCCATTGGCGGAAACGACAACATGCGCGCCGTGCATCACTCGTACTATCGAGCCCGCCACTCGCTATTGTATCCCACTCTACGCTAGGGTCAAGCAAGTGGCTGAGAACGGTGCTGAAGAGCAGTTAAAATGACTGTAATCTTCTCACGTGGCTTGGTGCAACGCTGATGCTCCTCACCCGATGTGCCTTAGCGTTTGCTTTTCTCCAGCCATGTGGTTGCAAGACTTTTGCCTCCGCCTCAAGCTGCCGCGTACGGGCTTGCGAACGCTGCGGGAGGCCTGTGCATGTCGACGAGGTGTGTGTCGTGGTCTTGCCGAAGACCCACCTCTGAGCGCTGAGGCGAAGTGCTTTGGCTCTGACGCTGAAATGCACCAACCTCTTTCGGGCTGCACGGACACAGTGAGACGACGCATGCGTCTGATCTGCTGCTGCACTGCGTGCGTCGAGCAACGCCGGAGGGTGCCGGTGCGACTGTTGGTACGAGGCAGCTGCAGTCGGCCGCAAATGTGGCCAAGCGCTATGCTGTTGATTCGCTCAGATCCTGCATTATGCCGCGGAGAGGAAGGCTGGTGCTGCGGGAAGATGCATGTTCGATGCCGCTCGATCCTGGTTCACTCTGCTTCAGGCCATGGGATGGCTGCACGAACGAGCTGGAATTTTTGGAGGCGACCGCTACCTAAGCACGGGCAACCGTAGCATGGCCTGGAGAGCAATTTTGGCCGTGCCGCTAACGCCAAACCCGAGCGTTGGAGTCTTGGAGACAAGCCTGCGCTTCACCTGAGCCCAGCCCTCTGTTTGGCGCAGTGCGACAGGGACTGGCTCCCGCGTTAAAGCGAGACCGCGAGGACGCATGCCTCTCTTCGTCATAGTGCCCCGTTAGCCTGGTCCTTCCTATTTGTAGAAAGGCTGTTTCGTTGCCCTGTCGCGGTGCGTGAGCGCCGTCCTAGCATAACTTATCACCACCACCACCTCTGGCCATCCAGCCTGGGTGCTACATCATATCAATTCACTGTCTATCCTTCCTCATACTCTTTACCTCCTAGAACTCTGTTCGCCCTCTCGATCTCAACATAACCCGTCAACCATAACTCTACCTTCTCCACGCCGTCGATGATACGTCCACATTCCTGACCATTGCTTTCATACGTTCTTGTTGCTGCTTCTCGTTGCGTCAAGTCTGTTAAGGATCCCACTTGGTCTATCTGCACCTTCCCACGAGGAACATTCTGGTCACTGCATTGTCTTCGGAGCCCTTTACTGGACCGCTGAGGACGACTCAACTGCTCGCCTACAACACATTATGCTGCCGACTCCACCGGCTTCTCCACAGCTCACTGGACTCTGCGCCCCAGAAGACCGGCTCGGGAAAGTACTGGCTGGACGCCTGCGATTCACTAGCATACTCGGAATTGGTGCCTATGGAGTGGTTTACACTGCCGTGGACCTACAGACGGACATTACCTATGCCGTGAAGGCCCTCAACAAGATCGGCCTAGAACCTAGGCAGAGGAAGTTCCAGCAGCGGGAGATCCAACTACACCATCAGGCCAGTGCTCATCCGAACGTCGTCTCTATGATCCAGATTATCGATTGTCCGGAATGTACATTCGTTGTTCTTGAGTACTGCCCGGAAGGTGATCTGTTCGCCAACATCACAGAGCGTGGGAACTACACTGGTAATGATGCATTGGCCAAAAGTGTCTTTCTTCAGATATTGGATGCCGTCGAGTATTGCCATTCCATAGGGATTTACCACAGGGATCTCAAGCCTGAGAATATCCTAGTAACGGACCATGGATTGACCGCTAAACTCGCGGATTTTGGACTGGCCACTTCAGACCCAATCACATCCGACTTCGGCTGCGGTTCCACATTTTACATGTCGCCAGGTATGAGCGTAGTCTCCTGACTATCAAAGCAGCTACTAATAAACTCACAGAGTGCCAGCAATCGTCTCCCAAGGCATACCAGTGTTACGCCACGGCGCCAAATGATGTCTGGTCTCTTGGTGTCATCTTGGTGAACCTGACTTGTGGCCGTAATCCGTGGAAGCGTGCTTCCGTTGAGGATTCAACGTTCAAGGCATTTCTCAAGGACCCACGGTTTCTCAGATCTATCCTTCCGCTTTCTCCCGAACTGGATGTCATCCTGCGGCGCATCTTCGAGTGCAACCCCGCCCAGAGGATTTCCATTCCAGAACTGAAGACCTTGATCAGGCAATGTCCAAGGTTCACCACGAAGCCCGCACGAACCCCTATGCCTGTTCACATTCCGGCACCCTTGCCATCTCCACCATTTTCACCAGTGGACTACGAGAGGGACGCCACTTTCCGTGCTGGCTTCGCACCGGAGTACAGCTATGGTGCGCAGCTTCCCGCCTCAATGATTCCCCTACAGCCTTTATCACCACCCCAGCAGGAGCCGATTGGCCACTTCTCACCTTTGGCGCCGTCCTCCCCGAGCTGCTGTTCAGATGCTTGTTCTGTGTTCACGGCAAGCGGGCCGGTGTCGCCTGCTTCTTCGACGTCTTCATTCACTCACGTTAGCAACGTTCCGCAAAAGGCACCGTCTTCTGTGCAGCCATCCTACGTCTCTACAAGTTCGAATAACTGGCTCAACCCATTCTTAATCCATGCTGCAAATTTCGCGAAGCAGATGTACCATCAACCGTCTTTCCTAGCTCCGGTTCGGGTATATTAAGGAAGCTTGGTTTGGACTGCACCCGGACTAGAGCCATTTTTTCCACGGATCCCTTCGTAAACCTATCATCTCTGGTTTCTTGCGTTTAAAGACTTATGAGTAGACGAGGGCACGGTTCTACGGTGTTCGGAACTAAAAGGATACACTGGCGTTGTTATAGAAGACGGTTCTCATTTGGCTTCCGCTTTCAAGGTCGCCCCGGGATTTTCCAATACGTTGAAGATATTTCCAAACCTCAGAATGTTTTGTTTCCTTTACATGTAATGGTTTTACAAGACACCGATTGTTTCCTAGATGGCGGGCGGATGTCTAATCTACAGGCGTGTAGATGTATGGCGCGAATTGTCAATGTCACCCAGGTGGACCACTGTTTGGCGTTCGGCTGCATTGCCATGGAGTTTCTTGACGACCACGTCATGATCGGGGATTTCTGTTCTTGATTTCGTTCATTCTTTTGATACCAGAGCTGGCGTATCACAGCTGCTCAAACTTTGTACACTTAGCCACTAGAACGCCCGCATGTGGACACCACTGCTCCATCCGCGGGCTGAATCGAATCCAAGACCATGGGATGCTGGACGTATCTAGCATTCCTCGGCTTCCATCCAGTTCTGCTTCCCAAGCCCCTTCTCTACGAGTGCCCCGGGCGTAGTCGGCTCCCGTCCGTGACATTGACCTTTCAACGAACCAAGCTGATATCTGCACAACCTGTCCTCCAAGTCTGCCGGACACGCTCGTCTCGGCTTTCCGTATTATGCTCTGCACCAACCGTTGGTAATCCTCTGCACTAGCCCTCTGGAGCGAGGCAACCAATCATTGCCCTCTAGATCAGCCAGGCCGTCAGGCCACCAGAGCAACAGCACGCTACGCCCACAAGGCGTCCATGCAAGCACTTCAACTGAGAATCCAATCAGGAAGTCGGACCCCTCCGATTGTTTTGCCCGACGAGGTGATGGGACTTTGATGTACGCGGACGATCTGGTGACCTAATCTCGGTTTAAGCCATCGCAGCCTTCTCATGTCTGTCTCACAAGAGCCGCCAGATGGGTGTAGTCAACGAGATTGGTAAACCATGACGATCGCCTGGCGTGCTCGCCTTGAGAGCGGAGGTTGAGTAAGCCTCAAGGCGGCTGAGGAAGTAGATTTTCTTAGCTCTGTGAGGACGGGTAACTTCTCTCACAAGGTCTCTTGGTTTTCCTATGAACTTTGTATGAAGATTGTTGTTCGTTCATTTCTTTATGGACGCTGCACAGGCGCACATTCTATATACCTACCCAACTTTCACAACTTCTCTTACAGCTCATTTGCCCTCACAATGGCACACTTCTCTCGAACAGGCCTTTGGAACGCCTTCTCAACCTAGTTTGTCTCTGCTTGGTGAGTCTGCCCAAAGTACAGAACGCCTCATCTGCGAGGTAGGCTGTCGCTCAAGACCGGTTGTACCGCTACTCGAAAACAGCGCTCCATTCTTACCTGAAGATTATTTTAATGTCGGGCATCATTGATAATTCACTCTGTTGCACTACCGCACGCATGCCCATTGAGCGGTATCTGTTTGTCTCAGCCCTCGTCTCAGTCTGTTGTAGATACAGTTCAGGAGCCAAGGCGAAGTGCATGGTCCTGTTACTACAAGATTCAGTGTTCGAGTGCTGAGGTTCAGCTGCGTCCCTTACTCCGCAAGCAAGAAAGGACAATGAGACAGCGACTAACACTATGTGTTATGCGTGTCTCACTAAGTCGGCTGATCTCCAGAGGTTGCGCCAGATGTGCGACTTCAGTCCGCACCCGACACGAAACCTCCCGTTCCCAACCTCCGACGCCTTGGCCGAGGCGGAGTCAAGTTGTCTGGGATACGGTGGGTCGATATAAGACGTAGGGCGCCACTGACAGCCGCCATTCGGAAGTGAGTAGTCTCCGCATTCTGTGCAGACAACAGAAGCCGAGAGCACCATTCTCGTAAATTATGGTAAGCAGAGCGGCGCAAAATTCAAGCAAGAGGTCTCGGGCCGATGCGTAAGATCGATGCTGTTGCTGCGCGTCGTTCAGCTGACCGGACGCTTGCATACTCTTTACCAACGGCGCAAGTCCTCGGCCAAGATACAGGTCTCAGCCTCTGCACAATGCCTTGCATGGCTCGCAAGGGCTTCTTGTCCGATCACGTAGAGGATAATCTGAACCGCCTAGCTGGCCTCGCCTGGAGCTACAACGGCAGCCGCCCTGTGTGACCTGAGATGCGCACCGTGCCGAACCGATGGCCATGTGATGGACGCCAGCATGATGCGGCTGAGCAATTCTCCGAAGTAGGTTTTCGCGCGCTGACACGGCATTTTTTCCTTTGACCTTTTCGGGTACCCACTTTTTGATAATACGCTCAAGCATCTTCAGCATTACGCCCCATCAGCCGACAACGAATTATGCTTTCGGTGTCCCAGCAACTTGTAATACCCTCAGGTTCCTACTGCGACGGCGCCGGTCTGTCTGCAGCGACGCCCACCTTATCCCATCCGTGGCAGGATGCGTGTGCGGACCCGCTGTGAGGCGCTCTGTTCAATACTAGAGCGGGAAGAGTCTCGTCGGCAGGTAGACGGCCGTTAACGGATGTTAATGTGTGGGCTCAAAAACAGGGTAGGTAACGCAAAGGTGCAGTAGAAGTTTACTGAAACGAGATTGAAGCACTTGCCAGGTCCAACTTCTCAGTCACAAGATCTACTTGGTCACAACTTCTGTATGGCTATTTCATTTCAACGTAAAGGTGTTCTTGCTGCGCAATGTACAGCCGCAGTAATGTAAAGACGTGCAATACGGAGCCTCGCCGGTTATCGCTCTACAAGCTTTGCATATACTGTACCAAGGGCAAAAATACTCGTTGATAGATCGCATTTCAATAGAGTTGGTATTTTTGCTTATCTACGAAAGGATGCGAAAGGGGCGTAGAGGCGGTCGTGATGGGATGGAGACATGGAATCGAGTACTATCCTTTCACGAACTGCTTTACCTAAGCAACTACTTCAAAAGCCGCATTTCTGATGCTGGAATAGAATGATTACATGGCTAAGAGCTGCTCAACACACCATCTCCAAACACTGAAAAGTGACACTAGAAGTGAAATAGCTTGGGCGTGTGGACGGCTAGAAATTTCAGATTCCGATGCACGTGACCGCTTACGATGCATCCGCATAGTGCTCTGTAGACTATGAACAACATACATTCATCTCCCCCGCTCTACGTCACGCCTCTTCTCTAGGGCATATCCACTCCTCTCGATGCGCTCCAAGCAGATTATGCCGCGCAGATGCAACTCTAGTTGTAATGAAAAAGATGCCCTTCCAGCACCCCACAGATGATCAACACAGCACCGAGAAATCCGAAGAGAAACCCCGTGGGAGCCGCAGCCTTCCCATATCCAATTTCAGTGCAAAGAAAGAAGCAAATAGGCAGCGAGCAACGAGATCTCTCTATCCCACAGAGGCTTCCAGGACTTCCTGAACCTTACGAAAACTCCTCGGATGCGACGCAAAAATGACATGCCAAAAGAAGATCCAACGCCGGACGATGGTGCAGCAACTCCACTTGCTAGCGAAAGTGCGCTTCTATGTCTTGTGTTTACGTGATATTTCTTGTTGCCTTGGATGAGGCGAGGTTGTGTGACGGTTTCGGTAACAGTTTCAGTAACGGTTCCGGAGACGACGGAGCTTGGTAGGAATGATAGTGTAAAGCGGGCTTGAGCGAAGGTGGCGACAGTGGTTACGGCGGCGAAGTTACCGCCGTCGGCGTGGTCGGCGGATCAGGCGCAAGCCACAAAGCGAGGAGCAGGACAAGCACGAACAGCAGGCCGCGGCGCCATATAGGAGGCAGAAGCCAGATTAGAGAACTATACACGCGCTCCCATTATGCCTATTAGCCACAATGCACTCATCAGCATGTATTCCAAGAACAGGTCCGTCAACCGGATGCCAAGGAAAATCGGCGCCATGAACACGGTACCGGCGAAATAGAGCGGGAAGACCCACCATCGCTGTCCCTCGATCCTCCGTATCCAACCGACGACAATCTTCAGTCTCTGCCGCACGCTCGTTGTTTTGAGGAGGAGGTATTTTTCTTCTTCCGCGATGGGCAGGATTGATGCGAACCAGTAGGGGAAGAGCGCCGGATCATCCGGCGGACCGCCAAACGCATCCAGTATGCCACGTGACAACCACGGCGCACTGTGTGCCCGCATCTTCTCGACAAAAGTCACGCCGATCATCAGCAACTGACGCGTGGAGAGACGGTCGACACGCAGCATGTGCGCTTCGAGCGTATCTGGTGCCTGCGGACTCGGCGGTGGCGTTCCAAACAGCGGTCCAACATCCGCCGCGCCTATCTCTTCGGACTCAAGACGCTCTTCCTCTGCTAGGCTGACATCCTCTACGCGTTCGACGCGGCCAACGGTGTACCCGTCCACTTGGCCGTACGCCTTCACTTTGAACCGGCTAACGCCGCGCGTCTCAATCAGACTCCGGCCGTCGGGTAGCATTTGGACGTTAAGGATCTGGAGCATTGTGCCGTACTCCATGAAGCGAGATACGCCGAGGTCGCCTTGTGGAGTCTGGGTGCGATTGTACACCAGCATGCCGAATTGACCATTGCCTTCGAGAGCGCGCCGGATCATGAGACGGTAGCGAGGCTCGAAGATATGCAAAAAGGTCGGCATGGCCGGGAAGCTGAGAGTGCAGACGAAAAGCGGACAGTCGAGCTCGCCGACTGTGCCGCGTTCTTCTAGCGCGACAGCTTCTGCACGAGCGGCGACAAGCTCCGGACAGAGGCCATTGAGAAGGGCGACGAGGCGCGCGTTGCTCGGTTGCCGGTTGAGAGAGGGTGGGATGGGTAAGGTGCGCCTGCACACCGGGCAGTGGCTTGAGTGGTCAAGGACTCGTGCAAGACATATGCGGCAGAAGGTGTGCCCGCACGAGGTGGTGACCGGATCCAGCATCATGTTGTAGCAGACATGGCAGTCCAGCTCCTTGTGGGTTGCGTCCCGCAGGCGATCGAGGACGCTATTGTCGAGTTCGCGATAGTCATCGCCGTTTCGCGATAGCGACTTGTAGGATACGTCCGCGCCGTACCTCAGCTCGCCGGAGCCTGCGAAGGTAAAGGTCGCGAGCAGCCGTCCGCCATGCAGGACCGCGGACCGTGCCGGTTCCGGCTCTTTCTCATCCTCCATCAGCATCTCGTCGATGGGCGGTAGTATCTCTTCCAACAACGTAGGGGTCTCCTCCACATCCAGACATTGCCTCGCTATCTCATTTGTGACAGAGTCCATGACCTTTGTCAAGGTGACATCGATGTTGCACTCCTCCAGCGGATGCTCGGTGCCGCATTCTAACAACGGACACCGCACGCCTTGTTGTCGATTTAGCGTGGCCGGGTATGATACATTCTCTCGAACGTAAGACTCCGGAAGACACTGGCGGCATATCGAGTGCCCGCAGGGCAGTGTCACCGGCGCCCGAAGCGGCCGCGAGCATTCCGAGCATTGTATGAGGCGGACCAGCGCTCTCGCGTCCTCGTGAGCGGTCAGTCCGGCATGCTTGGGAGGAGCTGGCGATGCTGCATCCCCTATCATGAAGGCCGGTGCGCCGACAAGCGCGCTGGGGGACTTCTCCTCACTGTCCGTGAAAGAGGGCCCCGTCGGTTGTAGCAAGCTCATCCAGCAGAAGGTGTGTAGGCCCGGGGTCTACTGCTCCATCAAACCACCTCTTTGCCGGGCTGTTTTCGACGAGCAGCGGAGTCACACAGTGTGTCCGAGAGGGGTACAAGGGCGTGCGTCGTGGGGTAGGACCCGTAAGGCTGGGAAGCTTCGCCGTGCGTGCAGCAGCTTCAAGTAGAAAACGTCACCGGGAACGGAAATATCTACAGGGACCGATGTGATGTGCAGCCGTCAGTGCGCGGAACGCCACATCGTCCGCGGCGTCGGTGGCCTGTCCCTGAATACGTATGATATGTGCGAGTGGTCGAGAGTGTATTGTGTTACAGCAAGAGGGTTGGTTGTTTAGCGTCGGCTGGTGCGAGTGCGCTGAGTCGAGAGAGAGCTGGAGCCTCGGAGGATACGAAGGATGCGTTGCATGTAGGGTTGCGGGTAGCCAAAGAGTGGTAAAGTCGACGACGACAGCACTCTGCAGTGGCTCCAGTGTTCCAGTGCTGGGATGATGGCCGCTGCTGGGGTTGATAGGCTTGATGGTTGTATTGGGCGTAATAGGGATAACGCTGCGGACGTTTCCAGACGACATTGCTGCAACGGTCTAGGATCGGCGATTGTTTTTTGTGGTTTCAGCCTATCACTTAGCAGGTTGCAGGACCATCGATGTCGAGGATATTGTGTAGTTGCTCTCGATCAGAGATTCGCTACCCCATCTCCAGCCCGAGCGTTACAGTAACAGAGACCAACAGCCTGCCTACCCGAGACAGGAATGGCAGCCAGACGCTACCAGTGCTGCCAGACCCACGGTCTCGTGGCCGGGACTGTCAGATGTACCATTACTAGCTGCCAATGTACCAACTAAGTAGCTGTACTACGCGGGCTCGGCTCTATCCAAACTCCCTGATACTTGGAAAACACTCCGAGCGACAGAAAGAAACTTGTCCGCTATGTCGCGGGCTGGACATTGAAGGCGTCATTGTACCCTGTTGAATAAAGCTTCGTGTCTCTGCATGCTCCGACGGCCTTGTCACTGTCAATGCCGCAAGCGAATATGAATCCATGTTTTTGTAGCGCAGCATGCGGGAGATCCGCTGTCGCCGCGAACCGGTACCGAGAACCACTTTAATGCACCGGGTGTTGAGACGGGAAATGGCCATTCTCAACGGCTTCAAAACATTTTAACGAGATTGGGACCGGTCGTTCCCAGCAGGCCAGTTTCTTGCTTCGGAGTCACTCCGATAAGAACCTACCCAGGTAGAGGCCGCCCGTTGCTCGTGGGATATTTTGGGTGGCGCCTTGAGAATCTGCAATACGCCTTGCCTGACAAGGATAGACTCTGCAAACGCATCCACAGGCCAGATAACTTCATTGCTTCCGAGACAACTGAGAACCTTGGACGTCTCAAGGGGCCTCAAGCGAGTGTACCAGATACCGGTCTGCGGAGTCCCTGTCACCTGCCTCTATCCAGATGTGTACACGTACTCTTACAGTTTACCACCATGAAAACTCCAACCGAAGCACGCGCACCCTCGCTGTTAGATGTCAAAATAAAGTCGACAAGGTCAAGCACCTCGCTCTGCAGCATGACGCTATGCCCCACCGTTTGATGTCCCTGTAAATCACTCCATGACGCTTCGACTTCAGCTCACCAAGCGCAGGTAAAAGTAGAGATTGCCGCTCCACGTACCCAGGTCATGCGGCTAGGGCGGCAGCTTCCAATTCAGCCTGCCCTTGCAAGTTGGAGATCCGACCACTAACAGCTTTGACCTCTCCTCCACGCGTTCCCCATACATATCTACCGGGGACTGACGAGGTGCCTTACGAGTTGAGGGTTAAAAGAAGGCCATGAGTAATCAACCACTCCATTAATCGACTTTGCGCGCGCTGTCCGCGGCTTACCCACCGCTTTCCAAGCCATGGTAAGCTTGAAAAACCACAACACCTAGATTATGTTATCTCGAGCGAGTCACGAGGGGGCACACACCGTCAATATGTACTGCTTCAATCGGAGCCGTTTCCAGAAAGACTTTTATGGAGCCTCATGCCCTAACAGCCCACACACTTATCTAGAGCGCTTTGCTCGATACAGTCCAACCCGGGAACAACCGCACTCGGCTCGGTCCCGTATGCTTTGCAGCCCCAAACCTCGCCGAATCCTTCCCGTCGGTGAAGCCTGCATGCATGCCGACAAGTCTCCTATTGCGGGCACCAGCCCCTGAGACATAATACTCCGAACTAGAAATGCATGGAACGAGTCATCCTCCCGACTCCGCATTGAGTGAGAGCCAAAAATGCAACAAGCTCCAGCAATAACATAAACCGACGCCAGTGACCCAGAATACAGAGAGTCTCCCATGTATGCTCCACCCTCAACGCCGGAACCATGCAAAGAACAGAGGAGGACGGACCTCAAAACTGGACATACCTCTTCAAGACAATGATGCCGCACCGGCCAGCCAGCGGCCCAAGGGTCCCGGGGTCTCCGTATCGCGACAACTTCCTTGACTTAAACATGGATCATCTTCCTTGACCCAATCACGGGTCCACAGATCCACGGATGACTTCGATCATTCAGGGTCCGGACGAGTCAGTGCTCTACTTTCCAAGATCGGCGATTCCTCTTCGTCTGAGTCCTCGTCCTCATCGTCGTCCTCCGCTCCCTCTTCATCACTGTCGTTCTCTATTTCGAGAACGATCTGTCTCAGGACGCTCTTATCGAACAGATCGATGACGAAGCGACAAACCGGGAGGCGGAAATGGTGGGATTCGAGGATGGCCATGACTTTGTGGAAGAGGGATGGCTTTTGGAAGCCGGGTGCTTTTCGTGCTTTGATGCTGTGTGTATCTTAGTATGTAGTTCAATGTTAATTAGGCAGGAGAGCTACGCACCTTTGGAGGTCAGCAACAGCCCGCTTGGCGAGCACCGTGTTGCCCAGATCAGTCACCAGCTTGAGGATGCGTGCGTTGAGCGGGTCTCGGTCCGTGATCTTAGGCTTGGGTGCGGTCGCCGCATTTACCATATCCAGTCTTCTCATCGAGGCGGTCCATGGCTTAATCTATGAACCGATCAGTGATCCGAAGGAAGAGCAGAGGACTACAAAAACGGCCTACCGCGAAGAGCTTCCGGAAATCAAGCGGCACGCAAAACCCCACCGACTCGCCCATCTCATCATAGTTCGAATCCCAGCCATACTCGATCAGTATCTCCTGACCATGCAAGCTCCTCGAGATGAGTCCCAGAACAAACACAGCCGTGCCTCGCATAGTCATGACCTCGGACTTCTCAGCAATATCCACGATCCACTTGACCACGTCCGTCTTCTCGAGGAACGGCGCCCCAAGCTCCATGGAGCCCACGTTGCCGACTGCCCACAGACAGCCCTTGACTTTGATAATAGTCTCCGCGTCCTCATCCTCCATGCCGAACTCGCGGATCGTGCTGGCGAACTCGTCGAAATGTCCCTTCTGCTCGAGCAACTTGCAGCCTTCTTCTGTGCGGGTGAGCTCGCGGTAGAAGTGCGGCGGCACGACGCCGTAGTCGGTTACATCGGGCGTCTCGTCGAATGAGAGCTGCTGCATGTGAGGCTTGTCTGGTACGTCTGCCAGTGCACGCGCTAGGGACGCCTCGACTAGCGAGACGTAGCTGTCATTCCGCCCCAGAAACCAGTCATCCATCTCTTTCGTGATGTAGTCCAGCCCGTCGAGGTAGTGATAACCGACGGAAGTCGAGAGGAACCGTAAGAGTAATGGGGCGCCGATTTCTCCAAGGTGGTCCAGTGCTGGTCGGCATTTGACGACGTACTCGAGCGAGTGCCGCTGGTTGCAGGCTTCTTCGAGGATCTTGATGGCGACTTCGCAGACCTCGATTTCAGGATCGTAGAGCTGGGTTACGAGGAGGCGGATGGCCCACTCTGCGACCCCGCTGCCGATGGGTGTAGACTCCGAGGCTTGCATCGGTTTTTGCGTATTTGCGTAGGAGTCTGGTGGAGAAGATGCGGATGTCCTTCGAGCAGGAGGTCATCGCCTTGGAGATGATGATGCGTAGGTGGCTGTCCAGGCTGTAGTCCATGTTGCTGAGGAGCGCCTTGATGAGGTCGTCTCGGCTCGGCAGCTCGATGATGTGGTAGAACATGTTGATGACCTTCCATCGCTCCAGTATGAGTAGCCCTTTTGGATCCGCAGTCATAGCACCGAGAATGGCAAAGTAGCCACCAGTCAACGTGTCGGACATCCGTTCCACTGTAAACAGAGGCGATTCAGAGGTCAACCCGCTCATCCTGTCGAAGTGTGACAAACATTCAGCTAGCTGCCTTATCATCTTGTTCTCTGCGAGGTACCGCACGCCTTGCGGGTTGGCGAGGAAGCCGCGAACTAGGGCGCAACCAGCCCGCACGTAGCGCTGATTTGGTCTGGTGTTTTTGATCTCCGAGAATCGGTGCTTGAAAGGGCGATAGAAGCCGAACATTCGCTTGGCGAAGTCGGTCGCATTTATCGCATCATCGAGGCGCTTCGGGTCAAATATGGGCCCGTCGAGAATTTGCTGTATAAGGACCCAGTCCCATTTGGTGAAGTTGGAGGAGCGTAAAGCACCAGTCTCGACCAGTTGCTGCCTAAACGCCGCCTCGCCTACGTTCGCTTGTGTCTTTGGCTGATCTGCCTGCCGTGTGTTGTCATCCAACTCGCTTTGCGTCTCCGGCTTCCTTGCGTGCGATGGGTTTGTTGCCGACCGGTACAGGGTACGGTTGATGCTGTCGACCTGGTAGATGGTCCCTGTGGCGACAAAGCGATCCTCCACGTGGAAGCTCGAAGCAGACTTTAGGAGTCCTGGGAGAACTTGCAAATCGGAGCTCCACGATGTTGGTAAAAGCTCATCCGCCATCTTGAGTATTTCACCGAGAAGTAGCGTGGTCTTCCTCTTGAGTGGCTCAGTAAGAGGATCCTCCTCAGCGTGCAGAAGAGCCTCTAAGAGGCCCGAGTGAAGGAGTACAGCTAGTAGAATTGCCGTGTAATGATCCACGAGGCTTCTTTTGTCCTTCTCGTCAGGCGATTCGGATGTAGGCTGCGCAGATGTTTCTGATTTCATGTTGGTGACACGACCATATGTCGTCAGTCTCCTGCCGGCCAGAAAAGAAGAGGACCACGAGGGCGGCTTGATCCTGAGCAAATCAAAGATGAGCTCCATCACGATACTGCGCACATACGGTATGCTAGTGTAAAGAGAGGACACGAGGGACCTGATGGGTAGAAAGTTATTCATTGAGAGTGCAATGAGCCCAGGCCAGCCCCGAAGCAGGGATGTAATGACCTTGGCATTTGCCTTCAGCTTTTCTTCGTGGGAATGACTTGTAGGAATGTCAATGAAAGCAGCAAACGGGACCTCCAACTCATGTCCTGACTTCAGCAGTTTTCGCCGCTGAGGAACGTCAAGGAGATAGAGAAATGCGCCCGTCAAACTCTCAGCGGCGTGGTAGTGCCCTTCACCGAGAGCATCGGTAAGTGTGCCAATGCCACCAGCTGCGACCACGCGAGCAGGATCGCGTGCAAGCATCTCCGTCAGGGTAAGGATACAGATGTTTCTGAGCCTATCATCGTTGTGCTCGGCTACAGCGATAATGATCCGGATCACAGCCTGACATATCTCTTTCACTCCGTCTTTGACATCGAGAAAGGCTCGCACGAACTTGAGGGCCTGCTCTCGCTCTACGCTTGCCTTACCTTCCTTGACGAGTGACAAAATAACCAGATAATCGGTGTGCAGTGCACGGATCGTTTGGAGTGATTTCCTATCCGTGATGGCGTATCTGATGACTCTGTACCCAGCAGCGACAACCTCCCGGTTGTCACTAAGCAGCATCGTCTGCATCCGCAAACCGAAGATAGACCAGACGAGGTCGAACTTTAGGGTGGGATGCCGCTTGAAAAGCTCAACCAGGGAATTTGCTTGCTCGACATAGTAGTCGTGCTGCATCCCCTCAGCCTCCAGAGCCTGCAGGATTTCTGCGAGGACAAAGGTAGGAGATTCGGTCTCGGCTTCGGGCTCAGACTCTTCATCTGAGCCTGGTGGATGCGGAGTAGACCTCGAGGGCGCGTTGCGGAAAAGATAAGATATCCTGCTGCCGGCGTTGCTGGGAGGCTCCTTAGCGCGTTGCAGCTCCGCCTGAAAGTCCAGTCTGAGTTGTGCAAGCTTGCGGTTCGACGAGTTGAGCTCGGCTTCGACAATGGCCTTCTGTGCTTTTGATTGCTTCGCACCCTTCGAGGCGAGCGCTTCGAGCAAGTTCTCCGAGCCAATCTTGATCTTCGTTTCCTTCTCTATCTGATCCCGCAGTTCAGCCTGCCTCTGCTCTGACGTTGTCCGTGTATCATCCTCCCCGAAACTCGTATGCGCCGTGAAGTCCGGTCGTGGTGTTTCGCTTCGGGACGTGGTAGACCTCAGGTCGGAGCTGAAGCTACCGGGGGTGGTCCCACTGTCGTCGCGTAGGACTGTCCACGGCTGAAGGCGGTGGTCGCCAGTGACCGCCCGTCTTTGCCCACTCTTGATGTTGGAAGTAGCGCATTCTGGTCTGCAGACGGCGTTTCGGCCTGGCTTGACATGGAGCGGAGGGGAGGAATGGCTCGCGGGGTGGGTGTCATGGATGTCCATCAACCAGCAGTGTCCCAACCGCATGTCTTTCTCTCAGTGTTCTGGCGTTCTCTTGGGACTCGCTCATTGCCACATCCATATGCTCTCCAGTTCCATGACAGGTCAACCGTGAACGAATGTCTCCAAGTGTGAAGCAAGCACCAGGGTGAGGGAGGGTTCTGCAGCCCACGAGTGTTTGCGAGATGGTACACGGTACGAGGGTTGGCGATATCTGAGGCGCAGTAGCGATTGTGGTAACCCCTTTGGAATGCTGATCTCAAGGTGGTGGGCTGTTCTGCACGAAATGAGTGTGGGGATGCGGGAAGGGAGATGCGGTTGCACCAGACAGTCGATCTTGACCTCTGAGTGGCCGCATGAAACACCCCAAATCCCGCGGCATGGTGGAGCAAGTCCAAGTTATCAGCTTTGAAGGAGCGTTTCAGCTATGAGTACTTGATGGCTTTCGGATATCAAATCTCATTGACTGCCAACAACGCTGAACTGAATCGCCTTGATCGATCAACCCAACACTTCGAGGTGCTCCCCGCCAATCGTGGCTGCTGTATGCGAAGCATCGGTGGCGCTCCAGCGGCGCGCCTTATCACTGGAAACAATGGCTTTAGCAACGGAGACTTGAGTAAAATTTACAACTCATGCCAGTGACTCGGGAGCTTTCGCGGCTTTTGCATCGCCCGGGCGATGTCGAGTCCTATCTAGTAACAGGCGCGCACCTCGGCGGGAAGCTTGGCCTGAGCGGAAAGCCGGCGGCGTGTTCCCCATCGGAGAGCGCCGTTGTTTGCACGCCCTCACACGACAAAGAGCGAGGTCAAGTGGATCTCACTGGCAACACGGCATCTCCATTCCGCGCAGATTGCTCGCGTGAGCTGAGGAAGGAAAAGTTCTGCAGGGCAGAGCGGTGACCTCCGCCCGCATGCAGATCATGATAAGCAATTGCAATTGATATATTACGGCTCGAGATCCGCCAGCTTATCGCTACAAAAGCAAACAGCAACAGCTTCAATTCCTAACAGCCTAGCAGCTCAGCAAGGCTATTGTGTAAATTTGTCCATTGAGCCCCTAAGATCTCTCGAAGGAAACATTGCAGGAAATATGTCGCAACTCAGCTATGCTCGCTATGGCAAGGACAACATCCGGCTCTACAAGGTCCACAAGGATGCGAAGAGCGGCATCCAGTCCGTGGTTGAGATGACAGTCCGCATACTGCTAGAGGGCGACATTGAGACCTCGTGGGTAGCTTCGAAACACAAGAGCTCAGCATCCACTAACGTAGCAACAGCTACACCGAAGCAGACAACTCCGTCGTCGTAGCCACAGACACCCAGAAGCAGACATGTTACATCCTAGCAAAGCAGAATCCAGTCACTCCTCCCGAGCTCTTCGCCTCCATAGTTGGCAATCATTTCATCGAGACCTACAAGCACATCCACGCCGCCCACGTCAACATCATTGTACACCGATGGACGAGGATGACCATCGACGGCAAGCCGCACCCACACTCTTTCTTCCGTGACGGTGAGGAGACCCGCGTGGTCGAAGCAGTCGCCAGGGAAGGGAAGGGCATCTCCATCCGCTCCGGCATCAAGGGCCTTCTTGTGCTCAAGAGCACCGGCTCCGCCTTTTATGGCTTCCACCGCGACGAGTACACCGCGCTTCCCGAGACCTGGGACCGCATCCTCAGCACCGAGGTCGAATCTGGCTGGCACTGGAAGACCTTCGCCAATCTGCAGGAGGTCAAGTCCGTTGTCCCGAAGTTTGATGAGGCGTGGCAATCTGCGAGGGAAATCACGCTCGCTACGTTCGCCAAGGACAACAGCGCTAGCGTCCAGAATACTATGTACAAGATGTGCGATCAGATATTGGCCGCTGCGCCATTGGTGGAGGCTGTTGAGTACTCTCTGCCAAACAAGCACTACTTTGAGATTGGTAGGTCGTTCTGCACACCAAAATTGAGGAAGCAGCAACTAACGTGCGATAGACTTGAGCTGGCACAAAGGCCTCAAGAACACCGGCAAGGACGCGGAGGTCTATGCGCCTCAGTCCAACCCCAACGGTCTGATCCAGTGCACCGTTACCCGCAAGCCCAAGGCCAAGATATGAAAGGAATCATGCGAATCATCTCTAGCCAAGATAGCGTTTTCTTATTTTGTATCTTTTATTTCTCGCGAGATATCACTAGGCGATGACTCGGCGTTCATATATATCCTTTCGCTGTCTCGGTACTCTACAATATACTACCAGATTGACACCCGCTTGCTCCATAAACCCCGCCCAATGCTTATCAGTATGAACAAGTGGCAATCGATATTCTAACTGAAGCCGGACCCGCCTTCTGCCTTGCTCTCACCGTCCTTGTGTTTTCTCTGAGCGTACAGGCAGCTCGCCCACTGCCCTACAGCTTCGTCAGACGGATTGGTACTGGCAGGTGCTGCATCCATCTTCGGACCGGCTGTCTCACCCGCACTAGCGGCGACGAGTTGAGGAGTTGCCTCTTTAAACCAACCCTCTACTTCTGAGCAGCGACCTTAGCCTCCTCCAACTGCGCCCTCACCTCCGGCAACGCCCCTATACTCCGCCGACCCATGAGTTTGACAACGTTCTGCTTATAAGGATGCGCGTGGCCTTCGAACACTATGCAAAAACCGCGTCAGCACAACATCCCCTCCCCATCCTCTTCCTCCTTCCCATCCCCCTTTCCCCATCCACGCAAACCACACAAAAGACTCACCCTTCAACCTCTCCAACCGAACCTTCCTCAACCGATTCTTCGGCAACATCCCACTAACCGCCCTCCTCAACACCTCCCCACCCCCCACTTCTCAAACATCCGCTGCATGCTAATCTCCTTCAGACTCCCCGGCCTGCTCGTATGCGTCCGATACAGCTTCTGCTCTCGTTTTTCCCCGTGGTGTGCAGATCCGCGCACCCGACGGCTACGACGTAGTCCCCGCAGTCGGTCGATGGGTCGAAGATCGGCTTGTGCTTGCCCATCAGCGCGATGGCGATTTGGGACGCGATGCGGCCCAGTGGCCGCGGGTCGGCGGAGACGTCGATGCGGTGCCAGGTACGGGAGTAGGCGAGGCGGGTCTGGTGAACTTTTTATTAGGGATTGTAGAAAGAGGGACGGGGGAGCGGGATGGGTGAATGGTACTCGGCCTATGGTTTGGGACATTGTGAGACGCCCCTTGCGGGCTGGCAGAGGGACTGGATCAGTACGATTCGGAGCTCCGGAAATTGATTGGCGTTAGTGAGGACAAATAGGCGGAACGTCAATTAGAGTCGTGGTTGATGCAGTTGCGCTGTGGTGCAATGTGCTTGTTGAAGCTTCGACATGGAAAATCGCGCCAAGGCTCGGGGATCTGCGGCGGCTCTCACGACGGATTTCAAAGCTCGGCGATGTGTTTGAGAGCCCCTCGTCATTACCATAAGATGCGCCGATTGTATCCCTCCACGACTTGTGTTCTGGTTTGCCTTGTAGATTTGTACTTCTACTATATATCGCCATGATACCGCCTTTCCAGGTAAGCGAGTTAGTTACTCGAAATCAGCCCAAGGATGTAAACTCCGAGATTTGTCTATCAGAAACGGCTTTAACTATATCAACAATTCCCTGTAGTATCATGTCATACTATGTTTACCGCTTGCCAGCATCTCTCCCTTGTCTTCGTCTGTCTTTTCAGGGCTGTTCTATGCGGTTGTGTCACTGACAGCTGGCAGACCACATTCGCGGTACCGCTCAGCTGTGAGGACTGTATCAAGGATGTCTCGACATCCCTCTACACGATAGCCGGTAGCAGATCCTCCATAGCACAGCTCAGAGCGTGGTGCTGACCGGGCCAGGCATCAACAAGGTGGACGCGGACCTCAAGAAGCAACTGATCTCTGTCGAGGGCACAGCTGCACCTTCAGCGATCGTAGCAGCGATCCAAGCGACTGGACGCGATGCTATACTCCGAGGGAGCGGTCGCTCAGAGAGTAAGCCTGTGCCAGGCGTCACCTACTCGACCTACCATTAACCGAAGCAACAGGCGCCGCAGTCTGCATCCTCGAGACGCACTCCACCTCCGTCAAAGACCACGTCCGCGGTCTCATACGCATGGTGCAGGTCTCCTCCAACATGACCATCATTGACCTCAGCATTCGCGGGCTATCGTCGGGAACATATTACGCTACAGTGCGGGAACGCGGAGATATCTCAGAAGGCCCAGAGTCAACAGGCGGCATCTGGGAAGCAGCGAAGGCGAAGAAGGAGGGAACTCCTGCGAGAGGGGTTTTGGCACGGTGGAGGTTGGCAAGAGCGGCATTGGGACTGTGTTCTTGGATAAGCCGATACAAATCTGGGAGATGATTGGAAGGAGTATAGTCGTTTCGCGGCAGCAGGATGGCAAGTTTGATAAGAATGATCCGGATACGCTGGTCGGAGTCATCGCGCGGAGCGCTGGGGTGTGGGATAATGACAAAACTGTGTGCTCCTGTTCTGGTAAGACGGTTTGGGAAGAGCGGAAGGAGCAGGTGGATAAGGGGATGCTATGATAAGGTCATGAGTGAGGAGTGATGGGTTGTAGACGGAACTGGGCTCTATTGATGTTCCGTGCGTTTGGTTATCTTAAATCATTGATATCAACTACCTTCCTACCACTGCTCTTGGAAGGTGGCCGAAGGTCGGTACATGCATCCTGTCATCCAAGTGTGGCACAACACGACTGGCGTATATACTTCATCACATCTCCCTGAGGATATATCCGGGCTGTACCGATGCAGCTCGGTGACGCGGTACGGGTTCCTCGGATGGTGCCTCTGAAACTATCACCAACAATGGCCAATCGACGTCACAAGGAACCAGCTCCTTCAATTGCTTCGGCATGAAAACAACCCAGCAACAGATCTTAAGTCGGAGGAGTACCAGCTGACAGTCACTTAATGCGGCTCTAACGCGACCCAGAATGCAACCCAGAGTGGTAGACGGCTAGCTACGCGCCGTGGATGCCTTGTCTATGCAGCTCTTTGGTAAACCGTCCAATCGACGGCCGTGCCTGGCTGTGACCTGGCTGACACGCCAACAGCCTCAACGCCGTTATGCGACGAGCCTGAGATATCTCGGTGAGCCGAGCAGCTATTTGATAGATTTAGCGCCGGATTAACGCGTTGGTCGATTTCTCAAGTCTCTCAAGTCACTCATGTCACCGCCATCACGGCGTGTGGTCTTCCTCTTAGCGCCTTGCCGAGAGCTACCTGCCTCCCACATGTCCAACTCAAATGCGCTGTTCAACCCCTTGGCTCTTTAATATAGCTGTTTTCTCTCTTTGCTCGTAATCGACATCTCGTCTCTGCGTCATCAATTGGAGCTGAACATACGCGATTACTAGTCCAATCAACGAGTCATTCGCAAGGACCCCGCCGAGACGCGAAAGCCTAGACGCGCTGCAACAATTGACAGCTGGCACGGGCAGCGGCACCCGAACGAAGGGATCTGGAAGTAAAACCACGCGGGAATCACAGCGGCTGGGCGACTGGTATTGCTAGACATATCACGCAACACCAGGAGAACATAAACAGTCGGTACTGGCACACAACCCGGAGGAGCTTGCGCTCCCGCTCGCCCGTACTCCTGCACACTGGGTTCTGAGTAGAGTGTAAAGACCGAGGACTTGTCGCGATGTCTTTGAAGCAGGTATGCGCTGGTTCGCAGAACTCCTAGAAGTACGAGTCCGATGCTAAGCAGCAACTCGTCCAGGAAATCGAGACATGGGTAGCTGCCCTCGGGCACTACGACAACAACGAATTCGACGAGGCCCTGCGGAACTTCGAGCCCATATGCGACACGTCAAAGATACTGTTCAATTGCGGTGTAATACATGCGACGCTGGGCGAGCATGAGAAAGCTGTAAGAGTGTATCTAGGCGCTGGCAATACAACCCCATTCTCATGGAGACACAGATCGATTCCTTCCAACGCGCCGTTCGGTTAGACCAATACCTTGCTGTGGCATACTTCCAGCAGGGGGTATCGAACTTTCTCCTGGGCGATTTCGAGGAGGCGTTAGCGAACTTCAACGATACCCTCCTGTATCTCCGCGGCAACAGCTACATCGACTACGAGCAATTGGGCCTGAAGTTCAAGCTGCACTCCTGCGAAGTACTCTTCAATCGCGGTCTCTGCTACGTCTACCTACAACAGAAGGACGCAGGTCTGCAAGACTTGTCGTACGCGGCAAAGGAGAAGGCTAAACCGGAACACGACGTGATAGATGAGGCGCTCAAGGAACAAGCAGAGGTATATCTAGTTTCTCTACCGGCGTAGACTGCTTATGCTCACCTTGGCAGGGATACACCGTCTTCTCAATACCGATCGGAATTGTCTACCGGCCCAACGAAGCCAAAGTCAAGAACTTGAAAACGAAAGACTACCTTGGCAAAGCTCGTCTAGTCGCAGCGACGGACCCGAACAATGCCTTCACTGGGTTCGCCGGGTCTGAAAGGAAGATGCTAAACGCCGCCTCGTTCTCAACCGCCAAGGATGATCGACCAGAAGAAAAGCTCTCATACGCCGCAACGAACCTAGTAAAGCCGGGCCTATCAAGTCGCACCCGACAGCAGTCTGAACCGCCCATCAGCCGCAACGTCTTCCCACCCACGCCGCCTCCAGAGGTCGACGGTCCCAGTAAACGCGGATCTGGTGGTTCGGGTGGTTCGGGTGGATCAGGAAGCAGCGGAGGCATGCCGCGCCCTCAATCACTTCGCCTTACGGCTCCCAAACCTCCAGCGCTCGCACTGGGCCGAGCAGCGTTCGAGCAGAGCGAAAAGCCGCGGCTGGGAACCGTCAGGTCAGCATCAGAACGGCCGCGGCCTACACGAGAATATTCCTCCGGGTCGACACGAAGTCGTGACACCGGCAGAGGCGTTCGGGAAACGCCCCTCCGAAGGGTAATTTCAGACGGCGAAGAAGAAGAGCGTAGCCCTCCTCGAGTTTACGAAGACCATCTCCGCCCCTCATACGGCCGCTCGAACACCCAGCGCAGCAGACGCCCCGTCTCAATCGAGGAGGAAGACGAGGACGAGCACGCGCGCTCCTCAATTGACGAGGCGGAGTTCGAAATGATGCCCAAACGGTCGCAGGTAAGACTACCATACGAGCGGGCATCGAGCCAGCGCCGGGCTTCCTCACGGAGACCGCATCACCTGAAGACCATCAGGGTGAAGGTGTACGCGGAGGATACGCGGTATGTTTTCATTGAGCCGAACAAGCCATTCAGGGACTTTGTGGACCAGATTAGGGAGAAGTTCGGTATACGGCAGAAATTCAAGATCAAGTATAGGGATGAGGAGGATATGATTACGATGGCGGATCAGGACGATTTGAATATGGCGATCGAGGCTTGTAGGCTGCAGGCGCAGAAGGAGAAGGCGGATATGGGGAAGATGGAGGTGAGTGTTTACTAAGAGCGATTACTGCTGGTGAGCGTATGCTGACGTCGAGTGATTCGCAGGTCTGGGTGCAGGAAGTATGAAATGTCTGAGCGAAGGATATAGTACTTGAATCCTTGCTGAACCTCTCATCATGCTCTGCGGACTTTGTTCACGGCACTGTTTAGCGTTTCTCCATTCGCACCTACATTTAGTGTCACGGGAAAGTGCTTTATTTTACCCCCAAGGCTCCGTGGTCTGAACCTTGTTAGATAGTGCTCGTTCCACTTCACCAGTCTGCTTAATCAGATTCAACCGGTCATGTCTTTGCAAGCCCATGTAAGACGCTCCGAAATCTCAATACTTATGTAACTCCCGAGGACGGTCTCATGAACGCTGTGGTGCCATTCTAGTGGACAAGACGGCGTTCACCCTTATGATTAGTGGTTCTGCATTGTGTCACTTTGTAGAAACAGGCTGAGAACACACTCACAAATGATCTAAAGCGGCAGCAGATCCCAACTCACTTACGTTGTAAAGACCATAAGTGCAAGAGCTTAATCGCCTGTCGCGTGCCAGTTGGCTTGACGCCGCATGGCTGGCCCAACTTCCATTCATTATGGCTATGAGGCATTTTCCAATACCAGAGCCCAGCATCTCGCCATACTAGAGACTAACACATCCAGCGGGCTAACAATTGAGAGTGCTTGCTGATATGTAAATATCCCCCGAATCACCTCGGCGTATGCCATCTGTCTCAATCAAGCAAAAGATCATGACTTTTATCAGCCGGGCACGGGCCACCCGGCCCCTGACTTTATGTGGCTGGAACGTGGCGGCGCAGGGTCAGAGTGTGGGGAAACATGGATATTTTGCGGGGAAAGCTTCCCCCGTTTCCACCTCAGATAAATAAAGAGCTGGAGTAAGCCAGGTGTTTTCCCTCGGTACAAGCTGGCTGTCAGCGAACGGTTGAGACTTTGCCTCAACGATGAATACACAGCAGCTTGCTCTATCGGTAAGCATTGGCTCCCAAGCATCGATTTGCTCAAGCAACTACAGCTAATATATACGCAAAGCTTGCGTCTCTGATCGCTCTGATCAAGCGCGCGGCCTTCGAGCCCATCTTGACAGGCCCGCTCCTGCTCGCTCTGACTAGAGGCCCGCCAGAGCTTCGCCTCAGACTACTCCGAGCGTTCCCATCCCTCACCAATGCGCGCAGGCTTCCTGTGCTGCTGAGAACCCTGAAATGGCTCTTCGCCCTTGGCTTGGCAGGCAAGGTCAATGACCGCCTCAATGCCTGGGCGCAGAACCACTGGCAGTGGCGCAAGCAGGGCGCCAAGTGGGACTTTGCCAACCAGAAAGAGGTTGCTATCGTTACGGGTGGATGCAGTGGATTTGGGCACTTGATGGTTAAGGGGCTGGCGGGGAAGATGAAGGTTGTGGTGCTGGATGTGCAGGATTTGCCTGCTGATCTTGACGGTCGTGAGTTCGCTGTAGCCCAGATTGTGTCTTACGAAAGGGAGGCTGACAGTTAGATTCAGGGGCCGGAGTCTCCTTCTACAAGTGTGACATCACATCCAAGGACGCAGTAGCAGAGACGGCGGCGGCAATTCGCAGAGATGTCGGTATTCCTACCATCCTCATTAACAACGCGGGTATAGCCCATGCCCACACCATCCTGGACACCTCGGAGGAGTACCTCGAGAAGATCTTCCGCGTCAACCTGCTAAGCCATTTCACGCTGATCAAGGAGTTCCTGCCCGGCATGATGGATCTGCAAAAAGGCCACATCGTCAGCATCGCGAGTATGGCGAGTTACTTCTCTGGAGCCAGCATCGTCGACTACTGCTGCACGAAAGCCGGCGTCCTAGCGTTACATGAGGGCATGTCACCCCTTTCCCACTTCTCCTACGTCCCGACCAGTAACTGACAGATACAGGCCTCAACCAAGAGCTGAAACACCGCTACGGCCCGAACGGCCGCTGCATCCAGACGACAGTCGTGCATCCCATGTGGGCGCAGACGCCGCTGGTTAAGAGCTGGGAGGACTCGCTGATGGCATCGAAGACCATTACGCTGCCGCCCTCTGCAATTGCGGACCCGGTTGTGAAGCAAGTGCTCAGCGGCCGAGCGGGGCAGATATATGTCCCCGAGAGCGCGGGGAAGTTTGCTGGTATCAGGGGATGGCCGCATTGGCTGCAGGAGCATGCGAGGGATGGGATTGCTGTTGCTACGGCGCCGCGTTGATTGTGAGGGGGGTGGGGCCATCGTGAGAAAGTGTATATGTGGATCTTTGGTGGATGCGTGATGATGATGGGCTCTTGTTGATAGTCGTCCCGCTCGATGCAAAGCAAACAGACTGCACGGGCACGTATATACAAGTGCTAACCTTAAAGAAGGAACACCCTCAGCCGCACTTTGCGGTATGGGGAGTCTGATGAATAAGACTGGCTTCGTACGATTCCTAAATTTGGCCCTAAGAGAGACTACTAATGAGTCTGCATTATCTGCGTCGATCCTCCTTCTTGAGCAGATCGAAGCGGGAGGTTTTACGCAACACTACGTGGAGGTGCAGAGGACGGAGTACGGCTTCGTTGCCCTGGAGGCGCTGCTTTTGGCTGCATGCTCTCGTGTGATGGGTAGCATGCATCTGAGGCCCGACCAAAACACGACCTTACACCATCTCTCACAGCCGGTGGATTGCTTGCATATTACTCGTGCTCGGAAGCTTGCGGCGCGTGGCAAGCATGCACGCTCATCGCTTCCCTGACGCCCAGATACAAGTATCACCATCATCAATATATGTTTACGATGCGGTCAGGCCGCGTCCAAAGGGCACGCAAGCGAGCTCCCTCGCTCCGCCATTGACGAACCAATGATACTCGCACGATCCCAGAATAAGGAAACTCAAATACACGGTTTAGGGGTGCCGTGCAGAGCCGGGAGGTTGAGATCCCGCACGACTGCTGCAAGCCGGCATGCTTCGATCCGAAAACGTGAAGGGCCACGTTGTGTCCATATGGAACGGTCGAAACAGCAAATCAGTGGTGTTTCGTTCGCACAGAATGCGGAGGAGGACGTCGCACACAGCGGCCGATCATCTCCGGTTCGATCCCCGGCGCACGGCATCGCTCGTGGGCAGCGTGGATCTTCCTGCAAGCCACACTTTCCAGACTTCACTCGAAGCATTCCACTAGCATTCTCTGCATGGCACCACAGCCTGCCGCATCGCCGTCTCATCTCGACAATGGCCCCGCCAAGCGCATATGAACCGTCCTCAGCACGCATGGCGCCTCTTCAAACTTTCGCCGAATCGCCGCGTGTACTAGCAGAGAGCTCTACGGCTCGCGAGCGTGGGGACGCCCTAATGACGCGCCATGGACGTCGAGCTCATCCCACGCAGACGGCGCCGGTTTGAACCAAAGTGTAGAGACTCCACTAACCGTTTTGCGCCAAATCAGACGAATCTGGCGGACATTAATCTACCAAGTGCTCTCCTCAGCTAACTTGAGGCGCGAGTCCGATCCGTGGAGCTCCACGCGTGATGCAGCCATTTCTCCTATCCACTGTGTAGCCTGAACCTTCAGACGCTCCTGTATCACCCTCCCGGCCTTACTCGGACGCCTCTATCTCTGGATCTGACGTCTGGGGCTTTGGCCACCAAATGCTGGCCGAATAGTAGACCTTCTCATTGTTCCTCGAGTGCAAGCTGGGGTGGAAGCCATTCACTGCGTTTGGAGAGCCGTCAACGTGGACCACATGGCATGGCCGGTCGCCTGCATACCGGTTGCCCGGTCCATTAGCTCAATACACATCTGCAAGCCATTTCGCGGTTCTCTGAAGCCATAGATGCGGGACTCAGCTGACTTCAGGGCTCACCGTGTACGTGGGCGCGGGAGCTGCTCGCGAGTGCTTGATCGTTCCAACGCATGCGCCTTGGCTGAGTTGAAGCGTTCACCACCATCGAAGAGGTACCCCTTCAATGGGGGTAGCTTCGCAACGTGATACTGCGTGACGGCCTCAGGTATGGAAGCGGTCTCCTTATCGTCTTGACCCTTTTCTGCCCTCTTACTGTCGTTATCCATTTTCTATCGACTGCAGAAGCTGTCATCGACTCCTGTTCTTAGCGTTCGTTGTAGGCAATGCGCTTTGATAACTGTTTCTTCTTCCATTCAGCCCATCCTTTACACCCCGCTGAACACAATGATAAATACGACGCCCATAACGCACACTATCCATTATACAGAAGCCTTCTCTTCTCACTTTATACTGCTTGACAGTCCCCCAACCTTCTCGCAATGTTACCGCGCAAGGAGATGCGCCCCGCCCGAAAGCGGCACTTCTTCCACCTTTCACGGGAGCTGCGCGATAACGTATACCGTGGGGTGTTTTCTCATCCCAGGTGCAACGCTCAGGCTCTGCGAGTGTGCAAGCTGTTCTACTGCGAAGCCTTGCCCTTCCTATACAGTCACAAGTTGATCTTTCGATCGCAGACCAGCTTATGCGAATGGGTTGCATCAGTAGAGACCATCCAAGCGTCTTGGGTCAAGGCTATCCGGTTGTGCATCCGCAATATCGATCTTTCGCCAGTACTGGACAGCGTCAGCAGTCAACCGCCTCTTCGGCCACGGAGCCCGGAACTAATTAATCAAGAGCTGGAAAGATTGGAGCAAGCCCTTGCTAAGCTTACTGGTCTATGTGAGCTTACTGTGGATCCGATTCAAACCACGTCACCTAGATCACACCAGCGTCTCGCTCTGTGTTCCTCGTTCCTCGAGCTTGTCGCACGTCGTTCTCCTCACCTCCGCCGACTTTCCTTCACCAGCGACACTCATTCTATGACATGCGTGCAAGGCCTGCGCAACCTCCAGTCATTACACATTTCCGGTTGTTTACGGAACAGTCCAGCTGAGACTCTAGAGGTGCTTCTCAGTCTGCCGCATCTGACAGAGCTTGAGGTCGACAATACATTCAGACGTTTTGGTAGTACGGGCGTCTACCGTGGCGGAAAACCACACTACTCATTCACTCCGGACGTACTTCGCAAGATGAGGCCGCTTAAGAGCTTCGGCATCTATGACTTTGATTGTACCACGGTCACTCACGTCAATGGATCTGTACAGAATCATCCGGAACACGATGGTGTCTTCGTCAACCCAGAAATGTTCCAAGCTCTGTACGACTCTCATCTTACCTCCCTCGAGAAGCTTCGAATCTCGGACAGCGGAGCTCCGGAAATAGAGATGGTACACGCAATAACAGCGTTCCTGAAAGCCTCCTGTGTCCGGTATTTCGAAACCTCAATACCAGCCTTTCTGTCCTCAATCTATTTCGATTTCTTGCCACGGACACTCAGATCGTTACATGTGGAAGATGACGATCCGATGTTCGTCGTCAAGTGGTCGCGGGAGTTTTTGAGCTTCAAGAAACGCGGCACTTTACCTGTGCTTGGCGAAGTGGTGCTGTGGTGTCCAGATCACTGCTCTGATGATCTGGAGTTAAAGGTAGCTGAACGCCGTTAAACTTGGCTGCTCGTTACTGATGCACTTACAGAAACATGGCTACAACAAACACGCTGTCCGCGAGAATGTCCGCGCCTTTCGAGAGGAGGGTGTGAGGTTAATTGTCGAATCACGACCTTGGTGAGTGGCCGCATACTCTCCCGTCTCCAGAGCTTTCTCTCCATTGCGACGTATGCGGTCTGCAAAGTCCTCTTCGACGAAGTGCACATGAGGCAGAACGAACACCGCTTGTTGTCTTCTCGTCAATAGAATCATGCAGCAACCTGATACTGCTACAGATCTAGCGCCTACGGTTCGAGCATTGTGTCTTACAACGGACGGGCTGAGTCAACTGCACCAAGCATCCTGGGGATCAAGTAACAGGCCCTATGATCGACCGTCAAGATAGAAAAAATTACTACTCAAAACATACTGGCAAGAAAGTTCAAGCCAAAATAGACTAGGTAGTGGAAGAGAAGATATATTAAGTGTCCGAAATGAGCTGCGATATGTCAAGAGGTTCCCAAAATTGCATGACTGCGTTGCTCGTGGTACCCGGTCAGAGGTGAAATGCACCGGTATTTCATCTTGTCTAGTCACAACTGGGAAGAGCCGCTGCGGTGTACTATGTTCAGTTTTGGCAGAGTCTATTTGTTGGGTCATTGACTGGTAATCATGTATCGGAACATCATCCACTAGTGCAAGATTTTGTTTCATAACTCTGCTGTAGGAAAAATCGTCACCGGCTCTGCCGGCTTTCCGTTCTCATGACTTTCATCCGTAGATTTCTCGGTGTACCTACGAGGAGTAGGAAGGGACATCACAGGCCAAGCTCGCTTCTATAACTTGCCGCACCATGGCAATCTTCAAGGTAACATACTGAGAGCCTAGGCAATACACCACGTTCGCTCAAACATCAGGCAAGCCCCGTGATACTTGTCAGATCCCACGCCTTCAGGCTATGCCTTCCAGAAGGCAAACTTTTCACGCTCCCACATCCGTCTACCAGAGGTTGAAGCTCCTCCGGACCCGCCGGATGTGTTTGAATGTTGCAGGACAAGCGGCGTTCTCTTCCGGCTGTCCTTCGCGACCACCGCCACGTTCTTGTCCGTTGCCTTCACCATTGCCCTCACCCTCATCATTGCCGTTCCCTTGGCCATTGCCTCGACCATTGCCCTGCCCATTGCCCTGCCCGTTGCCCTGACCGTTGCCTTGACCGTTGCCTTGACCGTTGCCCCGGTCACCTTCCTGACCACCTTCCTGGCCCTCTTCCTGATCATTGGCCCCGCCATTGGCCCCGCCATTGCCCGCTCCATTGCTGTTGCCTCTGCCCCTGCCGCGGCCCTGACCAGGTCTACTCCTCCCTCTCCCGGCGCCAGCGCCGTCTTCTCCAGCATCATCGTTCTCGCTGTTTGCAGGGCCGGCGGCTTCAGCAGCTGCACTCTCTGTCAGCGAATGCAACACACAAGAACCGGCTAACTGAGCAAGGGAATGCATGAACTTACCCTGCCCCCTTCCTCTCCCGCCCCTAACACCCGCAGCACCATCGTCGTCACCACCATCATCGCCATCACCGCCGAACCCTCCATGTCTGCGCGTCAGCAACCCTGCCACGGCATCCTTGACATCAAGCGCTTTCTCCCGCAGCAGGTACGCAAGATCGGAAGCCAGTGACCCCTCCTCCTCTCCCTCCAGTTCAAGGGCGTCTATCGGCACCACACAGCTAGCTGAAGGGGCAGCCGCCCCGCCAATTCCAGTCGGGGCCGCAATGCCGGTGCTTGCAGTAGCAGGGATGGTCGGATTGGCTACGGCTTCGGGGGTGAGATCGTGGGGTTGGCTACTCCGCTGGGGACTGGGACGGTGGGACTTGCTGCGCCTTCGGCAGCGGCCTCCGTGGGAATAGGGTAGTATGGGGGATTGGGGTTGGCTACGAGGGAGATGGTAAGCTTGCTGGGGAAGTAGGTGTGACTGGGTAAGGCTTACGGCTGCGCTTGATGGGAACGGGATTGGCTGCCGTCAAAGCTACCAAGGGGAGAAGGAGGAGGGAGTATGTTGATTTCATATTGGCGAGTGGATAAGTCTGATGTGAGATGGGTTCTTGTAGGTTTGGGATGGCCAGAGCTAGAGACAGAAACGGGAGCACAGCTCTCAGGGTTTAATGAATGTATGTACGAAAAGGAAGAACTAAGAAATGAGTGACCAGCACCTGAAAATTGATATTGCGAGAAGGGGAAAGAAAAGACACAGGAGGAGGAATGGATATACGTAGGATTACAGCACTTCGCCTTGGTACGGTAGCCACTACATTCGAGCGTCAATGGTCGGCGCGTGCGGCAAGTGGGACTTGTATGCGATCCGCATCAAGTCTGAATCTTCACATTCATGCCGCCGGCTAGAGTTTGAAGACACTGCATGTGAAACTTGACGACCCACTCGTGATGCGACTTCAAGGTATGGGCTGACTGTGGATCTTAATGCTGAAATGGAAGGCTTCTAAGGAGATATCAAGCGCTGAGCGGAAACGTGAGATGTAGCTACAAGCATTACGACCCCATCAATTGGGTCTGTCACTAGCCGTGAACAGACGAAGAAGAGCTCTTGACCGGAACATGGGCATCCGGCGAGAATGCATGAACAATTTCGAGGCGCTGTGCTGGATTAGCTCATCCTCATGTGGAGGACCTGCGGCTCTGATGGTTTCAGAGTCGGCGTCTCGAGTGGGAACGTATCAGAACAGCAAGGGCGGCTAGCTCAATCCACGGCGCTGATTTCTGATCGTGCTGAGTCTTGAGCCGTTCCGTCGTGCCATCTCTTAACAGTTATAGGCAAGTTCTATGAGGGCGCCCTCTGTTGTTCATTGCTCAATGGCCAAGGCCCTTCTCGAGCGCCCAATACCTCGACGAAGGCGCCTTACTAACCTACAAGTTACTTCGGACACGTACGACGCTTGCGGCTGCTAGCCTTGTGCATGGTGGACAGGTCCACTTTGGTATCGAAAGTAGTGGTATTGGACATACACAAGCGCTGGCTGCTTTGCTGAGCTCATGTGATGTTTTCTATGTTGATAGAATGTGATCTGGCAAAGTTCTATTGCCGTGTACATTGACATTCCACGACTGAGCTGGCTACCGCCTGAGATATCAGGAGAACATCGCTCCGTTGTCGAACGGAGCCCTGATTCAAAGCTGTCAGAGGTGTCAAAAGTCAGGGTGACAATGTCCGACACGTGAGTGGCCGGCCCTGCTGCGGTCCGCATCCCTCACAACCTCGGCCAACACCAAATCGTCATGGCCGTGAGTATGCGGCTCTCTTTTTGTGCCACCTCCTCCACGCGACTTCTCACACTGCACCGCACCACTCGCTATGTCCTCCAAGCTCGTCTCACCGGCACTCGTCCGCCGAACCCTCACCTCGTCCACCCGAAGCCTGCGGACACTCCCCAGAGCTGCGCCGTGCAGCATCCGAGCACGCCTGCTGAGCGAGTATAGGCCCGCGTTCCGGATCGCAGGACAGAGGAGGGCGTTGTCCAGCACCGCAAGAGCTCGACTCGCACAGCACGATGACAGCTTCGACCCCAGCACAATCGAACGCGAGATCGACGAGGTGGATGTCTGTATTGTGGGCGGCGGGCCCGCGGGGCTGAGCGCAGCAATACGGCTCAAGCAGCTAGCCAATGAAGCCGGGAATGAAGACTTCCGCGTGCTACTGCTGGAGAAGGCGGGCGAGCTCGGCGACCACATCGTGTCTGGGAATGTGGTCGAGCCGTCAGCGCTAGACGAGCTGATTCCGGGTTGGAAGTCGGAGGACAACCCGAACCGGTTCCAGAATGTCACGCCTGCCACGAAAGACAAGATGCGATTTTTGACCAAGAAGCGGGCCATACCTATACCAGCGCCGCCACAGATGAACAATCATGGCAACTACATCATCAGTCTGAACCAGTTCGCCAAGTGGCTTGGAGAGCGGGCGGAGGAGGTGGGTGTCGAGATATATCCAGGTTTCGCAGCTTCAGAAGTGCTCTATACACACGAGGGTGCGGTGAAGGGCGTGGCAACCAATGATCTGGGCATATCGCGGAGTGGCAAGCCGAAGGATTCGTTTGAGAGAGGCATGGAGTTTCATGCTCGGCTCACGTTTCTTGCAGAAGGCTGTCATGGAAGCTTGACGAAGCAGGTGGTCAAGAAATTCGACCTCCGGAGAGACAGCCAGCACCAGACCTACGGCCTGGGCATCAAGGAGGTCTGGGAGATTCAGCCGGAGAAATTCCAGCCTGGATTGGTGGTCCACTCGATGGGCTATCCGTTACCCTCGGACACATACGGTGGCGGCTGGATGTATCATTTTGGAGACAATCTCGTCAGCATAGGGTTGGTGGTAGGATTGGATTATCCCAACCCCTGGTTAGCACCGTACGGCGAGTTCCAGAAGATGAAGCATCACCCGCTATACAAACAATATCTGGAAGGAGGAAAATGTATATCGTACGCAGCTCGGACCCTAAATGAAGGCGGCTTCCAGTCGATACCAAAGTGTGCCTTCCCCGGTGGCGCGCTGATTGGCGACACGGCCGGATTTCTGAATGTCCCAAAGATCAAGGGCACACATACCGCGATGCGGTCAGGGATGCTAGCAGCAGAAGCTGCTTACAAGGCGCTCACCGTGAACAAGGACAAGGGAGACATTTTCCTTTTCGACTACGAAGATGCGCTTCGGGAGTCTTCGATCTGGAAGGAGCTAAAACAAGTTCGAAACATGAGACCATCATTCCACACTCCCCTAGGCCTCTACGGAGGGATTCTCTATTCCGGGCTAGAAGCATTTCTCTTCCGCGGCAAGACTCCATGGACACTGAAGCACGGCAAGCCGGATCATTTAGCCACCAAGACCGCCGATCAGTGCAAGAAGATTGAGTATCCGAAGAACGACGGGAAGATCAGCTTCGATATCCTCACCAGCGTCAGCCGAACAGGCACGAACCACGAGGAAGACCAGCCTGTGCACCTTCGGGTGGAGGATTGGGACAAGCACGCCGAAGAGGAGTATCCTCGGTACAAAGGCATCGAGAACCGGTTCTGCCCAGCCGCCGTGTATGAGTATGTTGAAGATGAGACGAAGGATTTGGGCGTGCGGTTCCAGATCAACGCGCAGAAGTAAGTCCCTCATTCACCGGAAGCGTCTTGCTTCATACCTGTTGCACCTGCTGACTTGCGATAGCTGTGTTCACTGCAAAACCTGTGACATCAAGGTGCCAAATCAGGGCATCAAGTGGACGACTCCGCAAGGAGGTGAGGGACCGAAGTACGTGATGACATGAAAAGAATCTATCACTTCGCTGTACATATTTGAACCCAGATTGTGCATATCATCCGGTTTGGATGGGTTTTGTCTTCATCTTCACTGCGGAACAGTGCATTGTGGCCTTGGATTCAGGGGGTTTCCCAACGAGCGGCTGCCGGCATGACGCTTGATGTCACACCTCGTTGCCGTACCACCACAGAGGTTCCTGGTGCCTCGCTCATTCTGTTGGCTCCCACCGAGGTGATCAGGTGCCGGCCCTTATGCCATGGGGGAACTGATGGCGGAGGAGCTTCAAGGAAACATGCCTCAGTTCTCGCCCGTACTTTTCATCGTTAGAATAACCTTTCTTGCTTGAATGCCATGCTGTCTCCACCTCACGACGCCAACCGTTGGTACATGTCGCTCAGCTTATTGCAAGCACTGGAGAGGACGACAAGGCTGGATCCAATGTCGCACACAATTCACCATCAGGAGCACGTTGTGGAAGGCGCAGAGTGCCAACATCAAGCTGCCGAATGCGGCTAGCGCGTTGTGAACGTGAGGCGATGAATTCTTCCGCCTCGTCCACTCGACTCCCCCTCTTCACCATCACCACCACCACCATCCAGACTTTCCGGAGTCAATCAGACATCCACTCTATCCTGCAGCGGGATCCTATTCCTACTGCACTACTATAGCTGGGGTTTCGCCGAGTAGCCTCACTTCTGGAAAGGACGTAGCGGCCGGTGTTCCTTTCTTCGCGACCAGCCTCGCTTCGCAACAGCCTCGTCTCTCTCTCAAGACTTCTCTAGGTATCACCAAGATGGCCACTGAGGTGTCCTCCACCCGGCTCTACCTGGGCAACCTTCCTCGCAATGGTATGACTCCTTGAACTATCCTGGATGGAGACTGCAGCAACATCAGAGCGCGCTTTGGATGGATGGCCTTCGTGGATCCAGGATGGCGTCACCCTTTGGAGTTAGGCCTCGCTGACTCTCTTACCTGGCGCAGCCACCAAGGCCGACGTTGAGAATCACTTTGCGGCCCATGGCACTGGCGAGATCACCGAGATTAAACTCATGAATGGCTTCGGATTCATTGAGTACAAGGATGCCATGGACGCGCGGGATGTGGTTCCTGGTAAGTCGCGCACCCATTCAGTGCAAGAGTAACGACAACCACGACACGTGCTGACCTTCGCGTGTAACAGCCTTCCGTATGTCGTCCTCACGTCCCTTGACTAATCCCCGTGACGCGTGGCTAAAGCGCAATAGACGGCTCCGACTTCATGGGAGAGCGCCTGGTTGTCCAGTTCGCACGCGGGTCCCGCCGCAACGAGCCCTTTGCCCACCAGGAGCGCACCGCTCCTCGCCCCCGGCGCACCGCCTTCCGCATGCAAATTACTGGCCTTCCTGTTGAGACCAGCTGGCAGGTTAGCTCCCATTCCATATCCTTCTTCTTGGACCGTTGGATATCTTTTCTTTGGAGTCTCTGTCCCTACCATTTGTGGAGGCGTCGGGCAATGTGGCGCGGCAGCTTCGCGTTAAGCGGAAGGCACGCCACATCTGCACTTGAGCTGCCTCAAACCCACCGCGAGAAGGCGACAGGTGGCCCAGGCCTGATATGTTCCACCATGCTTTCATGTTATTTATTTCCACGCGCTACCGGGAAGCACAGGGCTGCTAGGAGTTCCAGGGTCCTTGTCCTCTCGGTGCCCTGAGATCGTGTTCTGGGGATCTTTCAGACCTTCACACCCTTTCCTTTCCCGTAGCCCAAGGCAGAAGGAGGACACAACCCTATACGGAATTTCTGGGGTTGCGTTCATGCTACACATAGTTTCTGGACGTTTCTTGGATTGTCACCGGACTCACACTGGACCTCTAGGACCTCAAAGACTTCGCCCGCCAGTCTGGCCTTGACGTGGTCTACTCAGAAGTAAGTCGCGACCGCGACGGCAAAGGGTGAGTTTAACATCCAACACGTGAGCGATGCGTCGACTGATATTTATCTAGGTTTGTCGAATACGAAACTGGCGCAGATCTCACCAATGCTGTCGAGAAGCTTGACAACCGCGAGTTCAAGGGTCAGACCGTCCGCTGCATCGCTGACGTAGGTTCACCCGCTTTTATAAATCTGGGACTGGCGTTCAGTACCTGACATTTCACAGATTCAACCCGAGCGTCCTCGCGACCGCTTCCGATCCCGCTCGCCGCCACCAGGACGTCGCGGTGGTTACGGTGCTCCGCCTGATGATTATCACCATGATCGTCGCGGTCCTCCACGTGCCGGCTATAGCCCGCGTCGTGACGACTATCGTCGTCGCTCACCCCCGCCTCGCGACTACTATGATCCCCGCGATCGCTACGATCGTCGTGGTCCTCCTCCGGTGGATGACGGATACGGTCGCCCCCCTCCACGTTACCGCGAAGATGCGTATGACGCCCGCGCTCCACCCCCTCCCCGCGCTGCGTATGAGCCAGACCCATACATGAATGGTCACAGCCGACCTTACGATCGCCCGCCCTCTCCTGGAGGCAGGAGGCCGAGAAGCCCACCCCGTGGTGGATATGAGGACGGCTACGGCCGTCGGCCCTACTGGTGATTACTCCTTCGCTAGTTATCTGCTGCTCTACTTGCCCGCTCCGGCCAGGTGTTTTCTGGATCCAGCTCACCCTTCTAGAACCGGACGTTCATCCTCCACCCGTCTGCGCCCTAGATTGTAAGCGTAAGAATCTTGAAGAGGTGGACCCGCCACATCTCTCACTGAGAACATTGCGTGGCCGCGATTGGGTCTGGGTAGATTGCAGGATCTGGTTTTGTTTGAGCTTTCCGCGCTTCCCAGCTGGATCTGTCGTTTCGTGTACTTCTTCGGCCACGAAAGTAAGCGTATGGCGGGCTGTGGTTTTGCGGGAACGTTCCTTGCGCCGCTTTCGTACAATGAGCAGATATCGAATTACATTTTCCAATGCGCCGGATCTCTTTGAGCACCTGCAAAGCCTCGCGTAGAAACCCACAGCATGAGACCCTGAAGTTCGAATAGGACATTTCTGCTCCCGTCGACCGTGCCAACATGATATGGCAATGCAGTCTAGTTCTATCGCCCAGCTGTTTCTTCGAAATATCTCGACAGCTTTTGATGTCCATATACACGTGTTGATACAAATGCACAGCTCTAGCTTTGCACTTTTCCGTCTTCTATATCCCTCTTGCTCCCAGAATGTACATATCCAATTTCCCCATTATCTAACCGGCTCACTTGGCAACACCCGAACAGTCCTCCGTAGCCCCTCGCTTGTCCCCTTAACAGATATCTCGACTTCGTACTCTCCAAGCTGCTTCACACGGTACATTGCCTCTCCCTCGATCAGCCCTGGCCCTACAGATGCACTCACGAACCTAATGTCGCCGTCCGTCACTACGACCCGGGCCGCCTCTTCGTTTGTGCCAAGGATGGCCCTGATGGCGTGTGCGATGTCGGCTGTGGAGACGGAGCCGTATATGTTGGCGGATGCGGTGGACGCCAGGGGCGGGGACGCAGAGGCTGTGGTCGAGGGGGGCGTGTCGGGGGTGATGGGTGTGCGGTAGAATTCGAGCGTTGGGGGTAGCAGGGTGGCTAGGAGCTCGGTGGAGCGTTGGGGCTGCGTGGAAATTGGTATTAGCAAGGAGTATGTGGGAGCATGGGAGGTTTTTAGGTAAGGACGGAAGGAGGGAGGAAGTGAAGTAGGAGGAGTATACATACAGACAATAGCTCAACCTCCGCTCTCACGGATTGTCGGCTCGCCTCCTGAGCCTCTTCTTCCGCAGCCTCGGCCTTTTTCTTCTTGGTGAGCTCGACGCCGAACAGGAAGTCCCGCTCAACAGCGACATTCCGCGCCCGGAGTTCCTTGAGCTGCGGCGCTGTAACGTAGTCGGCTATCCCGCGCGGAAACCACATGTTGCGCATCTGGCCGGCGGTGACGGGGACGAGGGCGCCTGTCGATCACAGTCATCAGCCGTGTGAGCTTCCGGTTGAGAATGTAGGTAGTTACCTGCGCGCCCGAAGGACTTGACATCCTTCAGCAGCCTCACGGCGATGTGGTCTGGCTGCTTGGACGAAGTCTTTTTACTCCGTGTCTGCTGGTAGGTCGGGCGCCATCGCTCGAGGCCGAGATTGGCGACGCGGCGGGCGCAGGATGAGCATTGGGGTAGTAGGGAAGGCCGCAGAGGGGATGCCATTGGGAGCTTTGGATGTGCGTGCGACGCGCGCACAGCTTCAATGAGATAGAGTTGCGATGGATATGTGCATCTCTCAGCATGCCTGCGTTGATTGTGTCACTAGCGTTTTGTCCGCGCCTAGCCGGCAACTTTTTGGCAGCGGATGACGGGAGAGCTTTGGGCCAGCAGCGCGGCCTGCAGCGCGGCCTGGACTTCCAAGATCTACAACCTCCAGGCACCACCATGCTCTTGTCCCCAATTCCCCTCATGCATCCCGCTTCCCCCGCTGCCTCTGGCTGCCTTTGGCCTCGCCTATCTTCGAGATCCCGCAGCAATTCGCGAAGAGGGCTGAACAGCCAAACCCTCCCATGGTCACCGACTAATCGCTACGAAAGCATACATCACCGGCCAAAAGCGCAGACATGCCCGACAAGCCATTGACAATAGCGACCTACGCGGCCGGCGCCTCTCTCGCAGCCATAACCCTCGTCTACGTCTTCGGCCCGACCTTCTTCCTTGACGACTCCTCCTCCTCGCGCAAGAAAGCCAGCGTCGTCGGCCTCTCGAACCCCGCAAACGACTGCTTCATCAACGCCGTGCTCCAGGCGCTCGCCGGGCTGCCCGACCTACGCAAGTACCTCATTCGGGAGGTGCACCGGCGGCAGCTGGGCGGGGAGGAGGTGTACCGCATCACGGCGGAGGAAGCGCAGGATGCGCAGGATGGGGGAAGGCGTGGTTGCTGGAGGGGCTAAGGCAGGGGGTTGTCACGCAGGCGCTGAAGGAGGTGCTGGATCGGCTGAACGAGAGGCCGATATACAGGAAGACGATCTCGGCGCAGGCGTTTGTGAGTACGCTGGAACAGGCGTTTAGGACAAGGATTTCGAGGCAGCAGCAGGATGCGCAGGAGTTTCTGCAGATTGTGACGGAAAGGCTGGAGGAAGAGTATCTGGCTGGGAGGAAGGCGAGGAGGAAAGCTAGGAGGTTGGTGGTGGGGAAACCGGATGGTGAGGGCACGAGGGTGGATGGAAAGGGCGTTGCGCAAGATGGGGAAGCGGGCCAGTTCGAGCAGGATAAAGGGAATGAGGCTGCCGACGAAGATGAGCAAGAGGAGGATAGCCAGGAGGAGGACGAGGAGAAGGACGCCTTCCCCTTTGAAGGAAAGATCGAGTCTCAAATCGAGTGTGTGACATGTCACTTCAAGCCCAAACCAACAGTATCGACCTTCGTCACCCTAACGCTCAACGTCCCACAACAATCCTCAACGTCACTAAACAGCTGTTTCGACGGCATGCTCAAAGTCGAACACATCGACGACTTCAAATGCGAGTACTGCCGCCTCGCGCACGCCCTGTCCGTCAAGCAGCGGGAGCTCGCAAGCGCCACGAGCCCGCGTACCAGAGAAGCTCTCGCAGCCGACATCACACGGATAGAAAAGGCCATGGCCGAGGACCCCGAGAAGCCACCAAAGGACGTCACCTTACCCGACAGCAAGCTGGCGCCCAGACGGCGCATAGCCCGACACATGCGCATCTCATCCTTTCCCAAAGTCCTCGGCATCCACCTCTCAAGATCCATCTACTCCGCCTCCAGCCTCTCCACCAAAAACACGGCCAAGGTCGCCTTCCCCGAGAGCCTACCCCTGGGCGGCATCCTCAACCAGAAGAAGTACCGCTTGTTGGGCGTCGTGACGCACAAAGGCGGCCATGATAGCGGGCACTACGAGTCTTTCCGGCGGCAAGTGACACCCGTACCTTACTCAACCCCTCACTCCTTTGGCACGGAAGGCGCGTACAGCGTCGTGGGCACCCCTAACCCGTCCGTCGTACCGAGCCCACGGATACCGGCCAGAGACAGCCAAGAACGGCCCGGCGAGCACGGCTCCATGTCTCCGCCGTCTGTGGTGCCGGATCCGTCACTGCTGAGCCCATCGCCATCCTCATCATCAGCATCGTCACGCTCGTCGAGAAGTCGCGCGGCGCCGATTTCGCAGCCGCGGGACGAGGGGAGTCTGAAGCCGCCGCGGCCGTCGGAGTCGTCGCAGCCGAGACCGTCGACTGCGTCGGCTTCGATGGCGGATATGGCGGATATGGCGCGGTTCAGGAGGAAGGCGAAGAAGAAGAAAGACGATCGGTGGTGGCGCATCAGCGATGACAAGATCAGGGAGTGTAGGACTACGGAGGTGCTGGGGATGCAGAAGGAGGTGTATTTGCTGTTTTATGAGCTTGATAGACGGGAGGGTGATGGGGAGTAGTCACGCGCGGTTTGCTGGCGTTTGGGTCCTGGATGGTTGCATTTGGGGGCGTTGTTTGCGAGCGGTCATGAGACATGGGCTTGTGAGGGGGATTTGTGGGAATGTAGCAAAGAGCTCAGCGGCGAGTGGATATAAGCACGCTGTCCCTCTTGCACTCTCTTCTGGTCCGTCGTTGCAATCTGTCACATCTTCGTACGACTCGGAAATCAAACATCTCAAAGCTCAAGATGTCATCCAAGAACTCCAACACAAACAACTCCGGCTCGGCTGGAGGATGGAAGTCAACTTCAATGACGCAGTCCGATGCGTCCAGGATCCAGTCTTCGCAGGTCAGTTCGCCCGCCGCTTCTGCTGCATTGCTGACCAAACTGACAATCATGCAGGCTACACGCGGAGGCGACATGTCGTCCTCTGGCTTCGCGGCACGGGCGCAGAGTGCTGGGGATCGAAATGCGAATACGGGCGCGGGCGGTGGGAAGGGAGCTGGTGCTGGAGAGGGAGCTGGGCAGGGGAAGTAGGGAGGTTGACGGGGAGGAACTGGGGAGGTGATGGAGATGAAGTTGTGGGGTTGAGGAAGGCAGTCTTTTGGGGGTTGTTTGTCAGGCGTCGATGACAACTAGCGATGAAAAGCTGTTGCACATGTACGAACGATTACTATGAGGGAACTCGACGCACACTGATTTCCATGTGCGGTCGCGTCTTTAACCTAGGCCGTGGCAAGCCATCGGCTGATTTATCTCAGCTGAAAATGTGCAGGCTGACCCTGGCAGGGGCTGTGTGTAATCACGAGCTTGGCAATTTTTATCACGTTTAGAGTCTATCGGCCCGTCGAGAATGTGATAAAGATTCCAAGCTCGCGATTAGGTGTAGAGTAATTATAGACCGAACGAAAACCACCTCATTCATGTTTCTCATCCATAACTAGCTTACGTCGTGCTGGAGGCACAATCGAGCCATCCTTCATGTATGAACTACGACGGCGCCTTCCTCGTCTACCATGGCGCTTTCTTCGTACGCGTCGCATCTTATTCTCAAGGAAGTGCCGATGTTGTCAAGATCTCAACCCGCTTGGACATAAGAACACCTGCTACAGGTTGACTGGACCTGTCTCCCTCGTACTGGCACTGACAGTTGAAGATCTTACCAAACTCAAGATCGCGGTTGTCCAATTTCTTCATGTTTGCCAAATATAGTTGCGACTTTTGAGTCAGACGCCGAGGCGTTGCACGGGTTTTTACTGGTACTCACTTATGGTGAGCCTGCAGTGATACGAATGCTACAACACTCCAGTCGGTTTAAACTTTACCTCCCAGAGGGCACGACGATTGATTCCTGCCACAACGATCCTTGTCACGAGATTGACAACTCTTACAGGTACCTCACCGTTCGAACCACTAAACGAAGCGAGAGGGATTCCAGACGCCTCAGGCAGTGATGCCTCGTTTGCCTTCATTGAGCGGCAGCTTGCGAAGTGTACCCGCATGCACGGAGCGTGCCTGCAAAACGAACCATCTGCATTACCGTTCAGAGTCTTGGACATCCAGGACGGACCACGAAATATCAAACTATCCGATGCGAATTCTGGCTATGGTCGGTATGCAGTATTGAGCTACTGCTGGGGCCAGCAGGATCGCACCCAGAGCCTGATGCTCAGGCGCAGCTCAATATCTCAGATGCGGCAACACATTCCCTGGGACTCTATACCACCCGCATTCCAAGACGCCATACTTGTGGCATATCGGTTTCAGGTCAATTACCTATGGATCGACTCCCTCTGTATACTCCAAGACAGTCATGAGGACTGGGAGCGGGAGGCTGGCAAAATGGCTGACTACTACCAAAACGCCTACGTGACTATAGCCGCCAGCTTTGTTTCTAGCCCTACGCAATCGTTTCTGGCACAAAAGGACAGTCGTTGGCTTCCTAAACGGTTCGAATTCGGGAAAAGCCAATGCCCTCGCCGCTATATGCATGCACGCCGAGTGAGCCCAAATCTAGTTCCTTCAAACAATATTGTTAACCGTACTGGCTGGATTCCGTTAGCAAGGCGTGGATGGGCGTGGCAGGAGAACGTTCTCTCACGGTGAGTCATTCATTACCTTGAGAGCGAAATAGTATGGGAATGTCGGACAAGCGCCCTTTCTGAAGACGGGACGCCAATCAAAGCACTTTTCAATCTTTGTCAAGAGATGAACGAGCTACCCGGCCGTCCGTATCAAACATGGCAGTCCTGGGTAGCAACCTATTCAGCAAGAAACTTGACTTACGAGAGCGACCGGTTACCCGCAATTAGCGGTGCTGCTAAACTAGTGTGCGCCAGCACTGGCTCAGGGTACCTTGCTGGGTTGTGGGAGAGCAACATTGTTGAAGATCTTTTGTGGACACGTAATAATCCAGCCACGCTTGATTCCCAGAGCGTCCTCGCAGCTCCTACGTGGTCCTGGGCGTCTGTTTCAGGAGGTGTGGATTACTCAATAATTGCGCTGAGCCACCGAGATTACAGCTTCCGACCGACGGCAACTGTTGTCGACGTGCAGTGCTCAGTTCCAGGACTAAACCCCCTCGGTGAAGCTACAGCTGGCTTTCTGAGAATAAGAGGTTACTTGATCTCAGGACTACTCGGACACTCGAGTAAAGAGCGTTCAGAAGGCTATTTCGTGCTCTTAGAAGGTCGACCATACCAGTGGTTGCCTGTCCTAAAAGATTCCGATCTCGAGGAGTGCAAGTCGCACTTCTTTACCGGGTCATCAGTTCGGAGGTCAGAAAATCCCCGCTCCAGGTGTTATGCACTCGTGCCAATACACTGTCTTGTTCTCGGAAGAAGGGAATGTTGTCAAACAGCGAATCAGCCTTACGCGCCGGAATACTTTGCGTTAGTTCTGGGCCGATCAACCACTGTAGAGGATGCATTCACACGGATTGGAATTTGTCGATCTCGGTATACTGGTTGGACGTCCGAGGCTAGGACTAAAACAGTTTTGATTGTGTGATGTATCTATCTACGGCACGAACTCCGCCGGGTACAGATCGGAAAACTCACGCTTGTCACGCTCAACCACAGGCATTTGAAACGCTCCATCCTCGTCGACATACCTCCCTGGCCTGTCTTCGAAATCGGCAGGGTAAACACTCGGCCCACCATCTTCAGCACAGACGTCACGAACCAGCCCGTTACCAGCTTGACTCTCCGCTACTTCCCATGCGTCAATTTTCTCCCTCGAACTAATCTCCTGGCACCACTTCCGGCGGCACAAAGTCGTGCTCGCAGCTGAAAAGCACAGTACCGCCCCGAAAGCTCCGTCTGCAACCACGGCGAAGGTCCAGCCCGAAACCTAAGTCTTTGCATCGCGCCTTTGAGCGGGCTCGGAGACGAATCTGCAGGTGGCGAGCGACTCCAGAGAAGCGGATTCGGCATCCCGGCTGTAAAGGCTCTGTCGGAGACACGGCACCGTGGCTGCCTCGCTATGTGCTGAAGTGCTGGTTAGGCTCCTGGATGAGAAGCCAGTCGTCGTATATGACGTCCGGACGTGGGCACACTGAACAAACTTCAACGAGCGGACACTGTGAAAGCACGATGAGCAATCTCAAACTGCAACGGCGACATGGTTACATCGGGGGAAGTTCGTTGTGCAGGATATCATAATGTCCTTGTTGGACGCAGGAAGCTTTCTGTTCATGTAACTTTGACGAGACTGTAACCATAAGGGGTTAATCTTTGGGGAAGCAATGCAAAAGCTTCCGAGACCCATTCTCGTGAATGGGAAGCAGGAGCGGGCGCGTCTTGTGCGCTTGCGAAACAGTTCCGAAGATGAAATCATGAGCAGAATAGAGTTTCAGTATTGTATGTACTTGTATTCCAGCCGCACAATCGACAATATTTCTGCTGCGGTCGATGTCAACGTGCGAGGGTCGAGCGGGCGCCGAACCGTGCAACGCCTGTACTCCCTCCATCGCTTGCGTGCAGCATCGCACCATGGGCAGATGTCCAGTCAATCATACACACAGTTGCTTGTGGTAGCCAGTAGATGGTCATGTCAACATCCACACAAACCATGTGGATTTGACCGTAGCACTTGAATATGTCCTCCAAGATCAAGGCTGGAAATAAGTCCGTAGTCCTGCATAAGACTACGTCGTTTCGTGTTTCGTATTACTTTCTAGCCTTCTTGAAATTCTCTGTAAATGTTGCGGGAGTCCTCCGGCTTCTATCGACTTTGAGATCAAAAACGTCGAATCTTTGATAGCCGCCCACGACATCATGATACTGCTTCCCCTCAACACAATCCCCCAAGTCCAAGTCGGCATACAAGATACCCTCCTCATTTTGTAAATATTGCGTCTCCTCCATCGCACCGGACTCGGCATCGACGGTGAATCCTTTCATCGGTGCACCCGTAGGATCCAGGACCATCGATGCTGCTCGAGGTGACCGTTCCAAGACGCGGTACACATAGTCCGGGTCATTAGACATACCCGCAAAGGCCGTCATGGCCTTTTGGTTCAGATGCCCAGCGCAGAGAACACCAAAGCATTTGGCTTCGAAACAGTGGGCGGCAGCCCTGACCCTGTTCGCAGCTATATTGTCATAATTAGCACCCGCGCCGGTCGTGGGTAGAGATGATTGTCCTCCCTCGGTTTCGGGTTGGTTCGTGGACTTAAGACTCTTGTCCACTCTTGTAGGCCAGAGAGCAGGCCAAGTAGAGATATGGACCTGCTCTCCTTGAGCCATTAACGCATATCTAGCCAACGGATTCGTGTTCTCCCCGCAGATGAGCGCACCGATCCTGCCAAACGGGGTATTGGCAACTCGTAACCCGTGACCGTCGCCAGGACTCCAGGTCAGTTTCTCAAAGAAGGTTGGCATGAGTTTCCGATGGTGGATTAGTATTCGGCCATCGATCCCGATCAGGAGGTTGGAGTTGAACAGGGTACCGCTGCTGTAGTCGACCTTTTCCGAGATGCCTAAGCTGACCAACAAGTCGTTCTCTTTTGCTGCATCCCGCACTGCATGCACTTCCTGGCTGTCTACAGTGACGGATTCGGCGGCCATGCGCTGGAACATGGCATGGTTATCAGTCGGGGGAGTAGTGCGCTCCATATAGGAAATGCTGGAATGAAAGTTTCGGGGAAGACGACCAGGTTGGCGTTGACTTTCGCGGCTTGATGGATGAGAGACACTGCTTTTTCCGTCGTTTGTCTGGAAGACAACCAGACAGGCGAAGAGTAACAGACCGCCACACGCAGGCGCCCTGCGGCCATTACAGCCGTACGGACAGCAGAACGTAGGCGAGGAGATGGTCAAAGGGAAACTTAAGATTAAGGTGATTGCCTGGACAGAAGAAGATTGTGCGTGCCGGAGGGAGAGGTTATTCATAAACTATCCAAACCCTGGATATCAATTGAGTTGAATGTTCCTCATCGGGTGGCCTCAGAGCTGGAGTGACGGAAATACATAAACCGCCGTCGCGGCTGAGTTGCCTTCGGCGAAGGATGGCGAGCTCCTCGCAGGCGGGCGGGTTCACGGCTCCTAGATCCACCTTATCGCTAAGTGGAACTGCGACGTGTATCTTGGAGGTGTTCACTGGCAGCTGCGAGTGAGGTGATGAGAAGTTCGCTAGTCATCACGTGGTAAGGCCGAAACAACGACGAGAGCTGAACGAATCTCAATTGTACAAAGTCAGCAACAGTAGATTAAAGTGAGAAACCTCCCATAAATATACAACGTGTAAGTACGCTCAAGGCGAGTGAACCTCCATACCAGATCAACAATCTTGCGAAGTCATATCTGTGCCAATATCTATTCCATATTTTCAAAGTCATTCGGAAGTCAATACTCAACGTAGCAACCATCAAGCATGGCATATCATTACAGATTTCTCCTGTATCCTCTCCGTAATCTATCCTTGTTGCCGCGTCTTCTTCGGCCGCCAGCTGCAATCTACCTGTGAAGCTAATGTTGCTTCGCAGCGTTGCACTGCCCGTCCCGCAGTTGCAGCCTGATATCCCCATCAGCAGAGCCGCATCCCATACCTCTCCCAAGGCTGAATATAGTACTATATGAGTCCGCCGAGCTTCTATCCAAGCTCGTAAGACCAGTACATATAGTCAAGAACCCGCCGCGTGTCTCCAAGAACGCAGTATATCTCCCCAATACGCGCCTGTCCATAAGAAATGGCACCTTCAAACACCCGCATCCTCATTATCGGCGCCGGCTCCCGCGGCACAGCCTACGCCCGCGCAATCCACCAGTCCAGCAGCACTACGGGCGGCACCGTCGTCGCCGTCGCCGAGCCCATCGCCTTCAAGCGGCAGGAGCTCGGCACGAAATACATCTGGGGCCCCTAAACCGGCCACCCAAGCCAGAAGAAGAATTCACAGACTGGCGCCAATTTCTCAAGTATGAGGAAGTCCGGCGGAAGAGACAAAACGCAGGTGAGACCGTCGAGCCAGGCATCGATGCTGTGATCGTGTGCGTGCTAGATGAGATGCATGTGGATGTTGTAGAGGGGCTTGCGCCGCTGGGATTGCATGTGCTGTGTGAGAAGCCGCTGGCGACGAGGCTGGAGGATTGTGTCAAGATGTATAGGAGTTTGGCGCCGGAGCAGGGCAGGGCGGCGGAGACGATCTTTGGGATAGGTCACGTGTTGAGGTATAGTCCGCATAATATGCTGCTGAGGGAGCTCCTGCTAGACCGAGGGGTTGTGGAGGATGTTGTTAGTGTGGAGCATACGGAGCCGGTGGGGTGGTGGCATTTTTCGCACAGCTATGTTAGGTATGTACTTGGCGCTCAAGAGCTCATGGATCTTGCTGGAGCTGACGGCTTCACCAGGGGCAACTGGCGCAAAGGGTCGAAGACCGCACCATCGTTGTTGACGAAGAGCTGTCATGACATTGATTTCCTGCTTTGGCTTCTTTGCTCACCGCCGACAAACAGCCAGCGACCGCCTCACTTGCCTTCTTTCCTTACCTCTACTGGATCACTCAAATTCTTCAGAAAGTCCAGGAAACCCGCAGCGGCCGGTGACGCTACAAATTGCCTCAGCTGTTCAATAGAAAAAGACTGCATGTACAGTGCTAAGAAGATCTACCTAGAGAAGCATCTGGCCAAAGGTGACACCGGCTGGCCCGTTAAGATAGTAAATCCTGAGATAGAAGACCTGTACCGCACCTCAGGTATCGATGCAGCAGCAGACGAGCTTCTCCGCAACCTCGCCGAGGACTACACCCCAGATACACCTGTGGAAGAAGTGGAGAGCCGACCGTGGTTCGGCCGCTGCGTCTGGGAATCCGACAACGACGTCGTGGACGACCAGTGCGTGACTATTACCTGGGAGGATGACCCTCTAACCGCTCATGCCAATGGCGAAGTCCAGGGTAATGGGGACGCCGCGCATGCGCTACAGGGCCGTACGGCTAAGACAGCCACCTTCCACATGATCGCCTTCACCGAAGCAATCTGCGAACGTCGGGGCCGCATCTATGGAACCAAAGGCGAGATCACGTATGATAGCAAAACCATCTCTGTCCACGATTTTGCGTCAGGCGAGACCAAGGTGCATCATCCGCACCTAGCGGGTGGTGGTCATGGAGGTGGAGATGACTCGTTGGCGAGACAGTTCGTGCTTGCAGTGGACGCAGTGAAGAGTGGGAGGATGGACGCGGAGGAAGCTCAACGGGTGTTTCTCGGGTGTAGCCTTGAGGAGGTGGTGAGGAGCCATGCCATGGTGTTTGCGGCGGAGGAGGCGAGGAGGGAAAGGAAAGTTGTAGATTGGGCTGAGTGGTGGGAGCGGGAGGTCACAGGCCGTCTTCAGCGGACGAAATGAGAGAGAGCATATGCTTGGAAGCTGCTTTCCCGGTGGGCGGCTACTCAGGACGCAACGACATCGGAATTGACATTCCAAGCGCTTGATAATTGAAATGCTTGCGAAGCCGAAGAGGCCACGCGTCGTGATACCTAGCTGAAGCTTTCCGATGCTTGATTTAGAGTGAGACAGCAAGATGAGGCGATTCCGGCTGGAAGCAGTCTTCGGAAGTGAGTTTCGTGTCACCTGACGTGTATAGGCGCCGAAGTCGTCGGCTAGCTACAGCGTAGCCAACCTGGGCAATACGATCCGGACATCAGGAAGACGGAGCGAGGAGCACGTCACGGACCATACTTCTACGCGTCTGTCACGAAAAACGTAAGGTGGTCGTGTTTGTTATTGTCGTTGCTAGAAGCAGCGGTGGGCTGCGCGATATATCATGACTTCTGCCCTACACCATGGCGATCTTGAGACGAAGAGTCATATCTGCATACCTACTGAATTCCACATGCAGTTTCGAAACACCACCATCTTCTGCAGGTATGACTGTTCGTCCTGAGGTACATCGATCTTGCACTTAGCTGCATACAGCTAGGGTTCTTCGCTTGCCGCTCGAGCCAATGAGGCTTCAATATCGCGTTATTCTCTACGCGCCCACGTCGAGCCTCAAGCGGCTGGAGACCTCGAGACAACTGCCAGTCTCTCTCAGCGCCGACGAAAATACCTCGAACGCTGCCAGAACTACTCTGGCGCCTCGGCATCGGGTTTCATTTCGCAAGCCGCCGACCTCCAGCGCATCGCCCAACTTCGAGGCTACCCGGCGTCTGTCCTATGAGCGGTATTGAGGCTGCAGCCAGTCGCACAGCGTACAGGCCATTCTGTTGACCGCCAAAGAGTCATATTTAGTATCTGTTTCAAAGCTGCTAAGACGACTCTAGTCACGTCAGCGTCTCCAGAGATGAAGCCCGATGTTTCAACCTCAAGTCGGAACGCGGGAGCACCATGCGAACTGCCGTGACACCGTCCCACAAGGCCGTTGAGGCTCTACATCCGGCCATGTTTGGATGTTTCATGATGTTTTCGCGCTAACCTGCATCATCGCGGGAGTACACAATTCTTTGGCTATCGTCTTCTCATTTCGAAGTAGAATAAATACCTGTGCCCCGCCGCAGATAGTTCTGTAGGTTGGTTCACCATTCATCGCAAGTCCGCCTTACGAGACCACGAGTCTTCTTTGTCTCTTCCATACTTTCTTTTGTCCATCTCTCATAGACTTTTTCTGGAGCTGGTCTCCAATCATAATCTAATCGCCACCCTACTACTACCTTCGATCCTGTCTAAGCCCAAGAACTACCTGTCAAGGGACCCAGTACTTGTCCGGACTAGTCTGGTAGCACCTCAGCCAAGATGGATGTCATGTACCAGAGACACACCACACCTCCTGCTGCCAGTCAAGGATACCATCTGGATGGTATCTATAGCGGCTCAGTCTCGGATGGCTCCTTTTACTCGCAGAACACCTCTCCGGAATCAGCTATCACGAACATCACCACACCACCTAGATCACCAATCCGCCAACATGGACCCCTACTACTGCCGAAGATCAGGTCTCAAGACCAAACCACTGAGCCCGTATCAGGCCCTGTTCGTCACCGCAGGACGGTGTCAACCGCTAGCACAGAGTTTTCCGCCCACTTTACTCCATACCCGCAACGGACTTCATTGCTTCGTCGGTCGACTAGCCCACCAAACCACTCCACGCTAGTTTCTCCTGTCTCAGCTCCTTCACCTTACGATGCTGCTTTCCATTCGGCGCTGAACTCACCGATTGATTTCGCTTCATCCGTCCCGAAACGTCCGTCCCTAGCACAGGCACGATCCCACTCCGCCTCTGCCATCCGCACGCACTCTCGATCAGGCTCCGCATCCAGCGTTGACGAGAGTGTCATTGGACGCTATGGATTTCCCACCTACCGGAAGATGCCGACCTACATCACGGCATCGTCACTTGCCTCGTGCCAGACCACCTACGCAACAGCATCACCAGCCTCGTACTGCCCGCCGGAGCAGTCTTGGCAGCTCCAGGTCCCTCAAGTCCAGCAACCTGCTCAGCTGTCATTACCCACGGAGCTCCAGTACGAGACATTCACCCAGCCACCAGAGACCACGAGCCTCATGAGCTATCTCACCGCATCAAACCCATCGCCCGCTCTTGTCCGTCGCGTCACGACCGTTGGTCGAGGCGTAAACACTCACTTCTGGTGGGACATCCGCAACCTCCGCAGCTGGACAGACTTCAACATGTCCACCATTAGTTCCATCCCTGGTCTTCTGGCTCTCCTCAACATCCCTGTCCCTACACCAGCATTGACCGAACCTGCCCGCCCCAACCTCCAGCCTGATTCCGAATCCGCTCTGCACGACATCTGGCGAGACCACCTCGCCGTAAAAGTTAACGCCGCGCTCAAAGTCGCGCAAGGCAACACGCACATGGCCATGCGGGCCATCAAGCCCCAGTCCCACGCGCGCCAACAGCCCGAATTCGTTTCGAACTACCAATTCGACTACGAGAAGACCATCTTCGGCGATGGGCGCGGCCGCGTCGTCGGTCTTGTGAAAGCCTACGACCAGTGGAACACGGGCATGAGGTCTGAGGCGCCCAACAAGCAGGTCTACTACCTGCAGGGCCTCGCGCACTTGCACCGCGTGATGCGCGAACACGGCTGCCGGTATGGCTTCATCCTCACAGAGATCGAGCTGCTCTGTGTGCGCTGCGGTGGCCCTAGCGGGTCTGGCGCTGTTCATGATGTCACGACTGTCAATGCGGACAGCAGCGTTCCGCTTTTCGGGTACTTGGAGCTCGCGGCACCCATCCGCCTCTCCACGCACGGCATGCAGCCTGAAACGCACGAGCCGCAGATGACGGCCGGACTTGCGTTGTGGTACCTTCATATGCTGGCGAAGGAAAGCCCGCTGCCGGGTATGGGCAGCTGGAGGATGGATGTTGGCGGTCCGGCGGCGCTGAGCAGGCAGAACATCCTGGAGAAGGATGACTGGATCCCGAAGCCGAATTTGGGAGAGAAGAGGGAGGCGAAGAGGGTGAGGGGATGGGTCTGGCCGGAGGAGCCGCTATCGAGGAAGGAGTGTGGAAGGGGAAAGAGGGTTAGGAAGGCGTAAAGTGCCTTGCAGATGGGAGAGACTGAGCGCAAAGCTGGCTTTATGACGCTCAAAATCGTAATGGCGAAGATAATGGGGCCTTGGAGTACTGGCTGCTTCGGGCACGCTGCTGGCTCGGCGATATGGTAATGCATTGCATTTGCCATTTGTTTGGCGGGCGTTGATGGGCATATACCAGGCAGCATAGCGGGGTTTTTGGCACGGGGCAGCATTTGTCAGGAGTTCTGCATTGCATCGGAGTAGTATACAACATATTGACACAAATTACCATCAACTTGTCACTTCTCACTCACGACTAGTGTACCGCAAGGGCTCTACACTTCACTACGCTGTTGTTCGCGCTTGTGTCATACTCACACATGGTAAACAGCTTTCATGAGTCTACAGTGAGCTCAGCGTGACGCTTCCGTGAAAGCTTGTTGCCGGACTGAAAATATGGCTGCCCTCAATTCTCTCCCTTACCACTCAGAAACGCATCAATAAACACCCTCAGCCCTTACAGAGTCAGTCGATCAAAAATCTCTCAAGCATCAGCGTCAAGTTCTCAAGCACTCCTCGATTCTAACACCTCGGCCGCACACACATTGCAGAAACAAACACAACCATCATGTGCCGCGAGATCAAAGTCACCTATACCGGCTGCGGCCATTCCAGCGCCATATTCATCAGGTGCAAAATCAACGCTGACACCGGGACGTGTGAGGAAGGTATCAACAAGCAGGAGACAAAGATGGAGAACGTGTGCGGTACCTGCGAGAGGAGGGCTACCGAAGCATTTCGCAGGCCTTCGGTGTAAAACAGTCGACGACGATGCATCGCTGGATTGGAAGGACTCATGTATGATACGGATGAGGGAAACGTGGCAATGACTGGACTTGCTTGAGTGTCTTTGGGCTGGGCTTGGAGTGAACCATGTCAGCTTCACATACAATACTTAATTTCCACATATCTTCTCATGAGCTCATGTGACTCTCCAGCGAATGACTCTGATTGAACTATAAGGTCGGCGCCAGCCTCAATCCATAAAATTCTCTTCTTCTTCAGAAACCCACTCAACCTCAAGAGTCGACCAACCGCCACTGTTCAGGACTTCGAACTCACCGGATAACCAGATATAACAACGAACTCAATCCCATACACTCTGCAGGACCACACCAAACCATAATGTGCCACCGAACCGAATATGCGTTCACCGGTTGCGAACACGTGATAGTCGTACAGACCAAGTGTCCAGATAAGGAAAACACCGACGACTGCTACATGAAGATGTATAGCAAGATGATTAAGGAGAAGGGTCGTTGCGGCAGCTGCGAGGAAGACGCTCAACGCTCTGAGGATGAAGCAGAAGAGCAGGACAAGCTCCTCATGGACCTCTTGATCGGTTCGATTATTTCCCCCGGATCCCATAGAACTGAGGAGTAATTCTGGTTTTGGTGGATTCTGCTGTGCTTTACATGCATCTTCGGCGGTACTGTTATACGGCTGGCGGTGTAGCTGCTGCTGCTTTTTCACGTTCTCCCTGATGCCTTCTAGGTTTATCAGTTGTGATGCGGTAGAAGAATCTATAGCATTACCGTTCCGCTACAGTGATGCATGTATTTGGCGACGAGCTTATGACAAACGCATCAATTTGCCTATCGTAGTGACAACATATAAAATGCTGAGGTGGCCACTGTAAACTTTCGCAAGGAGAGCACATACGAACGGCCACGCCTAGCAATGCCAGCAACACATAGCAGGGTTACATAATTGATCTCACCCTTGAGGATAAATACCTGCTACTGCGTAAACCCACCGCAGTAAATCCCACAAGGAAACCAAGTTCTGGACTTATATATTAGCACTCAGGTGACAAGAACCGCCAGACACGACACCGATGGAGCAGATAGGTCTTCAATCAGCTTACGAAGGTCACGAATAAAAGCAATCCCTCGTAACATACTGCCTCATAAGCGTGTTTAAGCTATAATTAGAGGTGGAACGGCTAGAGTAAAGATTTTTAGAAACAGGGTGGGTTTGATGAATTTCGGTGATTTAGGAGTGGATTGAAAGTCCGGCGATCTGGGAATCTGGCGGTTTTTGTCACCCGCATGACTAGGTAGAGCTTACTCTGTTAGCACATGCGTGCAGAATGAATTCATTGCTGATTCTTATGATCTTTCTATCGTGGGGTTTTAGGCTTCAGTAGTCTATCCCGATAGTGCTCATTCCCAGCACAAACGCCATGGCATAATAGTCTTCCGCTATACGCCTTGACTTTGTGCCAGGCGGTCGTGCTCATCAATGTCCCTGCTTAAGGTCAGCTGCTATGCGTAGGCTGAAAAGCCGACAGAGAGCATCGACGACGGCGGCCGTAATCTGAGCCTGCAGAACCATAAAACTCAACAACTGAAGCTAGGAGAAACTTACGTCGCTTCCCAGGGATAACATATCCACACATCTCCCGTCGTCCTCGCCGCGAGATAGTATTTCTCCTCCACCTCCTTCGGCAGCTTCCCCTTCTTCTGTTTGTCCTTGTTCTACCGCACATCAGCAACCCTCCCTTCCCTTTGCAGAGAATCCACTCACATGCAGCACAAATATGCTAAACACCGTCTTCTCGCCCTCCCTCCCTCGCAGCTTCGTCGCCTCCTCGACATCCCTCTGCAGCTCACGGACAGCGAAATCCAGGGTCTGACGTGTGTCATCAACTTCGTCGACAATGAGAACGTTCTTGCCGATCAGGTTCGCCATCTCCAGACTGCTGAGGTCGAGCCATTGGGTGCGTGTGACTTTGGTGCCGGGTTCCTCGACGGCGTCGCTGCCGAGGGACTCGTAGAGAGAGAGGCCAATGGCTTGGATCGGGATGTTGGGGCTGCCGGGGCGCTTGAGGAAGGACCTAAAGGGTGAGTGTTAGTGGTGAGGTTCAATGGTAGAATGTGCGGCACCGCGCAGGAAAGCATGGGATCTGCCGCCCCAGAAGCTAAGTCTGGCGTGGCTGTAAATCGCGTACCTTAGGATACGAGCGGGTACATAGCCACCGCCGCCAATGGCGATCATGAGGTTTGGCTTGAACTCATTCAGTATCCGGGTGCCGATTCCTGGCAGAGCTTGTGGACCTGCAAACAGTAGACGACCTGTCAGTGGGACTCCCAAAACTCCAGCTTGTTGGCGCGTACATCGTTGTAGGTTATGTAGACTTTCTCGACCATTTTGAAGCTCTGTGGTGTTGTTCTGGTATGCTGTTTGTAGAAAGGATTTTTTGGTTGCGGACGCGAAACCGCGGCTTCACCCAGACGATGTCACTCTTTCGTACCCCGCGCTAAGCCGTTTCAAGGCGGTGACATCGGCTGGTCCCGACGCCTTGAAGAGCCGCAACACCAACATCCAAATATCAGGCTTACCTCAAACAGTTCAGGCGGATCTTAGGTGCTCTCTCGTAGCCCGAGATTGCATGAATCTCACAACTTCCTCTTTCAGCTCTGAGAAAGATGCTCACGTAGGAAAACCTTCGTTACTTGACCGGCACTAACGGGCCCTCGATCGAGGGGTAAATATTCGGCAAGCATGCCTTCGATGATTGTGCCACAGCCCCTTGCCATGACAGAATTCAAGATCCTGTGAGATTGCCGGTGAGGGTGAGCAGATCTCCCTCACATACGTCAGATGCACAGTGCATTTATACAGCCGAATACGCGTCCACAGCTCCGCGCCATGCTAGATCCCCTCACCCAAGTAGCCCACCAGAACGCCTTGCTGGCAAGACAAGCTATAAATCTTGCAAACCACCCGTAAACGTGCGAAAGCGCTAATGGACCAGCCTCTCACTGGCCTCACTCAATATACGTGCAGCCTTCTCCAGCTGCTTCTGTGTACCGCCCCAGTCACCGGCATCGATGGCATCCCGCACGGCTGGGAAGTAGGCCTCGTCATAGCCAGACCAGGCCTGAGGACCGAAGATGATGTGCTTGAACTGCTCTCTGCCGGGAACCTGGCGAATATTAAGTCAGCTTTTCTTATCCGATACGAGTTAGTCCCTAGGGGCAAGACCTACCCCATGCTGCTCTCCATCGTCCTTCCCATGCCGTGGCAAGTCAAGCAAATGCGTCTCAAAGTCACTCATACGGGCGTTATGGTCCGCACGCATTATACCGATGGCGTTGGTCTCAAAACCGGTGCGGACCTGACTAAACCAGAAATTCTCCCAGTCCGTGAACGCCTTCGCGTTCTGCTCGAAGAGTTCTGCTGCCTGTCTAAGCGGATCAACGTTGAAGTTGACGGCGCCTCGGTCGGCGGCATAGTGCTCCAGGTCGTCGACGTAGGCGGTTACCGCACTGGCGTATGCTGGAAAATCGAATGGCAAGAGCGGCTCTTGCGCCAGCTCGAGGATGAGAAGCGCCCATACTTGAGCTAGGGTCTTGTGGTACAGGAATCCAGGATCGCCGAACTGCTCCATCCACTCGAACGTCTCGTAGCAGCTGTGATATGGGAACCCAGGTCCCTTGAAGCCGAAGTCGATGCTGGATGTACCAGCGAGGTCTTGGAACGCTACGTAATCGCTTCCCGCGCCTAAGCCTTCGAGCTTGCTCTTATGATCATCCCACAGTTGCCGCAGAGTGACGTTCTTCACAGGATCTGAGACTCGGTCGAGCACACGCATCAGGGCGTGATTGAAGAGAGGCGAGGCAGACGCGCGAAACTCGTCACCAACCACGCCGACGTCTACATTGAGGTATGCGATGCCGTTCTTGCGTAAGTCTTCGATATGATCCTCGACGTACTCCGTGCTGCCGATCAAGTTGTACTCTTCGGCGTCCCAAGAAGCGAAGTAAATACTACGCAGCGGCGCCCAGCCATTTGCCCGGAGTGTTGTGAGAATATTGATGACTTCGAGCATTACGGCGGTTCCGCTGCCTGGGTCTGCTGCTCCGAAGCACCATGAATCCCGGTGATTGCCCACGTAGATCTTCTTGCCCTGAGCCTCGACGCCACGGAACAGGCCTAATACGTTCTGTATGGGACTCTTTTCAACCTCATCCTGCTCGTTTCTCAAGTGCACAACTGGAGAGGTCTTATCACCGGTCCACCATTCGTCGACATCCGGCACACCTCCAACCCACTCTTCTGGCGCCTTCTGTCCGTGGCCTTTGAGCACCTGAAGTAGCCTCTGCGCATCTCGCCAGGCTAGGGGCAAACTAGGAATGTTGACAAGTCCTGGATTGTTGTCTTTACTTATCCTCTTCGCTCCCTTGATGCTCGCCCACCCAGGCGTCAGAACGTCGCCGACAACCCAACTCATGAGACTGACGGCCCCTCTTTGCACACCGTCACTTGGTCTCCACCGTCCTTTAGGCCACACGTCGCCCTTGACAAATCCATCCTCTTTCGGGTCCGAATATATCAGACATCCAACGGCACCAGCCAGCTCGGCCGCCTTCACCTTCAGCGCCCTATCTCCCTGCGTCCCGTAATATCGTACTAATACAATGCTGCCTTTCACATTGACACCCATCTCCTCCAGCCGTTTGAAGTCCTCTCTTGACCCATAGTTCGCGTATATCAGTGGCCCGGTAACATTTCCAGCCCTCGAGTGCCCATGAAAGACCATCGTCTGCTGCTGCTGCGGCGTAGGATTCTCGTACACATTATCTTCCTCCAACTTCGCTTCCCACGCCAACTCCGGCGGCTCAACGACCGCGACCCTCCTGCCTCCAGCAGTCGGATAGTTCAGATACACTTCATAATGCAGAACCCCTACATCATCCATCCCCGAATTGCGGAAATGATTCTCGATCCACGAAGCCAACCATGCGTTCCCGGACGTGCCCGCCACATGGTCGATCGAAGTGATGTACTTGAGATACGACCGGATGCGATTCTCATCGGCGCTAGACTGCGCAATTATGCGGGCTTGTTCGGGGGAAAGAAGGGGTTCAGACCGCGGTTGGGTAGGACCTCTAACACGAGGAGCGCATACACCACGCTAATGATGACGAACAAACCCACCAGGCGCGCAACGATTGTCCACTTCATTTTGAATTCTTCTGGTATCCGCGGCATCCGAGGCAGCCGTTGTGTGAAATAGTCGAACGAGATGGAGGGAAAGGGGTTGCGGAAGGAGGGCAGGTTAAGGGCGGAGAGTGTGGTTGTTAGGCTGGATATTCGCTTCGAGAGGCGGGAGCGCATGTGGCTTCCTCCCCCTCCTCCTCCGCCTGGGTCTGCGTATTCGGGGTCGAGTATCCCCATCTCTTCCATTACCCGCGCGCCTTCTGCCTCTTCATCTTCGCTGCCGCCCGCGTCCTCGAAGATATCGAGGTCGCTATCTTCGGAGTCTACAGACTGGACGGAAGGTGCCTGGTAGCCATGATGGCCACCCCGGCTCTGGGGTGGGTGAGGAGCGGCGGAAGATCCGAGTAAGCCTTGCCGTTCAGCATCGTCGCTGATTTCGGAGGGGCGGAAGCGGGCTGCGGAGGAGGTGGGAAGCGAAGAGGTGGCCTCTTCGTAACTGGGGATTGGGATCTCGAGGGCAGTGTAGTTGTGCTTCTCGTCAGGCATCGAAGATACGGAAAGAGTAGTGGGGGCTGCGTGTAGCCGGGAGTACGGTTGGGATGGCTGGACTAGAACTAGCAACTCATGGCTTAATGCGGCTTATGCGAATCGTGAATCAGCCGCAAACGGTGCTGAGAAGAGCTGGACTGATATACAAGGTGGTATCCAGTATTCCTAGGCGCGACGTTGGCATGTAGTTGATCTCAGGGCATGTTGAAGGGTTGCTCGGGGAAGCTGCAGGTGGCCCGGTAAGGAGCTCTTGGCTCCGCCGCGATCAGCCCTCTCTACACCAACAACACCATGCGGTTAAAAATTATGCAACCTATTACGGTCTTGTCCAAGTGATCCAGCAGTACATTTCGTCGACTCTGCATCGCTCTGAACACGATCTTCAATCAATGCTTTCCGAACTATGAAAGAACTACATATTCCTTCCTCCAGTCACACTAATCGTCTGCCCAGTAACATAGCTCATCAGCGGGCTGCAAACCGCCAGAATCGCGCTCGCGGCCTCCGTCGCCGTGCCCGGCCTCCTCAGCGGAATATCCGCATGTTCCTCACCCGGCCCCGCCCTCGCCTTCTTCTGCGCCTGTGGAATCCCCAGCGCGACCTTCTCGCCCTCCGGCGTCGTGATGAACGCCCCCTCCTCCTTCGCCGCCGTGAGCCTCGTCAAGATAAAGCCAAACGCAATGGTGTTGGCGCGCACGCCGTACTGCGGACCCCACTCCTTGGCGATGGTCTTGGTGAGGCCGACGACACCAGCTTTGGCGAGAGCGTAGTTGGCTTGGCCCGCGTTGCCGTGGAGGCCGGAGGTCGAGGAGATGTTGATGATATTGCGCGGCTCGCCGTCTTTGACGCGGAAGTAGGGGGCTGCGGCGCGGACGAGCTTGAAGGGGGCGGTGTTGTGGAGGGCGAGGATGGTGTTCCATTGCTTGTCTGTGATCTGGGGCGCAGCTCGTCAGCGTCATGTATAAAAAATAGGTGAGTTATTTGCCGGAGAATACAAGGAGATATACCTTATGTATCACGCCATCCCAGGTGTAGCCGGCGTTGTTGACTATGATGTGGATCTTCCCGTTCCCGAACTCCGCTGCTTTCTTCACGAGCTCGTTGATGTAGTTGTCGTCCAGCATATCTCCGGGTACGGAGATGGCACTCCCACCGGATTCATTGATCTTGTCTGCTACGTTCTTTGCCTTCTCTGATTGCAGGCGCGTTGCCTGTCAGCCGCAGCTCTGCTATATCGATACTCTTCATGGGCTTCCTGCTACCTACCTGCGTCAATGTCTGATACGACAACCTTCGCGCCCTCATTTGCAAACAGCCGTGCAGCTTCTGCGCCAATGCCTTGCCCCGAACCAGTTATAATGGCTACTTGGCCGGCAAGTAAGCCCTTGAGGAAGTTGAGATGGCCTGTGACCTGTGCAATGCGCGTTGTGTATGACATGGTAGCAAAGAGTATGGGGGTGTTCGCTTGAAGCTTGATACAGTACTCTTCGATTCAGGCAGAATAGCAATATAGCTACTGTTTAGTTTATCAAGGTGGACGTGGTGGAGTAGAGCTCTCACCCCGGATTTCATGAGCCGAGTGCCGCGGCATCTCGAAGAGCTGCATCCCGCCAATCAAAGACTTGGGCTATTCCATTCTAGATAAAAACACAACGAGGAAGCAGTTAGTCAAGCAAGCTGATCGAATATCAGTCTATCTGGATGAAATATCCTAGAGGAAGCATGCACTCAGGATTGTCAGGGGAGATCCACCCTATGCTCTCAAGAATGATCACAACTTCATGGCTTGACTGCAAGTTGCTCATTGACCCCGTCCCTAAGCGGGATCAGCCATCCGCAATATTCTTCTTCAAATGGAAGCAATCAAACAGTCCGGCGTCAATCAACATAGATAAATCTGGAGTTTTGCCTCAAGAGCGTGCGGTAAATACCGTCTTGAGTGCCCACACCTTGATTATCTCTTGCTCGGCTTCAACGAACCCGCGTATACTTCTCTCTACGCTCGACCATCACAATTGGTGTGCCCGGAGACTTATGAGCTTGTTCGATTGATATTTTGCCGCAAGCTCAGCGAAGGTGCCAAGTCTAGTACGTTCCATTAGGCCATGAAGCTGAAATCATCTCTTTTGTCCTTTCGCCCTGGCAGCAGCCCTTCCCGGCACCTTCTAGTTCCTAGTTTCATCCATCGTCGGCCTCATTGTCAACCTATAACTCCAATTAACGCGAGGTCTTATTCAACGAAACCGCACCTCTATTCCTGCACAATCCCAGCGGAGCCCCTACATCGATACCGTCCCGGTGGCTACCATCCCATCCATCTGGGTAACTTTCTGAGGCACGGCCGATACAGGATCCTCCACAAGCTAGGATTCGGAGGCTACTCAACGGTCTGGCTCGCAAAAGATGAAGAGTGCGTCTCCACCATTGGTCCCTAAGCGATGGCTTATGCCTGATCAGATTGCAACGCTACGTCGCGGTCAAGATTGTAGTATCTGAGGCTAGGCTGGAAAGCCGCGAGCTCCAAGTGCTACGCATGCTTTCTGCTACTTCATCCACGCACCCTGGCTCTAAGCACGTGGTGCAGCTCTTAGATAACTTTCAGCTCGCAGGTCCGAATGGTACGCATACGTGTCTGGTATTTGAAGTGCTGGGGCCAAGCGTCCCAACTGTGATTGATGCGCGTTTTACCGACGGCAGACTCTCTGGGTAGATTGCAAATGGGGTGTGCAAACAGACTCTTCTAGGCTTGGGCTTTTTGCACCAGCATCAAGTCGGACATGATGGTACGTTATGTGCAACATCCGGAGGCCAGCTCTTCATGGCACGAATTTCTGACGTGAGTCAGATTTGCACACGGGAAATATCGCCTTTACTCTGCCATCTCTGGACCGATTGCCGGAAGAAGAGGTCTTGAAGCAGCTACGGACCCCAGAAACTGGTGAAGTAACTCGGTCAGATGGAAGGCGTCAGAGCCTTGGGTTCCGAGATACCTTGTCTGGCCGAGTCCTTTTCGGGTCTCCAAAGCAACACTTCTCAATCCCATCAAGATCGTTGATTCTGGAGAATCATTTACGAGGCACACGAAGCCCAAAACTCTTCATACACCTTTGGTGGTACGCGCGCCCGAAGTCATATTTGAGGACGACATCGGCCTCCGAGTCGATTTGTGGAGCATGGGCTGCATGGTACTTTTCCATCTGGCTTCAGGAAAACCTTCATGACTCTTACGCAAGTCTCCAGATGTTTGAATTAGTCACGGGACAACCTCCGTTTGACAGCCTCATGACAACCAGAGAGATCCTTACTGGTCAGATGATAGAATCCGTCGGCGAGCTTCCGGAGAAGTGGCAGCAGAAATAGGCCTTGATGAAGAAGGATGGTCGGTACACGTTTAAGTTATCCAGAGTGGTATCTGATTATCGTATATGTAGGGGCTGATGAACTCAGAATCCACAGAAGAAGACAGGCTTACCCTTCAGCAATGGCTTGAAGAGCTCTACTTCGACGACGAGAAAACTGTCGAGCTTACCCGCAAAGACATAACGGAACTAGGGGCGTTGCTTCAAAGGTTGTTGCGCTTTGATCCCTCTGCCCGGTCCACGGCTTCCGCTATCGTCAAGCAGGGTTGGTTTCAAAGCATCTAACAAGTCGGGTTATCTGACAATGAGATTCTGGTGAGACGGCTCCTGATTTTGCAGCGCAGTTGTGTTGTCTTGTTTCATTCATGTTTGCTAATACAGCACGGTAGAGACCTGCTTTGCATGCTCTGATTCTTCAACGGTCAGAGAATTCAACAAACAATAAAAGCCTTAGCCGACGTAATACTTATTGTGGTAGAATAGGTGTCATAGCGTCAGTCAGACAGATCGGCCAGCAGAGCCGAAGAGCCTACTCCTCCGTCTCCTCACCGATTCCCTCGCGGCGGCCGCACTACTCTCCATACTCGTCCCAAGTCCCGAATCCACAAAATCCACGTCTTCATCCTCATCATCCGCCTCAACAGCCGGCGGAATATCCGCAAGCGCTCTGGGGGTCTCCTCCTCCTTCTCGTCCTTCACCCGCGGCGACGAGTACCGCAACGGCGGCTGTCCGGCATAAGTCGGGAACTGGCGTGACGTGTCCGAGAGATCATCCCCGGATGCCCCAGCATCGGTGCCCGGTTCGGTTTTGATTTCTCCGTCGGCTGGCTCGCCTTTTTCCCGCTTGGGAAGCCGGGGAGCCGCGGGCTGGTGGAAGAGGTAGAGATAGAGTATCGACCAGCCCAGGAAGGCGAAAGTCATTTCGACGGCCCAGAAGGTGGTGGTGAAGAGGAGGAAAGAGAGGACGCGGTAGTTGTACATTATGTAGCTAGACGTTTGCAATCAGCCGAGTTCACTGTAACGGATTTGGAGCATGCAGACTTACCGCAAACCTCTGAAATGCGCCGTGACGATCACCCTGACGCTGTATACCTGCATCTTCATGTCGCCCAATATCTCAAGCCTAGCGGTATCGGGCACGTTCCTCCACCCCTTCGCGAACTCCACACCCTCCATGATCGGCACAACTAGGGTCTCTGATTCGTATCTCCAGCCCAACAGGTACCACGGCAGCTCGAGGAACTTTCTAACATGTTCCACAATCGGCGAGTAATACGTCATAATCGCGGGCCTTCTCTCCTGCGTCAGCACGCGCTTCTCAGCGGTCAGCGCGCCAGGGTTCGGTGGGCTGAGCAGCTGCAGGTCCAGCATAAAGTTGCCCACTTCACGGTTCGTCGGCGTGCTCGGCAGGTGTAGTATCACTTTGACATCGTAGGGTTGGTTGCTCAGCAACGAGCGCGATAGGGGCGCAATACCATAAGGGTGATGCGCCCTATTGAATTGGAGATAGACGGGCCGCGAGAAGCCCTGGATAGGGATGTAGGCATAGTAGAAAGCGGAGTAGGCGAATATGGCGAAGCCGGCGAGGGTCAGCGCGGTGAGTACTACAAGTATGGTGCTGGCGTAGGCGCGCAATGCGGGCTTCGAGACGGCGGCGCGGAGGGGTGCGAGAATCTTGTTCTGGAAGGGTTGAGCTTGAGGTTTAGTTGGGGATGAAGGGGGCACTGACTCTTGCTACCACCAAGATCCCCTGATACTCATACTCCTCCTCTGAGTAGTCGTCCATTGCGGACCTTTGCGCTGTTGTTGTTGCCCGCTCACATGTTGACGGTTGAGGTCGCGAAGCAAGGCGGACGTGACGTCGGTTGTGCGCGAGCTTGTGATTGCCAAGGGCGGAGCGGAGCACTGGATGCTTTGAGTCCACTGCAACCTTACCTGCAAGCAAATCTCAAGTTTTGAGGGATCAGAATGTATAAGTGGGTAATATGAGGCGATGACCTTAGATAACCTCTCCAGCAACGGCATGAGATACTTTTTGGCGTTTGCTAGGAGCTCGAGAACCCCGGACAATTGTCTCTAAACGCTTAGTACTGCTCGTACTCCAGATCAGTCTTTAGGCGCAGGACAGACTTCTCGCAGAGATTGCTAATTGCCTAAGTTGGTATCTATCAGGACGAAGAAAGAACGGCGACACACTTCTCAAACGTGGAGCGCCTCTACGGCCGTCTCGCGCCAAACTCCAAGACCTGTCGGCCACCCAATATCCAGTCATTACATCTGCCAGCGGCAAGGTATCTCATTCAAACTCATCAAACGCATATCCAGAACCAAACCCAAGGGAAACAGAAATGAGTGACCAGTAACCAAACATCGGGGGAGGTCGGCTCAGATCTCCAAGTCCTGGTCGTCATCCGCAACCATTTCCTGCTCCTCGCATTCTTTCTCTACCTCTTCAGCTACGAACTGCTCGTAGTCCTCCAAGCTCTTTTGAATGTGGACCTTGAACTTGATGACGTCGTTCAACATGCGCTCGATCTCCGTGTGGAGTTCTTCCCGTAGTGATGCTGCGCGGAGCGTCAGTTGTTCGTATCTGGAGATCTGTTAGCATTGTCGGTCGAGTGTAGCAAGTTTAGCGACTTACTCAAGGTTTGTGTTCATCTCCCTTTGCTCCATTAGCTGCACGCTTTCGGTGAGTCCCGAGCGCATCTTTCCCATCTCCTTCTCCATGCGTTCGATTTGCGCGTCTGAGGCCATCTTCTGAGCGGTGGTGATCTATTTAATGTCAGTCATGTTGCATATGCGTCCACACGCTTTTGGCTTACCTCTCGAGTCTTCTCGAATTCTTCCTCGGCAAATCGGACCTTGTGGCCTAGAGCTTCGACATCTGCCAGCTTCTCGTCCATCGCGACCTTGACTTGGTCGAGCATATCGTGGCTCTCAATATCGGCTTGCAGCGCCGCATTCCGCCTCTCACTGATATCTCTCCGCAAAGCCAGGATGTTACTCTTGACGCTGCCTCGAACGTCCAGGTTGAGAATGTGATGCGGCTGGTACCCATTGCCGGAGTCTGCCAGTAGACGATCGGACTCAGGGCCTTGCGAGGAGCCCATTTGTGAGGAGCCGAAATTAGGTCCTTCGTTGATCGTGAGGACGAGCTCGTAGTCCTGCCCTTTCGCATTGGGCACTGTGGAGGGAATGATGCCGATCTGATAGCCCAGCGAGTTATACTTCTCCACTACTCGCTCAAGCTCGTCGAGTTTGCGGTTGGCTTCCTGCTCCTTTTCCGCGATCTTCCTTTTCGACTCCTCGAGTCGCAGGCTCGTCGACTCCACACCCTTCTGTAGCCGCTCGCGCTCGGTGTTCATGCGGTCCACGTCCTGGATAGTGATGCCCTGCTTGTCAAGCATTTCCTGTAAACTCGCCTTTTCTTGCTCCGCCTCTTCGAGCTCCTTTTCCACCTTCCTAATCTCGTCATCAAACAACTCAATCTTCTTCTGGTACTTGTCCACTTTTGCCTCCATCATGCTGTTGTACTCTTTGAACTTGACCTCGTCACTCTCCATAATCTTGATCTTCTCGCTGAGCTCCTTGATCCTCGGCTCGTTCTTACCCAACTCTTCGATCTCGTCTTTCAGCTTCTTATGCTCAGCCTCCAGCATTGCAACGTGCTCAAGATGATGCTTGTTGGCCTCGCTAAACTTGGCCGCCATGGCCTCGACGTGCGGTTGTATCACCTTCTCCGCATCATCTTCATCGTCATCTTCGACCTGCAGCCACTCGCGGTACGCATTGCTGAGAAAGTCGAAGATGATCCGGTCGGCCGAGACGTCGAACCCAACATCCATGCAAGCCTGATCGTAGGCTCCTTGCGCGTATGCCTCCATCAACTTGGCTAGTTGCATCATCCAGTGCAGCAGCGCTAGGAATGTGGACCAGTTGTTGCCGCCGACAGCCGCTATCTGAGACTTCATAATGTTTTTCTCAAACGGATACCTTAGCTGCTTTAATAGCGGGGGCACTTCCGCATCAATGTTCTTCTGAAACCGATAGGCTGGATCAATCCGATGATACAGCCACTGAAACATGCAGTTGAAATCCTTCTGCGTCGGCGACGTCATCGCCTTCTGCGTCAGCGAGTGCTTCATTTCCATCTCAAAGTTATTATGCGTGAGATAATCCAGCAGCTCGGCCGCCATCTGCTGCCGCACTGACGCATTCTCCTTCACGCGCCGTGGATCCTGAGGCACCGTCGCCGGCAGCGGCGCAGTCGCGAAGAACGACTGATGCGCGCCCCCGGTGTCCCTGATGCGCGGCCGGAGCTCCACACGCTGCTGCGCCGCTGTGTGCTGGCGCTCTCGAGGTGGAGCGCTGATGCGGGTGTTACGGCTGCGCCGGGCGCGTAGCTTTTCCGCCCACCGGTGCTGAAGGGGTTGGCGTTGCTGACGGAATTGCGGTTTACGGACGCGAAACCCATTTCCGCGAGGTTGTTGCCGGAGGAAGAGCGCTGGAAGACGGGCTGGGAGGGGCGGCCGGGCGCGAGCGACATGCGTGAGCCGGAGGTGGAACGCATGTGGTTCGAGGTGAAGGGCGCTTGCATGTTGGACATGGAGTTTGTGCGCTTCATGGCAGAGGAGGGCATGGGGATTGCGGAGGCGTTGTTGCTGAGGCCGCCGAGGGTCTGCGGTGGTTAGTCTTCGGCGCAGTTGGTTGAAGGGTGGGACTTACTTCGCGCGGGCGGCGCACGCTGAAGATGCCCGTTTCTTGGGCCATGGTGGATAGTCGTGCGCGATTCAGAGGCGAATGTTGGCTTGAGTTTGAGTTTGAGTTTGAGTTTGAGTTTGAGTTTGAGTTTGAGGACTTCGTAGAGTTTGCGCGCTTTGAAGACGTTGGATGGTGGTGTTCGTGTGAGGGTTTGAGATGGCGAGAGTTGGCGGTGGATTTTCGAGTAAACAAACAAGCGTAATGCTTGGCTGGATTTTAACGACCAATGACACGAACCTTATGGATTGATTCGTTGCAACTGCAAAAGCGCAAAGAATCTCAGGCCTGGGTGATGCTATGAACTGGACGCTTTCACGAATGTAGTTTCTTCATTACTGTTTCCACTCTGTTCGTGTACATGCGCCTGAAGACCGCATCGTCAGGGTCCGCACCACATGGCGGCGCCAAGCGGGAGGTGCCGCCTGCCTCGGCTCACGATCCGCCCAACCTCCAGTCTTCGCGCCGTCATCTGCTTGTCGCGAGATATCGAACGACGTCTTCAGCTTGATACCTTGTCTTCTCGTTCGTCAAGTAGGCGGTTGAGGACCTGTCATATCAGAGCGCCTGAACAGGCGGCGATCCTCCCGAGATGGTCCGCGAAGAGTTGGTGGAGTCTGCAGTAACGTCCCGAACAACCGCTTCATCCTGCGCAGCTATACTAATTACCCCTAGGTTTCCTGTATGCTTCAAGGCATAGAAAAACTTCACTCGACGGTCGCTGATTTCCCCCAGTTCTCCAAGACCCAAGCGTCGCCAGCGCTGCGCTCGACAAGCGTATACAGTTCCTCCAGTCCAAGAATCTCACGCAAGAGGAGATCGATATATCGTTAGCACGCGCCGGCGAGCCGCCAAGCTCTTCCAACGCAGCAACACCTCCAAGCTATGCCCCCTCAACTCCCTCGTACCGACGACCACCTCCTCCACCCGGATATGGAGCATACCCGCCGGGGTACTGGCAACAGCCGCCACCGCCAGAGTATGCATACCGTTCAGTTGATGACGGGGCCTAAGGGCGCGAAGCTACTGGGTTAGGGGGCAAGGCGGAGCACGGCTGACACAACACCTAGACTGCCCAAGCGCGACTGGCGAGACTGGTTCATCATGGCCACGGTAATGGGCGGCGTATCCTACGGCCTCTACTTCACTGCCAAAGTACCTCTCCCAGTCATGTCTTCCTCCATCGTACCTCCCTAACCATCCACAGCGCTACATCCTTCCCCTAATAGCCCCCCCAACCCCTCCCCAAATCGAACAAGATAAATCCGCCATCGACGCCTCCTTTGAAAAAGCCTTCGCGCTCCTCGACCAGCTCACCACTGACACCGCCGCGCTCAAGGCCTCCGAAACATCCCGCACCGAGCGCCTCGACACCGCGATCTCGGAGATGGAATCCGTGCTCGCGAGCCTGAAGGAGAGCAACAAGCGCCGCGACGACGATGCACGGAGGACGGAAGATGAGATTAGGGGGCTTAGAGCGTTGATTCCGAAGGCGATGGAGGCACAGAAGGAGAGCCAGGATGCGAGGCTTAAGGAGCTGGGGACGGAGCTGAAGAGTTTGAAGACGCTGGTTGGGAATAGGGTGGGTGGTGGTGCTGCGGCACAGAGTACAGGGGCGCCGGCGAGGCCGTATGCGAGCGTGGGCGCGGGGGTGAATATGTTTGGGGCGCAGGGAACGGCGAGCACGAACATTAATGGTAGCCCTGCGGTGGCCGCTTCAGCTACGCCTGCGGCGAGTGGAGCGGCTGGTGGGAGCAGCGACACGGCGGACGGACAGAGTGGCGCGACCTCAGTGGCCACGCCAACGACAGCACCAGCTCCGGATAGGACTCAGAGCTCAAGCCCGTATGGGCGATTGGCGGGTGGCAGAGCGGCGATCCCGGCGTGGCAGATGGCGGCAGCTAAGAAGAATCAAGCTGATGCGGCGGCTACGGATAAGAAGGACACTTCTGAGAGTGGGACGGTTACAGAAGCCAGCTCTGGCGCCTAGATTCGAGACCTGTGTATGATCTCTGGTCGCTTCTTGGATGTATTACTTCGGGTTCATTGCACAGGTTAGGGCAAAAAGCAGAGCCGTAATCAGCACTGCTCGACTTGTCCGACTTGATGGAGTAAAGTCACTGTGCGGTTGATGTACGGGCACCGTTAGGTACTGCTTATAGGTCACGGGCCACCATCAACCACAAGGGCTTCTTCAAGACAAACTATCGATATCGATCAAAGGCATACCGGTAAGGCCACTCAGTCAAGTCACGCACTTCATGTCTGCCCTGATTGACATCTTGATGTCGCCCATGTGATAAGAAGCACATGCGGGACCGCAAATAGAGCTCTGTATGATAAACTCGGTCTTTGTCTCGCGGTTTCTTGTTGTGCCACGATATCGTGCTCTTCTTCCCATATACAAGCCTTCTATCTAGGTAAAGAAATCCTGAATGAGTCCGTTATCATAGCGAGCGACATGCGTTGTGTGGGGCCCCTGTCGATCTCCGAAGGTGAATGAGCTTCATTTGTCCCCTTGTGAAGCAGATTGCAGGAGCCATTCACGGCTGCCTGTCTACCTACACGAGACGCAAAGTAGGCTGAAAATCTTTCTACCCCACCTGCTATTACAAGTATCTAGCCTTTGCTCCTCCATCCTTTGTCTTCTTCCCATACATATCTAGCTTAGCCTTCTCTCCGCCACTCATCCAACGGCTTTTCCTCTCGTCCATCAGAGTCTTGCACACAGAAGCAACCAATACCATGGCATCTAACTATCCCACGAACAATCCCCGTCCAGCTCAAACTGTACCGCCGGTTGACCAGTACATTTTCGTTCAAGGCGGAACCACCCCGCTCCCAGCTTCAACCGCCCAAGACCACATGCGCCAGGGCCGCTACGTCTACGACCGTTTCGGCCATCCCATCGAGCCAACTACATGGGCACCGAACGCACCCTTCACATTGCAGGCGGCTACGGACCGGACCCATCCAGCCTATGATGAAACTGTTCATCCTGCTGAAGTCGAAGGAACTTTCGTGACCCAGATAGCTTGGATCGAGGATGTTGAACGCTACAACATCCGCGCCCAGACCTTTGCGGGCTCGACAAAGTACCAAGGACGCAAACGGGGTAAGGGGAAGGGAAAGGCGAAGCAGGCACCCGAGTACGACAACAGCAGACAGGGCCGAGTAACAGGTAAATCTATGAGTACTCAAACTCCTGCTGCGTTGACTAATTCGTTATTAGACTGGCAGCTCCTGTACGAGCAAGCGGTCACAAGCACTCCCCTCTCGACACCTCAGCAGCCTACGGCTCTGGCCAGCAGCTCCCGCCCGCCCAGTACCATGAATACGACATCCGTCAGCAGCCTGACGCTGAATACGCCGCCATCGGAGAGCCAGGTCCCACGTACTATACCGTGCCCCATGGATATCAGCCAAGCCCTATCGTCACTGTCTCTGCGGTGCATAGGACGGCCCAACAACCTGCGCCTCGACCTCCGCCAATATATGTCATTCCTCCCTCTGCGGTCTCGGCTCGGCCCCAATCCAGTCACCAGCCGCAGGAGCCTAGTCCAAGGCTGCGTCTGTCGTCTAGCCATCCGTCCATGCGACGTTGATCGGCTTCTGCGTTCACGGATGGGGTTCTGGAACTGGCTGGCGTCAGTACTGCAAAGAAACGATGAAGAGCCATGGCCTACATCAAGCTCACCTCGAAGATCTCAAACGCAATGGCTGGACGCTTAAGAGATTCATCACTACTTCCCGGTTGTGTGGTTCATCTCGAAAAAGTATCGGAGAAGTGCATCATCAATCCCAATCAACGTTGAAAAAGGAGCTTTGAGAGCGAAGCGGATCATGGGCCTGGGCGGCGGAGGAGTCACAGCTGGCATGCTGGGCGGACTGCACATAGTTTTTGAGCGAAGGGGAGTGAGCGTCGGACGAACTGGTCTTGAGCGTTAATGGAGGCGATGGTGCTTGGTAATAGAACTGTATCTCTCGGTTTGACCACATGATTACTGGAAGGCGGTAACTCCACATTTTCACGCTTGTTGCCCGCTATCTGCATCACAAGATCATGCCGTAACCAGCTCAACTGTCTCCCGAGTTTCACTTATGGATGAAATACAACTGCCATCTTCGCGCTTCTCGTAGTTGTTGGTCTCATCGGGGAACTCGTCATCCACTCCTAAGTACTTAGACCCATATGCGAGGCCGAGTATGTATTCTTATTTCTCTCCCTCAATCCCGACCGAAGTCCTGTACGCGGCGCCGAATGCCATGATGCTGTGGTAAGGCAAGCCGTCCGGGTTAAAATTTCGTGGCCATACCTGAAATAGGTGCGACTGTGAGAAGCTTGCGCTGTCGGTAGCTAAGTAGATGACCGACACGATAGTCATCTGGCCATTCGCCGTTTGATGCTGATGTGCTGGGCGCTGATGTGCTGGGCGCGGGACTGATGCTCTGTTGCGCGCGACAATGCTGTGCTTTCCGTGTGACACCCTTCCGGGTCCACGAATTTTGGGAGTATATCGTCTCCTTCCAGGGGGATTGTGTACCTCGACCACCCAGCAAAGTCGGCCTAGTCTACCGCTTTGCCCGCTTCGATCTTTGGCACCTTCTCAGCAGCCTCGGCGGCCTCGCCCTTCAACTACTCCATCTGAATAGCCTGGCGCGAGCCCCGTTATGTATGGCCAGTCGTGGTTGTCCCCATCGCCATTTTACAGTCTTCCCGGGAAGCAGTCAAAGGTGCTGTTAAGTCAAATTTAGCATTGAGCGTTCGCAGGATGGGACCTTCTCAAGGAACGACCAAAAAACGACAGTGCACACAAGCCTCGTCCCCACTTTCATCCGTCTCTGATGACAGCCAAGAATGAGAAGTAATTCTCATGCGGAAAACGATCATCCTTCGGAGCTCACGCTTGTAGACACAAGCTAAGGGTCAGGAGAACGGCCACCACGGATGACCAGAGCTCAGCGGTGGGAGCGTTACTGTAGACGGATTGAGAGGTCGTCTCGTTATGAACGTCAGGTGTAGATCCAGGTTCAGGTAGCCATGGAGTCTAGTCGAGTTTCTTCTCCTCGAAAGCTGTCAAGGCCGTCTGCTCAGCAAGTGGAAGTTGAGCCCAGCAGGCGGACTTCTTTCAATCCTTCGGAAGAATGGCTGGACCGGAATAGGCCTGGCCGTCTCGATTCCCGTCGCTCTCTTCACCGTCTGACTCCCGATAGGAAGGTTGCGATCCGGGTCTGCGGCGGAGTGAATGGCTAGCTGATTGGGTGGCATCGAGCTCGTCCCGATCAGTTGTCTCGCGAACCCCGGCCACTTGCAGCAGTTGTTGCCCAAGGTCTGGAGTACAATTAGTCGGTGTGCTCCTCCGCGCCTGCTGTTGTTTGTGCCGTTGGATGCAGCTTTTGAGGTGTTGATCTGTGACCCGTCCCTGAACGTGTTAGCATCGTATCCGTACGTCGTGCTCGACCTCGGGTAGGAGAGGAACATCGGCAAATTCGCCGTCACTCTCCACTTCTGTCTTCTTCTTGGTGAAGAACCAGGCACGGGCCTGAGCCACAAGCCCAGGTAGCTCAGCTTTATCCGTGAGCTTCTTGTTTGCGAAAGCGGCCAAGGTCCTCCGCTCAAGAGACGGGAGTTGGGTCCAGTAAGGCTTCTTTTGGTATTCTGTTAGATGACCTCGAGGTTTTTAAACGGTGTGACCGTAGACACCGCCTTATTTGGGCGAAGATAGCCCTGTTCGTGATGGTAGTAGCCTTCTAGCCATTCTAGTAGGTTCATCCAGTGCCGTAGCCATCTTGTCGGATGTTCTAAGTAGTGGAAGGTATAGCAAGCGCTGTCGTTCGAGATGAGGGCTTGATACTTATTTGGGCTAAGGCTCAACAACCAATGGCGCGTATCGCCGGTATCGCCGTTGAACAAGAACAGCCTGAACTCGTTCTCACTGGAGAATATAGCGAGCCGGAGGAGGCGCCGACGAAAGGGTCGCGGCCGTGCCCGCCTATCCAACGATCAGACAGGAGTTCCACAGCAAGGGACAGATCAGAGACTGGTATGCAAATCCAGTGTGGCTTGTCGCGAAGACGTTGATTCTTTTTCTCTTCATGATACAGATCCGTCGTGGACATTGATCGATACGGGAGAGCGGTGGCTGGCTCCACCATGTAGAACTTCCTGTTCTTTTGTAGGATTGTCTGGACGAGGTGCTGTTGCCAGAAGCATAGGTGAGAGTCTGTGAACCAGTCTCTTGGAGCTGCATTAGCCATGGCCTCTTCCGTCGCGTGCCGGTCAACACCTTTGCACAGCCTTGAGCAGACCGGATATTGCATTTGCAGCTTTCCCAGAGTGTTCCTACCGCCAGCGGCGAAGTGTTCTGGCGCCTGATACGCCGGAGGAGGAGCGCCAGATGCCGCGAGCGTTTGGTCGAGCAGCGCAGTGGGCGCCCCCGCCCCATTCTTTGCTCTGCCTGCTCCGGCTGCCGCGATCGTTTGAGATATCCCCGGCGGCGGCATTAGTAAAGCACTGAGTGTGGCTGATTGCGCCGAATTCTCTTCTGCGGTAGGACCACCGAATCTCTTACACGCAACGGAGTTTGGTTACGCGGCTCCACCCCTCTCTCGCATTCTCTAAGTTTTCTACTGAATGTCAGTCGTGCATCTGCCATCATCTTCGTGCAGGCAGTCTTACCAATCGAAGAACCTGTCCGCACCGTGCGGTTAGGGTCTCTCCGCAGGACGCAGTTCTTGAATTTAGTCCACCTACTTTCAGAGCCGGCACTGTTGCGATTGTTCATCACGATTACAGTTGGGCGTTATCCGACAGAAGAAAATGTCTTATTAGTAAGGAAAGAAATCCAAGCTGTTGCAGTGACCAGGAAGCTTCCTAGATTTTCTGTAGGCGGCGAAGCAGCATGGTTTGAGCAAGAGACCAAACTTGACACAACTGCAAAGAGTTGTCTAAGAGTCAGTAGTGACCTAAGACAGCGCTGTGAGCCTCATGTAGAGTGAATGTTCGAACAAGCACGTCTACAATGGTCCATATCTGCGTCATAAAGCCGTGGTACATTCTTACCATCTCCACTGTCCACCCAAGTAAGACCCCCGGTCGAACCTGTAGCAATTTTCGGTAGGGGGCGTCCGGTACACATTCTACAGCGGTACAGATCAAAACATTGATCCCGGGTGTGGCCTTGCCGGCCGCAGTGCTCACAGTAGAAGCGGTCCTGTAGAGCCAGATCGGGCGGCGTCCCAATGATCTTGCAGCGGTACTGAATATCATGCCGTACTTTGTAGCAGTAGCTGCACGGCACTAGTGTTGTAACTACGACCCGCACCTGAAACGCAAGCTCTGCCTTTACGATCGGATGTGCGGCAATCGAGTCCTGCAATCGTTGGAGGTGCTTCTTGTAGTGTTGCACGTCAACAGTTACAAAGATCGTGCCGCCGATAAAGTCGCGCGGAACAGTACGGGTCGGATTGCAAGTAAAATCTTTAGCCGTGTCTCGCTTGATCGCTAACGGTGCGGCTGCTTGCAACGTCCGGAGTATGTGTTTGGCGGCGTCGTGAGCGCTGTAAGGCTCCTTATTACCGTCAGGAATTTGTAAAACTTCGTCAGCGTCAGCGAATGGCCAGTTGATGGAGCCTTGGTTGTTAGATTGGCCGGTATAACTCTGGACTGTACAGGGAATCCGTGAGCAGCGGCATTGCAGGCGGTGCTCAAGGATGGAAAGTGAGATTGGTGTACAGAGAGCTTGGTCCAAGGAGATTCGGTCAAAACAAGCAGTTCTTGAGGCTCGAGCATGTAGAATCTTGATATTAATGAGATGTTGTCGGACCCGTCTGGCGCCGGAGACATCGAGTAGCCGAATTCCTTCTTGAAGGCGCCTCGAAAAGCTTCAGTTTGATTAGCTCAGAGATCCTTGAATGATTTATTGACCTTAGGGTGAAACGAATCGGACGAGATGGGAACAGCTGACGAAAAGTGATTACAAGAATTTAGGTAGTTGCAGTTGTGGTGGTATGGTTGTGAATTACAGGTTAACTTGTGATGGGCAAGCGGCGTATCGTCCGACACCGTATCGTGTAGCCTATTGTAACAGACAGCTGGTAGTGTGCGAATTTATAGTAACTGTAAGCTTCCTGGAACTTATAGCAGCTGTGAGCTCTCCAGCCGGGATCCCTGATAGATTCGCCGCATCAGCATGATATGTGCGCTTTTCTCCTTTGTATCGTTCTGGTCAATGCAGACGGTGTCTACCCATAGATGAAGGCGCTGTTGCGGGTGTCGTATTGATCTCAAGGCTTGTCCGAGATCGGGCGTAATTGGGAGGAAGAAGCTCTTCACATCTCTGCTAGCCGTCACCTATGAAACCGCGGAAACGCAGGTGGGTCTAGACTTGGAAGTGATGGGACTTGTTGCAGCTGTGAGTACTCGGGAGCTTCGGGCAGAGGCGTAGTATGTGTGCCTGTAAGGTGACTGCAACTTCGTGAATGTTGGTTCCCGCGTACCAACCCGTGTGGCGACGTAGCCGAAATCTGCGGGTAAAAGTGTAGCAGTGAGGCTGTCTCAGAGGTCCTGCGTGACTATCCTTGCCTTTGGAGGGAGCTTGAACGACGGGCGGGGTTATTGAGGGAAGATGTCCTAAATACCAGGTGTTGACAGAGGATTGCACTCCAGCAACCCTCTCTTAACTTCAGACGGCATGGACATCAACACCACAAGGGCGGGCTCCAGTGTTGCGATAGGATGCTTCAGCAGGATTGCTTTCGAAGATCGAGTTAACCCTCTCTCAAGCATGGCTGAGTTGTATGTCAGGCAAAGGCCGCCCCTGATAAGGAGGAGGGAGGTTAGAGGAAGCTGTGGTGTTATGTTGCTTCGACTTTATCGTCAGGCAGTTGATGAATTACAAGGTCTGCCATTGGAGACCTGTTAATAGTACTTCTTGCAGTAGATGCAGTATGGAGAAGTGTGTGCCGACCGCAGTGAGCATTGTGCGTACTTAAGGATGTTATGTTCTTAGTGCTAGCGTAGTGGAATGTGTAAGATTGTATGACATTGGTACGGTATACTGTGGTGGTGAGATGAGTGTGTGGTGACTTGTATGTGGTAAAAGTGTAAGAGGCTATAACGGTTGAGAATCCAATGGCATGTTGCTGTCGGTTATGTGTTTCCTGTAGAACAACACTTGTCACGGGGCTCGCGCCGTGTTGAAACCCGCTCGACAAACCGGAGGTTACCAACGGTCCACGTCAAGCAGGAGAGCTTCGGAAGATGAGATAAGGCGCAACCCCTCACGTGATTACTGGACAAATGCTAGCCTCCTCTTCTGTTCCTGAGGTTCGGGAAGGCTCCACAACACTTCTCGAAGAAAAAGCTCGCCCGAAACGCTCCGGGTAGTTGGGTGTCTTTTCGCAAAGCGCCGAAAAGTTCTTTCATGGAAGTTGGACAATTCAATCACCAGCAACTCTTCCGGATCCATAAACCGTGGAGAGACTATTGGAAGTTGGGGCCCGATTGACATTGAGAACGCGCATCTGGTTGGGGAAGCAGTTAACAAGGAATTGATTGAGCAAAAGAGTGGGTGTTTGTTGTATGGCAGGAAACCCGGAGGGTCAAGTCAGCGCTGGGACGGAATGCACTTTGAAGGTTTGCTGGGAAAGTCGAGAGGTTACAAATGAGATGAAGGTAGCAAGGAAAAGGGAAAGCGCTTCGCGCAGCAAGAGCTCTCCCGCGCAGCGGCAACAAGGTCTCTCCATCATATGGTCATACCAGAAGGATGGCAGAACGAGTACGAAGGTTGATTCACGGACACGATCATAGATTCGATATGCAAGAAACAAATGAATTATTATGGAAACCCGTATAGCGGAGCCATCCAGCAAATCAAGAAACAAGCCTAACCTCGCAGCCCTCCGCGCTAACATCTGGTCTGGGTATTCTCAAAGCAAACAACCCCGACAAAGGCCACCACGTATGATGGATCCATCAGCCCACAAAGTGCTCCCGCTTCCGTCTCTTTGCGGAGCAAGACTCCAGCTGTGATTGTCCGCTTGCAGGCCGGAAGAACGGCCCCTCCGATGCGCCGTAAGCACTCTCCTCATATTACCAGCCGGTCAAGCCATGGAAGCAGTACAGCAAATCCGAGAGTAGAGTTTTGGTGTCACCTTTCGATGCAAAGTTCAAACTTTTCTGATCCGAAACGCCTTGTCGTGATCCGCGATCTCAACCTCCCTTGAAGAATCCCTTGCTGAACCGCTTGCCCTTTTTCCAGCTCTTCCCGAACATACTGCCACTGGTATCCTTCCGAACGACACTGACTTGTCCGTTCTCGCCGTCGCTAACCGGGCCGGGCGGCTGAGCGTCCGGATCCTCGCCCTCCGCCTGAATAATCTTCTCGGGGCAGCTGGCGAGATACGCATCCAGTCGTGCGTTCAGTGCCCTGTTCTTCTCTCCAGCTGCGAGCATCACACCTGTGACGCTTGTGGAGCTGTCTGAACGCGCCAGGCTGCCCCTTCTGCTGTCCCGCCGGGTGCTGCTGAGAGACATCGAGAGGGAAGGCGAGCGAGAGAGGCCGCCGATGCTAGGGCTACGGTCATTACCAACGAGGCGGTAGGTCGACAAGTCTGGAGCGCCGATGCAGTAGGGGCAGAAGTCGCACTTGGTCTCCCAGCCTTCAATACCGAGCTTGGAGGGGCAGTTGCTGAGGTTCATGTTGGGCGCACATGGGCGGAGGAGGCGGTACCAGCGGTGGCGACAGGGGGACATAGAGACGTTCAGTTCGACGACGCACATCGTGTGAGAGGTCGCGGAGCGTTGATGAGGTGTTTTGTGGTGTGGTACCCTTCAGAGGATGAGCGTGATGCCTTTGACTGTCCGGCGATGATGACGGTTGTGTACGCTAGGACGGTGCCCTTCAGTTCTAAAAGCAGTCGATGGTGTCTGCAGCTGTTGTTTGCCGTCGTGACAGTATGTGGCAGTGTTGCGCGTGATGTTGCCGCCGTGACGACGCGTATTAATATGCCAAGACTTATCGACCAGATAGGCAGCAATGTACCTTATTGCTTGGTGGATGATTAGGTATCAAATTGTGACCTTGTGCAGAATGTGGGGAAGGTAGCGGAGCTTGGGGAGAGGACTTCACGTGTGGTGGAACAAAGGGGACGGTAATACGCCAGACGCGCAAACGCCGAGGAGAGCCAGAGGGTTGGTATCGGTGAACAAGGAAGTCCTGTGGAAACCCCAGAAGAGGACTTACTCTGCTTTATCAACATTGCGACGGCAGCGCAATAGCATTAGGGGCTCAATATCAAACCCACATCCCGTCCCTGTGCGGAGCGCAGTCGATAGTCGATGGCCAAGCTTTCGTCGCGCTTTGACGACATGCCAGGCTGATTGGCGTCGAGCTACAGACTTGGCATCCGGCGTGCCGACAGCGCGGCTCAGCCCATGCACCAGACCACCGGAATGCGGGAGACGCTGCTTGCTTGCATTGAGTCAGTCTGCCGTGGCAATCTCCGCTCACCGCAACGTCTTCGAAGCTTTGGAAGCTGTCAAGACACTTGGGGGCGTGCAGCGGTGATTGGATGTGCTTAGCCCAGGGGGAACACGCTCAATTGTGAACGGGATGCTGGGGATGCGCACACACTGCGACAAAGGACAATTCGGTGAGTGATCGGCGCTGCGGCTCGAGATCCCATTTCACGCTGTCACGGTTCAGCTTTTCTGGGCGTTGAAGTTTCTCGACACGCCCGGCGCGGCACATGGCTCGCCTCTGGAGTGCAGCAACGGCGCGAACGTTAGAGGGATAGTGCGACGGGTGAATCGCTAGCGAGCCATGATCTCCGTATTTCGAAACATCATAATGCCCAAGGGGAATTTGATCTGCCATTAGAATATTCGGCACGTGCTCACCTTCTTTGCGCAGGCGACACCAAGTTGACGGAGGAGGAAGGATTAGCAGCTGGCAGCCCGTTTTGCTCTTCTGCGCCAGGGACGCTATCAAGGCAATCCCAGGAAAGTCCGGATCCAATACATTGAGAATGCTGCCGAAGAAAGTGATCTTCGATTGCTCAGGTGCTCAGTCAAAGCAAAATGCTGCGGGTCAGGCCAATGATGCCTCGGTGGCACGGCATGGACACGTCGACACGGTCCTCGGGATAGAGTATCACTGCAGCCGCTTTTGGCCACGGCCGCCACATGACAGCAACCTAACATCTGGGCAAGTTTCAGCCCAGGAAGATGGTACTAGGATCGCCACGTGCTCCCCTTGGGAACATCCCGAGATAGGACTTGTGCGGCTTCTTAGGGAGCTTTAGCAACACAACTCTAGCGCTAGGGAGATGCTCAAACACCAAGGCGGCATCGCGAGCGAAACCCGCCGAGACGACTCCATGTTAAGTTGCTGCTTCCCGCTTCCGCCCCAGGCTGCTAATGCAGGCCAAGAGAGAGACGCGTGTGATCCCACGATCTCTGCCATATCTGGCTCATGTGCGATGGATGATCCGCTTCGGCGTCGCCCCTGCCCTCGCCTTCCAGCTGAGAATGCCTCGAAGTTGCACATGAGATGGACCGGATACTCAGGAAGTCACGACATAAGTGCCGACTCGTAATCACTACATCACCACATGATCTGCATGTAAATCTTGTCGGCGTTCTTAGAATGCGATCTGGTGTGCAATCCGCTGGTAAGGGCCGACAGCTTAGCAGAAATAAGTTTGACGCAATGATATGATGCATTGTATCTCCGAGTCGGCGGTCATCTGAAGACCTCCGCCTTGTACCTGTATATGCTCGACCTTGAAAAAAGATGCTCATAATCGGGACAGGTCGGTCGAGTGTGAACAATGTTGGATATCCGCATTGATCGTGACATGAGCCGCATCCTGCTCGGGTCTGAGGCGTAATGTCAAAGGCGCGTGGGAGCGTTTGCGTAAAGAAGGTGACCGCAAAGGAGGGATTAGTTGCAAGTTGAGTACAGATTCGCAATCTTTATCCACAGCAACTTCGAGCTCACTCCGTACTCTTGTTCAGTATTCGTGGACCATGTCTTTTGGGTGTCTCAGCAACTACTGGCTCAACTCTGGAGGCTTCTCATCCTGTAAATTTGTATCGCAGCGCGATCTTGTAAGATATGTAGGAGTTGCTTTCTGAATCCGACTCTTGGTTCAATATATATAGACCTCTCGTGTAACTTTTACCGGCGCCTTCGGCCTCGGTTTGCATTCCGCAAAGGTCATAAAATGCCGCTGCTCCCTTCCTTTCTTCGATATTTGAAGGTATCTTTCTCGACGGTTGTAGGGTTGGCGCAAGAACACTGCCACCTGGAAGCAGAACGGTGTGATCTTTTGGCATTTCTTGAAGCAACTGCTTGAACACCTTTGCCAGATCCGTTGACTCTGAGGTGAAGCGAATGGCTCAAGTTCTTAGCACCCGTCGCGAGGCGTCCAGTCACAGACGATGTGCTTAAGCCGGACAACGTAGCGGAGCGTCGGCATAGCGCAGGTCATAGAGTTAGGGGTAGAGAATCGCTTGACAGGGTCAGGCCAGCAAGATCGTGCTGCCCCTGGTCGTCAACTTAAGCACCTCGCATGACTGAATCGAAGTTCTTCATTCTTCTCACGGCTGCTGGGCCGCCGGATTCTTGCGCGACCATAACATTCTTGACGTTTCGAGCGGCGCGTCTGCTACTAGGATATATCTCCTGTCAGTGTAGAGTATGAACGCTGCTGCATGGTCTGAAAGCGGCAACCATGCTTCGCCTAGATGATTCCGTCAAAACTTCTTTGAGTTATGGAATTCTGTTTGTACCAGCACTTACTACTTCGATGCTCTACGGACAGCTTCCTCACCTGCTGTTGATCTGCCGCGTATACACCCTCCTCAGAGCACGGCTTGTGTTGCCATTCTTACAGGGGCCTTGCGCATGGCTGGTTTTGGTGCTGTATCCATGAGTGCCATGCAATGATGTCATGCTAAACTGCAACAACAGAAATACGACTAGGTAAGGTCATGTGACAGCCACCAACACCTTCTGCAAGACTGGAAAGGCGGATAGATACTCCTAAAATTCCTAGAATACGAAGCCGCCAGCATGAATCCTTCCTGATGGCCATGAGATACCACGCTCGAACTGCCCTCGATACTGTCCAATCAGCCTCACTGTCATGGCGCTAGTTATCCGCGAAGACGATCCAGTCACCAAAACCTCGACTTTGGTCATTAGGGAATCAACAACCCGAGAATCAGCAGGAGGCAGAGAGATCGTCACGAAGCCTCAGCGCGCTAGGTCGCCAGCACGGGAAAGTGGCTCAAGGGAGCCGCCCTTCAAGAGGCTCATCGTAGCGAACGATGGTGAGCTTTGAATTAACCCGATGGCATATCATGGAGCTGAAACAGTATCACAGGTACATGGCTGAACTCAGACGACGGAAGACTGACTGGAGAGCTCGCCATCCCTAGCAACGTCACGCGGCTGTCAAGAGCAATCAAGCCTGTCAGCTCCGATGGCATACCTCAGGTTGTATACTACCATTATGGCGTCGCAAGTCGAGGCAATGTTGTCAGCCGTGTGGTCATGGGTAAGAGAACCGCAGATTCCCACGCTGTATGCCTCGGAGAAATCCTCTCAGCCTCTGTCACGCTCAGAAAAAGAGTTAACAATCTATCACAGGCTCTACAGGAGAAGGTCTCGAAGAAAATGTCCGCGACGGGTACTCGTTCCTCGCAAACAACTACTCTACCGGCGACGAAATCTTCTTGACCGGCTTCTCTCGCGGTGCATTTACGTCCAGAAGCATTGCCGGGATGATGGCGGTTGTTGGTCTCCTGACCAAGGCAGGCTTGAACTTTTTGCCAGAGATCCACAGAGATGTCCTGAATCGCCGCAATCCAGACTACCGGCCCAGGAATAGGAATGCACCGTTTCCCAATAAGCCAAGTGCCAGCGATCCTAGGTATAGGGAAGAACTCTACAGGGTGAGCTCGTCCGGGATCTAGACTCTACTTTTGCGCAACTAACACCATTGCAGCGCGGTCTCACACGGTTGGATGTGTCGGTCAAGGCGATCGGCGTATGGGATACGGTAGGTAAGTGTCGCAGACTTGAAGCTTCCTGTGTAAAGCTAAAATATTGTCCTCAGGCGCTCTCGGCGCACCGCGTATAGGACTCCTGACCAGATTCGGTCTTCAAGACCAAGAATCCGATGAGATGCAGTTCTACGACACCAAACTCTCCAACATCGTCGAGAACGCCTTTCAAGCGCTCGCCCTTGATGAGCGGCGTACAGCATTCCGCCCCGCCGTATGGGAAAAGCCGCAGGGCAACCGCACAGTTCGTCCTCTCCCTTCCCTTCCCTTCCCTCCCCTTCCCTTTTCTACCCCCTATTGTGCATCCCTCCCCTGCCAGAATCAGCCCACCACTAACCACCAACCCAGACCCTCCGCCAAGTCTGGTTCCCCGGCGTGCACTCCAACGTCGGCGGCGGCCACGACGACCAAGAGCTCTCCAACATAACGCTCGCATGGATGATGTCGCAACTCGAGCCCTTCCTCGACATGCGCCTCTCCTATCTCCTCGACGAAGCCGACAAAACAGACCAGTACTACCGCCAGCACGCCCGCGAGCCCGTGCGTCCCTGGTCCTTTGGTAAGATTGAGAACTCCAACACCGGAATATACGCCATTGGAGGCGGCACTACCAGGACGCCGGGCACGTACTACGCCGTTGACCCCGACGGCCGCGAGACGAGCCGCCCGCTAAGGGATACGCACGAGTATGTCCATCCTTCCGTGCGCACGCGACTGCGACTCGGTGGCCCGGGCATCGACGACAAGGGCCGCTACGATCCGGAAGCGCTCGACGACTGGAAGCTCGTCGTCGAGTATCCCTCAGACAGCGGCGGCGGCAGAGGCAGCGAGCACCCGAACATCTACTGGCGCGCCCGCTTCAGGGAGCAGAACGTCAGTACACGCGTGCTGCCCGAGAGCCCGCTATGGCGGTTCGAACGCGAACTGGCGCGACGCGATCCCGAGACGTACGAGTACGTGCTGTATCCCCCGGAGACGCGGCCGGAGAGGGTGCGCCACCGCCTCCGCCACCGCAGGCTCGAGACCCCCGATACCTGGACGAGGGGCCGCGTCCACGAGGCGATCCTCGTTACGCAGACGAAGGGCCGCGTCCACGGGATCAGCGCTATATCGATGACCGCCCCCGCCGCCGGGGGCCAGGGACGCTCCCAGGTACGCAGACGAAGGCCCTCCCCCACCACGCGACCAACGCTACCCCGACGACCGTGACCCCCGCTACGTAGACGACCGCCCCCACCGCCCCTCGCACCGCCCCCACCAGGCTACTTCGACGGCGGACCGCCCCCTCCGCTGCCGCAGGATCCGAGGGACTACCCACCCCGCGACCCACGTGACGAAGGCCCGCCGCCGCGGGAGGTAGGTATGCGGACGAGGAACCGCCGTATCCGCCCGCGCCGCGGGAGAGGGATCAGAGGTATTACGAGGGCCGCCGCCGTCGCTGCCGAGGGACCCGAGGGATTATCGCTGAGGGAGGTGAGGGATGAGGTACCGCTACGGAGGGGATATGCGTAAGAGTGGTGGCAGCGGGGGTGGAAGCGTGAACTTCAGCGAAGGTGTGGGGACTGGACTGGAAGTGGGTGAGGCGTGATGGTGGTTTTGGAAAGGATAAGAGTGGAGGATGTACATATGTGCATATATGACACTTGCATAATGATTTAGAGGTGCTGTTTGTAGTTGACAAGCGACCTGGTCGGAGCACGCCAGGCTGCTGAGACGCAGCATACTTCCTGATGGCAATTGGCGATAGGGATGGCCAGACGTGCAACCGCTTGACTTGAGAGTCACAAAAGCATATGGAGCAGGGATAACATGTACGAGTTTATCATTCGCTATTCGCTAACGATTTTGCCCCTTGAGGGGAGAAGTATCTAGGATATCGCCCAAACTTCAAAGCTCGCACAAAGGTTGCTTCTCCCTTCTTTGCTCAGCGCCAGTAAAGCAGCGCCAGTAGGCGCGGCTAGCCCAGTCAGATACCGACAAGCTAGCCACTAGACTGGCGGGCGGATAATGCCAGTCTCGCTCGAATACACGTAATGCAGACCGGATGCTGCCCGAGAGAGAGGCTGCCAGCGAGAGACCCACCATGCCAGCGTCCGGCGCTTGAGGTGATGGCTATCAGAGTCCCACAGCCGCAGTGGCACGTTGAATGCCAGATTCCCGTCCACTATCCCTTTCTCCCTCTCGTTTTTCTTCAGAAATTGGTACTCGTCTTGCAGGCACACCTCTCAAAACCTGTCATCGTACTCCAAGAACAACGACTCCATCTCCTCAACATCGACGGCCTCCGGACTCCTCATTTCCGTGAGCCAGCCCATCTCCTCGTAGTACTCGGATATGTGAACCTTGTCGGTTCTCGGCGGTGGCGGCTTGTACCCCTTGCGACGCTGAGGCACAGTAGCAAGGTTGGACAAGCTGAAAAAGCTCTCTTCGATCGGAAGCGAGGTTTCGACGGTCAGTTGTGGCTTCACTATCGGGCTGCTGAGAGTGATGAGCTTCATGCCGGGCGGTACGATTCCTTCGCCGAAAAGAGCCATCATGGCTTCGCTGTTCCTGATGTTGGCGCTTTCCTCAGTCTCATCTGCGGCACCGGGAAGAGCGTCGTGCATCTGCACGTCAACGCCCGAGGGCAGCTCTTCGGTGAGCGGTGCGTCCATCATGGTGGCCTGGCTCTGACTGCGACTGCGCTGCTGCAGTGAGCTGGCTGTTTGGGTGAACTCGCGCTCCTCGCGTTCGAGCGGAGGACTGGCGGCGCGACGGTTGTGCGCGATGTTTGCGGTGGTAGGTGGGTGTGAAGAGCTGCGACCGGAGAGCGAGTCGAGTGAAGCTTCAAGATGCGCATCGGTGTCTCCGAGCTCAGGTGAGGAGAGGTCAACCTCAGGCGACATCGACTCACGAGTGCGCGCTGCGCGCTCTTCCTCGTCGTCGGCAGCGGATGACAGTGAAGGCGAGATGATGCGGTTCGCAGCGACGGCCGAGACGGCATCAGGAGCGTCGGGAATCGACTGATGAGGCGAGGTTGTGAGGAAGAAGTAGATGCGCTTCGGGTGGGTGCCGACCAGCTCCTTGCCGACCGGGCAGGGTGAAAGTGCGGTCCAGGGACGCTTGAGGTAGGACGCGAGACGCGACGAGATGATGGCTGAGGGGTTTGCAGAGCTAGTGAAGCAGTCAGTGAACCGTCACTGACAAGCGTATTCCTGGGGAGCTACGTACCTTTCGACGATCGGCAGGCTGTTGGCGAGGACTGCAGCGAGCTCCTTCAGAAGATGAGGCCTGTTGCCCGTCTTCTCCAATTGCTGAATCACCCCGACAACGATCTCGTCGTTGATTCCGTCGGTGTCGACCTTGTAGACGTCGGAATCTCCGCCTGGCGACGGTGGCGGAGTCTGTTCCCCCACTCTTCCAGCGCTTTTCGGTTGCTCATCGTGAAACCTCACTTCTCTCTTCGCCGGAGGACTCGCAGATGAGGCAGAGATTGAGGGACTGTGAGATCGCTTGACCTTCTTCGTCGGCGGTGCTTGTTCGTGCGGCGTCGCAGAGTTGCTGGCGGGCGGTGAGCGGTGGGATGACGATCGGGAGCTGTTTGGCAGCTGGATGCCAAGCATCGGCAGCGAGAGCGACTTCCTTCTGGTGTTGTAAGGCATTTTGGCGACTGAACTTGGATGTAATTCGGGTGAGACTGGGTGAGATGGTGACAAGGCAAACTTGAGATGGGCTCCTGTCGCGCGACTGACAGGAGTCGCAGCTGAAAGTTTGTTGTGCGGACCGCGGTGTGAGGCACGCCGCTTTGCAAGGGGATGCGCCTATTGGCTGGTTGGCGGCTGCGAGGAATGCAGGCGATGCAGTTACGGTGAGACAGGCTCCTTGCTTGACTGGCCGGCTCTGCTGCAAGATGCGCGTCTTGCAAGGTTTGGCTTAACGCAAGGCGGCGTGCAGTAACGTCGCTGTCAACGTCTGGCCGTTCCTTGGGTGAGATGTGACGAAAACTTTGGGGGCGAGCTTGCAAAAGTCGCGGCTTTCCGTGGAAGGTCGCCTTCGCTTCCGCCTGGCGTACGCAAAGCGAAACGGCTGACGCCTGCAACAGGAGCCTCGTTCTCGGTAGACTACAGGCGCACGGGATATCAAATAAAGACAAGGGTTGTGGATACAGCCGTATGAAGCGGTGGAAAGAAGACGTTTCTACACAAAGATGGGTGATAGAAGAAGAGTCGAAGGGGGTTGCTGAAGGAGCGGGTTCCGTGGTGTCGCAATTGCCAGAAGGGGAGAGGCGAGCTTGAGGCCTGGCACACTCTAAGCCTCACGAGGCTAGCGTGCGCGTAGTGAAGTGAAAACGTTCCATTTTGGTCAGGGTTCATGAGAAGCTCACAAATGTTTAATCGATGACAGTTTGCCCCGGGAACTGCTCACATTTTGCTGTCTCGTGAAGCGCTTGAAGCGCCTGCTGCGTCAAATCACCACCACCGAGAACCCTGAGTAAGTGGTACAAACGACGACAGCCTTCCGTGTCTGCTGCCTGTTGGTCTATCCCGCCCGTTGGGTGACTCCTGACTCGGCAACTCACAGCAGCGTCGCGTGCATCGGACTAACTTCCAGGCATGACGCAGTGCTGATCCTTGAGCCGCCATGCAAGGCCTATCGAAGTCTCCTTTCCGCATTTCCAGCAGAAACCCACCTGCAAAGGAGAGATCTGACGGCGCTGCAGCCTCGCCATCAATCCCGTCTGCGCCAAGGGTGCCATCTGCCGTTCGGCTCCATGCTTCAGCGCTATCTTTTAGCTCTGCCCTAACAACGCCGGCAAACATCCGTTTGGCGTTCAAAACAAACGCTCGGCACCCTCAAACCCCGGCTTTTGCGCCGCCAGAAACAACGACGCCGTTGCAGCTGCTGACCCGTCTTCAGGCCCCAGCTCCAGCCAATGGCGCAAAAAGGCGCCTTCCAGACCTTTCGCCAAAGGGCTCGCGCAGTGCTGAGCAGAGCGTGGCCAGCCGTGTTGACAAAGCGGAAGGGAAAGGGCCAAGTCGGTGTGATCTCGCGCACATTTGCATGCCGTGCATTTTGCGATTCGCGCAGATCTCGGCGGAAGCATGTGCGAAGCAGAGTTAATGCATGGTCCAGGGGCTCAGAACGGTCGCGTGCTTGGCCCATGACGATCTGTGGTGATCCCCAGCCGTGATGGAGTTTCAGGCTCTCAGGCTCCAACGGCAGCAGTGAAAGATCTGCGCCTTCCGATAAAGCTACGGAATTTCAGGAAGCTGAACAACAACCTGACACAACTTTCCCCGGATCCATGAGGTCAGGCACGGAAGTCGCGGCTCGCTGTTGACAACGAACGAATGGCGGATGGTTCGTGCCGAACGCGGTTCGTTTGTTGCTTCCGCTGCTACCTCCACTTAGACGCTCGCGACGCAGATGTCCATGACGTCAGACACCACCTGCATCGCACGCCGCAGCGCTTTCAGCTGCTGCCTCAGGCATGCGTGTACCCGAGTGTGTTGTCCGATCTACTCTTGCCGTCTGCGCTCCACTGCTCTTCTTGTAGAGGAGTCCGTAGAGACATGGAGGCTAGGACGGTCCGCATGGCTGCTGAACACACCCCACCAGCAACCTCGCATCACTTCTTCTCCGACTTCTTGGCGACGTGCTGCTCCGCTATGCCCCGCTGCTCCAGCTCCAGCTGCTTCTCGTCACTCGTATCCTCTATCGCCTCCTCGCTGTTGCCTCTCCTTTTGCGGGGCTTCAGCTCAATCCACCACATCGTTCCAAGATGGCGTCTCTTGATCCTGACTACCTGAAGCTCGCTAGCCCCTACAATAGCACCAATATCTTTGTTCCACCAGCATCCCCACTTGTCGGCATGTGACGGTGCCGAGTTGTCCAGCAATCTGTCCAGCCACTTGTAGTTACTCCTTCCATGCTCGAGCAGAAGTATCTGCCCATCCTCCTTGACAACCTTCTCCAAATTCCTCAGTAGCTTCTCCGGCTCAGGCGTGGAGCACAACCCGAATGTCTGAATCACCGTATCAAACTTGTCTCCTCCAGGCGACGAGACAGGCTCCAGCGCGCTCTGCTGCAAGAACCTTACGTTCTTGTACGCCGGATGGCTCTCCATCCACTTCTTCCGCGCAATCTCTAGCATCGGCCCGCTGAGATCAAGCAGCGTGACACTTTTGCACCTCTCGAGCGGGAAGAAGTCGACATTCCGCCCCGTCCCCGCGCTGACCTCCAGCACATCCCCGTACGCCTTTTGTGTCAGCTTCCTCCGCAGCTTCTTGATGCCCCAAGCCCATTCCGTCCAGTTGACCTCGGCGTCGAAGAAGCCGGCTTTCGCGTCATAGCGGTCTGTGACGTCGGCGGGGACATTGAGGGTGGACGGAGGGCCCGACAGAGATCTATGTATGAAGACGGTATAGGCACCGCCAATGAGCGCGACGCCGCCGGCTAAATACAGAGGGATCCGGCGGGATCTAGGGGGTATGAAGCGCGGTGGGGTACTTGAGGTGGTTGGAGCGGTCAATGGGCTTGGTGCCGGTGCCGATTCCGGTGGACGGTAGGGTTGCGGTTTGTATGGTAACGGCTTCGGTGCTTGTGTGGACTTCTGCGGTGGTCGTTGTGAAGAGGAGGGTGGGTTCTTGGGAGGGTTGCGCATTGGGTTGGAGAATAGCTAGCGACGCGATTGATGGAACAATCACAGCTCGAATGCTGGCTCGGCTTACATGTGTACAATGCAATCAAGTAGAGCTGGTCCAAACGCCTCTGTTGATCCTTCAAAGTTGAGTCGAGTCAACAGCATCAAGCTTCGAAACGTCCGAGATCTCTCGACTTCGGATGCTCAGTTTGGCCGAGCAAAGCGACAATTGCCGCTCGTGCATCGCCAGTCTCCGCCTTGCCACAACCCCATCGCCAGCGATATCGCTGGACGGGAGCCGCATTGTGCGGATCTTATGTAGTTTTCATTTCTATTTCCGTCTGTAGAATAGAGTTTTTCATCTACTTCAGTTTCATTGAGTGCAATACCCTTCAGTGTCCTCTCCACCGCATCGGTCATGTCGAAGTCCCCTCACCCTTCTTCCCCGCCGAGACCTATCCCTTCCTCTATCTTGATCATAGGATCTGGGGCTTTTGGCCTCTCCACCGCATACGCCCTAGCCAGGCATCCAGACTTCGAGAAGACTACAATCACACTCGTTGACCGGCACCCGTTTCCCGCTCCAGACGGTTCCAGCGTACAACTCCCCTCTGTCTCCCACAAATCCCGCCTTCACTGTTCACTCCTCAATCCACAACGTCTCCACCAATAACTCTTCCACCTAACGTTCAAGATGGAAGAAATCCTTATCACCCACTAATCCCACCGCACTCAGATCGACTCCTCACGCATCATCCGCGCCGACTACGCCGACCCCGCCTACGCAGCCCTCGCGGCAGAAGCACAAGAGCACTGGCGCGGCCAATGGGGCGCTGATGGCCGCTATCACGAGGTCGGGCTATGCTTGACGGCCGAGCCGGGGAAGGAGGACTACGTTGTCAAGAGCCTCGAGAATGTCCGCGCGCTTGAGGGACTGAGGAGAGAAGCTGCAGCAGCAGGCGGTAGACAGGGAGGAGGAGCAGCTGGAGAGGGCACCAAAATCCAGCTCCTCCACTCACCCTCCGACATCCGCGCCGCCCTACACACAGGCGGCAGCATCGGCTCCTCCGGCTACCTAAACCTCTCCTCCGGCTGGGCCGACGCCGAAGCATCAATGCGCTACCTCCGATCCCTCGTCGCCGCCACCAAACGCGTCACATTCCTCACCGACACTGTCACGCGTCTGCTCTTCTCCCCCGACACCACCAAAGTCACAGGCGTCCACCTCGCCTCCAACAAAACCCTCACAGCGGACCTAACCATCCTCGCCGCTGGCGCCTGGAGTCCCACGCTCCTCGACCTGCGCGGCATCGCGGCCGCCAGGGGGCAATGCATCGGCTACATGCGCGTCACGGCCGAGGAAGCAGCGCGCTTTGCCAAGGCGCCCGTGGTGCTGGATCTCAGCTCGGGAATGTACGTGTTCCCGCCGTCGGCGGACGGGATGGTCAAGGTTGCGTGGCATTCGTTTGGGTGGGCGAATCCCGTCAGCATTCCCCATCCCGAACGGCGCGTTTCTGGCGCCGCTGGCCACGCAGAGGGAACAGGGAGGGGGAAAGGAGGAGAGGATCACAGTCTCCGTCCCGCGCACCTCCCACCAGCGCCCCGCGCAGCAGCCCATCCCGCGTGAAGGCCAGCAGGCCATCCACGCCTTCCTGTCCCAAACGCATCCAGCGCTAGCGAACCGCTCCTTCGCCCGCACACGCCTGTGCTGGTACACCGACACGCCTCTCGGCGACTTTCTCATAACATATCACCCGCGCTACGATGGCCTGTTCGTCGCGACGGGCGGGAGCGGGCATGGGTTCAAGTTTGCGCCTGTGATTGGGGACAAGATTGTTGAGATACTTTTGGGGAAGAGCGAGGTTATGGCAGAGGGCGGGTGGGGCAGAAGATGGGGGTGGCCGACGGAGAGGCTTGCGGAGGGTGGGTGGACGCTTGATGGGAGTCGGGGTGGGGGCAAGGGGATGGTTTTGGGGGAGGAGGAGGGGGAGAGAAGAGCGGCGAAGTTGTAAGGGAGGTTTGGGTGAGGTATCGGTGTGAGCGGTGAGGCTGTTTTGGTTGATGACATGACTGACTGCAACGAGGCACGAGGAGACGAATTTTGACGCCGGACATTCTGATTCTGTTGTGAGATATGGATTGGGCAGGTCGTGTCAGCGTCACAGTGGCATGAGCACACATACGTGCATAGTGCAAGTCGTTGATTGTGCAAGTGTTCTTGGTTGATTTGGCTGATGGCACGGCAACATGAAGGTGATGTTGCCAGCAATTACAGCTTCATGAAACGACATGTGTGCATTAGCAAAAGTGTTGGATCGTGCAAGCGTTCTTATGACTGACTACCTATGTAGTATATCGCTGTTTAGCCAGAGCCCAAAGCAAGCCAGCAATCATCGCCTTTCCACGCAGCATCATGAGGAAAGAAGCAATGATCCACCGTCCAACCCAGTGCACCGGAAGCCACGCCACGATCCCATCTTTTTCTTATCCTTTTCAATTATCCCTGAGCCATAACCTCCACAGGCAGTCAGAGGGCTCCCGCTTCTGCCACCACTTCCATCCTTGCTCCTCAATTTGTCATCGTCCGCCCAACACTCGCCATGTACAACGTCGCCGGGTATACCTCATGCCCGCAGAAAACAAATTAATCGACGGCAACCGATCGACCAGCGCACCAACCGCCGCCGTAGAAGCCGGCGTGTGCAGCCTTCTAGAATACTAAGAAAGGTTTGAACCAAGGGAAAGCCTCCAATGCACGAGGCAGCAACTCCGTAGAACACCATGCAATGCCGCAAAGGATGTTTAAGGAAAAGGGAAGAACTGTGGGCTCAAGTCATGTGATGACGAGCGACGACAATGTCGTGAAAGGGTGGTGATGGTACAAGAAGGTTGAACTTGGTGCTACAAGGTGTCGATGAATGATCGTCACCAATGCACAGATTGATGCTTCGTAGCCGATTAAGCCTTTCGGAAGTCTGGTCATGGTTAGACCCGCTCTGTCTCGAAGTGACGACGCGCTTACCTGATAGCACTGGGTAGATCATTTCGAAGGCGGCATAGATCTCGTCGCGCACCTTGGCGCCCGTCAAGACGATCTTGCCACTGACGAAGATCAAGAGGACGATCTTTGGCTTCATCATGCGGTAGATGAGACCAGGGAACAGCTCTGGCTCGTAGGAGCTGAAGTTGTGATGACGACTGGCCAAGCCCTCGAGGCGGATGGGGAACTTGATGTCGCAGGAGCCGACGATGTTCTGGATCTTGAAGTCTGTGAAGCGAGCGTTGAAGCCGAGCTTCTGAATGATACGAGCGTACTTTCGGGACGCGAGCTTGGAGTCATCTTCAGACTTTGCGCCGGTTACGACCATCTTGCCTGATGCAAAGATGAGTGCGGTGGTTTTCGGCTCGCGTATTCGCATGATCACAGCGGCGAAACGCTACAGAGCAATCAGTACAAAGTGATGTTCTCAGCGAGTGAAGAACAGTACCTTTGGATTGTACTCGGCGTTACGAGCATGCAGAGCAATCGTCTTGAGGTCCAAGCGGCAATCGAGATTGACGGTGGCGACGATATTTCTTGAAACATGCATAAACCTTCTGAATCGAACAGCAGGTGCACAAGGTACTACTTACTGCAACGTCGGCACAATGCCGCTCGCACCTTGACCAGCACCAGGAGTCGCAGCGGGAGTCGCGGGTGTCACCCCGTTGCCTGAAATGCGGCATTAGCCCCATGCTACTGACCGTTCACACAGCGAACCAACCATTGCTCTGGGCTTGTCCGTCTTTCTCAGACGAAGGAGGAGTCAGGTCGCCGGCTCCTCCTGGGAATGAGAGCGACGTCGGTGCAGTGAAGGCTTTGGCCTGCTGCGCGTTCGCCGGGTGCGATATGATCGCCGGCTGCTGGGTGTGGTTATCCATGACAGCGTTGTGCGGTGGCGAGGTTGTTTGTTGCTTAATGACAGAAGTCGACAGTCTGCGAAAGCACGGTCCGTTAGGATATCTTCTTTGCAGGATTTGAACGGTCGACGGGATCGACTAGATCGACGAGGCTCGAGATCGCAGGGCAGAAGCGTGCGAAGACGATGAGCGCCTGTGGAGGATCTTGACGACGGTCGCGTGGGAAGGTGTCGTACCGTCAGTGGGAGAAGAACAATCGAATGTCTCCCCTACAGTCGCTGTCTGAATGATCTCGAACAGAGAAAGATGTCGGAACCAAAGACAAAGCCAGCTGGGTCTTGGTTCTTGATGAAGGCGAGTTGAGACGAAGCTGAGCTTGACTTGAGGCTCGTCGCAAAACTGGTTCTTGCTAACCCGATCGGGAAATGCGGCTCCTGATACCTCCTGCTACCTTTTGAGAGAGCGGAAAAGTGCGATATCAGCACTTGTGGATGAGTCTACAGAGATGCGGAGCGCAGACAAGATGGTGTCTTGGATCTGCGGCGACGGACAGGAGGCTGTTGTTGACGTGGGGCGCAGGTCAAACAACCGGAGTGCGAAAATGAGAGAAATTTGTCGGCGGGAAATGGGCTGCTTTTATCTGCTGCCTGCTGGCCCGTGCATACGCTAGTGCCCTCTGACTCTTCCAATTTTCCACCCCTTCACACAGCGCCCCCACCCGAACACCCACCAACCAGCACCTTCCTTTCGCTTCTGCGCTCTGCAATATGCATCGCATCAGCCCTTCACTGGCAGCACTGCAGCTGGTGAAGGGAGGCTCTCGTTCAGCCTCTTTCATGCAGCGCAGTCACAAGGCTGTCGGCATGCGAAGCACATGAAAGGAGAAAGCCAAAGGCCGTGGCGCGGCCAACAACAGGCCCCTGAGGACACGGTCGCCGCATGCAGCTGAGCGCCCACTAACGCCTTGCAAGGATGTCGCCTTCAACGCAACCAACCAACGCTCTCGCAGCGCATCCGAGAATTCACCCCTGCACAGCGCCGCACTCACCGGTCAAAGCGATCGCACGAGAAAACGGCTTGACGACGAGAGATCGCGCTGTGCTCGCAAGGCGCGCAGCAAGATCGGCAGGGAGCAAGAAAGATCGGGCAGCAAAAGTCTCGGAATGCGACGCGTTCTGACGGGAAGAGCTCGGCTTTCGGCGGACGCTGCGACCGCAAGAGGACAGTTTGCCGTTTGAGACGCGCGTCATCAACCGCTCACTCAACCGACGCAACAGCGAGACTGCACCAAAGATCAGAAACATGAATGCATCATGTCTTTCCAGTAAGAAAGGAACCTTTACGAAGAGGTCTTTGAGCTTGGGACTTTCAGCATCCACCCAAGAAATCCTAAAGCACAGCTGGCGTTGCATGACTCAGTGTCATACAGCTTGAAGACCTCATCACTACTCGTCGTGATGGCCGTCGACCAAGCGCGTAATTCTGCCAAATTTCATGCGCCGCCTGGACGAAGCATGTATTCTTGGATATATCCAGTGGCATCCTGAAGCACTTTGAGGGTTGCTAGTAGGAATCTTGGCCTGAACAATCCGCGGGCCGACGAGACCTGGATCGTATCCCGTTGCGCAAGGCTGGGCCACGAAAGAGCCGCACGACAGAAGCATAGCCTTACACCACATGGCAACGTCTGATGGGTAGTCTGCAGGCGGCGTCAAGGTATATTAGTTGGTGGTACAAGAGCTGGCTGATTCATGAGAAGCATCTGCGTACGTTATGGTCGATAAGTTACTCTACGACAATGGGTATAACACAAGAAAGGCTATCTGTAGATTACCTATCGGACTCCGTCAGCTGGCGCACGCCCAAAGGGTCGAAGTAATAACTCGCACTCAGTCCGAACCCAACGCCAGGTCCAATTGGGAGCGAGTTGTTACTCCTACCCTTTACTTATGAGCAGCAGCGATCTTCAGACCGGAAGCGGGTCCGGAGGCCAGACCAGGACGTTCAAAAGGAATGTCCCACGGCTGTCGTCAGTTGCGCCTCATTCTATTCCTTACGGTGGGGTTTGCCGTTTGCAATACCTCCCTCGGACTCAACGGTTGTCATGGATCTTCGTTGCATCTGTGTGGACTATCTCTGGTACTAAAGATAGGACTTTTGCGGGCCCCATATTAGGAACTTGCGACGTTCTACGCAGAAGTTCATATTGCCGTTTTGGGAAGTATGCGTGGCCCGAGCTCCTAAGATTCCGCGGACTGTAAAAAGGCCAGTCCTAAGATTTGATGCTCCTACCATGAGGCAAGTGGTCTAAGATCGTCCAGCCTAAGGGACCACCCGCGTACCTCGCAGATCACGGTGTGTTCATGCGCCGGACTGTTCCTTGGATTGTGCAATACCATCTCCGCCGCGCGCTTGTTGCTGGACGCGAGATGACTACTTCTGGACCAGATCGTGGACCTCAACTGCGTCGTTCTATGGAAGCGTGGTTGTTACCCTTTTGGGAAGCGTATCGCCTAGGGAGCGTGCTTAGGGATAGGACTGGAAGCTGGTCACAAAGCTGGCCGCGATGCCGTACGTTACTTGTGTATCCTCGCGGGGTCCCGTATACAGGCTCTGGACCGATCCCGGTTCGTCTGGTAGGCAGATGCGGTCTCTGGACATGCGAAACAAACTCGCGCATTCGATGTTGTAACCCGAGCTGTCTGTAGGACGTAAGACCAAGCATGATCAGACCGTAGACTCCGTACGCTTCCAATTCCACATTTGAGTAAGAGGCAGTCACATTCCGTAGTAGGTACTTGCACCGTGATCCCATCGCACAAAATCGGCGTGCGTACCACATGATTACATTGTAAGCCCGTCCCATGAGCTTGTTCTGCGTCGTTGCCTTCGAGTAGTGAATCTTTCTCCTCGATGAGTGGTTCCGCTATCAACACCTTTTGAGAGCGATCAGAAAAAGTCTCGTGCTCCAATACAAGAAGGAACATTCACTGCGGGTTTCTGCGTTGTTACTTGCAATTGTCAACTCTTCAAAGGCTCCTGCTCTGCGGAGCTCTCATTCTTTTCAGGAGCAATAGCAGGTCATAGTATTGGAAGCTCACCGGACGCGATACTACCAGTCCGGCGTAGAGACCATGAGCACCATTTGTGCTAGCATGCACCAGGTCTCTTATTCTATCGGCAGTTAATGAAATCAAATTAACAGCTGGCTTCACGAACCATTTTGTATGGACGCAACGTTCAGCAACGTCGATGAAGCGCGTAACTTCATGGAAGAGACACGCGCATGATTGTGCTGGAGACGAATCGGTGTGAGTTTCATCAAGATATCCACCGGGCGAAAGGTAATTACCATTCTACAGCGCCGCCAAATGCAATCAGATCCTTAAGATGTGAGTGCCGCGCGAACTCATATATCACGTATGCATCTGTTTTCTATTTGTCACCAGTATCCTGCAGTCCTCTACGGCACAGGACCGGGCTCTCGGTTCACCTCCACCATCGTAATGCGCACTGGCGTTCGGCACGCTCAGGACCACGGGATTGTTGATGATGTTGAATGTAGCTGCTGTGGGGGGCGGTAGTGAGTACCCTGGGGGTGGGGTAGGCATGGAGATGTGCAGTTGCGTCTGGGTGGAGGTGTTTTATACAATGAAGTTGCTTAGCGCAGGCGCTACTATTCTAGCGTCCTGGCGTCTGGGGAGCTTTACTATGAGACTCGAGAGCCGTTGAGTGTGTTGTGAGTCGGACAGCTGACAGTTCTCAAAAAAAGAAGCAAGATTAGCGGCTCTCAGTCTTCGCAAGGCCTGCTGGTGTTGCGTATCTGGTCTGGAAACAGCATGACCGACGACGAATGTGCATACGGAAACCAGGCCATCCTGAGTGATAGTGCTTCGTCTCCGCCTGCAGGATCATTGTTGAACTTATTACGTTGCTAGATCCCATTTGGTTACAGGCTAGCACTATGATCCATGATGCTCCAGTCTCTTGATCGGTCCACGCCGGCGTCTCATGAGCACGCTGCGCGAGAATCTCCAATCCAGCATGGACTGGCAATCCAATGGCATGATAGTAAGACTCGAAGGACTCAGGGACCCCGGTAAGACAGTCCACAGCAAGGATAAAGTGCCAGGGGGTTCTGGTCGAGTCTTTAAGCAATGGCGAAGATGAAGGTCGCCCTTCATAGTGGATATCCAGGCGGCTTTCAGGGCTCCTGTTCCTCTTCCCTCCGTCCTTCATTCACAAATTCCGGCGGCGGACTCTCCCAGGTATAATCGACCCACTCCCCAAGCACTTCCCTCACCCCTTCCGCGAGTATCAGTACTGCCTCGCGCCGATTGATGCTCCAATCATGATCCCTTTCCCACCTCCCGGCCCTGATACTCCTCTCCTTCCCGCCCTCCAATCCATCCAGTATACTCTGCCAAACCTGCATGGTCTTCTCCAGTTCCTCCCCATTACTCACTCCCATGACGCTCACCCCCAGCTTCTCACCCCTAAAAGCCTCGTTCGCCTCTATCGTCCATGGCACGCCCGACGCCGGGTCCCCCTTCGACCCCACCGCCGCACCGGCAACAAGCCACGACTCGAGCGCCCAGCGCAGCGCAATCACCTCAAGCCGCTCACCATGCCGATCACAAAAATCGCTCGCTTTCCTGATCGCAGCTCTTAGCTCCTGAGGCGCCGGATGCCAATCTCCCATACTCCCCACCGGGATCCCATCCCTACGCAGCAAGCCCATCCCCAGCATACTAGCATTCGGCACCACATCCACGCCGGCAGCGCGCAGGCGCTCGAGGCCCCAGCTCGCAAGCTGGCTGTTCTGGAGCGTGTAGTTCGCGTAGGATTGGACTGCATCGAGGGGCTCGCCCGTCTCGTCGAGGATGAGCTGGGACAGGGCGCAGAGCACGGGGAGGGGGTAGCCGGAGATGCCGATGTATTTCACCGCGCCTTCTTCGTCGCGGAGGCGGCGGAGCTCGCGGACTGCGGTTATCACTTCGGTGGGCGTGACGAACTCGACGTCGTGGCAGTATACGAGGTCGAGGTAGGGCGTTTGGAGGCGCGCGAGCGAGCGGTGCACGCTGCGCCGGACCCACGGGGCGGAGTAGTCGAAGGAGGAGGAGGCGATGCGGCCGACTTTCGTGAGGATGTGGTAGCTGGAGCGCGGGAAGGTGGTGCGGACTAAGGGGGTTGCGAGGGCAGCGCCGAGGAGCTCTTCGGAGGGGCCATAGTACGGTGATGTGTCGAAAGCGCGCACTCCGAGGGAGAGAGCGGAGTGGACGAGGCCGGTCGTGTCGAGCTGGAAGGGATCTTTGTTGTATTGGTAGTTGAAGGTCGCGGTGCCGAAGATTAGGGGTGGGAGAATTGAGGATAGTGGGGTGGAGGGCTTGGGCATTGTGGTGGTATTTGCAGGTATCGTTGACTATCACACAATGGAGGGTATATTGAAATCTGTTGGTGAGAAAGTGTGACCCTGAGGGCACAGCAAGGAGAGGGACTCCATCTAAAGGAACGATCAATTAAGCGCCATACATATGGCTTGCAAATCCACGGATTGCCGCGACGGCAGTCCATGATGTCGCGATTCAGGGACGTGGGATTTGTTGGCCGATTATTGGTGCATCTCCCAAAGGGTCCAGCAGTTCAGATTCGGCCTCCATCCGTCGGAACAGGGACCGCCCGACGTCCCGCAGGTCATCTCAACCTCACTCAAGCCTTCGTTAGAGAGGTTTGGGAGTACGCGAGCGCCAAATGTGCTGTAACTGCTCATACTGATGAGGGCACCGCTGTGGACAATGGAGGCCGTTATTGAGGACTGTGGTAGTCGTCGACATGGAAGAGGGTGAATCACAGTCGCTCTTCTGAGAGCGGCATCTTCACTCCATGCTGGTGCTGGAATCAAAAGAGGATGTCGCGGGCCTCTGGCGTGCTTTCTTCTTTCAGTTCATTCGTTTTCGTTCCTGCCGTTTCACCCCAAGTCTCTCACGTCAGCCTCCAAGTCTCGAACCAAGGTTCACCAATTCACCCTTACATTTCACTCCAAGATCCGACGCTCAATCCTCTCCACTCCAACATCACATCGCACCTTGAGCTCCAGCACTGCCAAAAATTCCACCACTCGCCAAGATGTCATTCCTACACAGCGCCGACATTGATGTCACCGTCATGACTCCAGCAATCCTTGAGCGAAGATCCGTGGTGTGGGTACGTGTCATCGCTCCTTTCACCATGTGGCTCGAGTCTCCTTACGGTAAACTCACTACCGCAGGCTAACGGCAACAACAACCAATCCATATCCGCGCTGTGCCTTACGTCGGTCGGGAAGCACTACATCGATATCCATGTGCAGACGTCGACGGTATCAGGCCAGCCAGAACTACCAAACGAGGGCGGGCCGACTGATCGCCTGGAGTGGGGATCCGCCGGAGGCTTGGAGACGGTCAGCGAAAGTCTGCTTCCGCAGCATGGCTTCACTCGGTTTCTTCGCGCAGATATCATCAACGACCCATCTCACATATGTGAAGGCGACTGGTTCCATGTCGAAGCAGCAAACCACTACATCGAGCGCGGCCACAGACCCCGTCGTCCCACTGGCCATTTGACTCATTACGAGGAGATTTGGGAGCATATACCAGTTCAGCCTGTCAAAACTGGGACGACAAACCTCTCCATCGTGCTGACAGCTTGCACGCCCACCGCTCGAGGCATGGTGATTCGGACGGCGCATGTCTGCCAAGGCATCCTACGGATTAACGACGAGGTCACCGTCGAGAGGTGGTGCTGGAAACCGCGTGGCTCACGAGGCTCACGCAGTGGAAATTGGGAGCGCGTTTTGAGGCTTGGTCGACTTTACTTACCTTGCCATCTGGCTATGGAGGCCGAAAGGTGGCCTTTGAGGAAAGACAGCCTACTCGAGTATGATAACCTGGCTTGGCACGTCACGGAAGTAGACGCTTTCATATGGGGTACGCCAGGGCACTATCTCACTTGGACGGTCGACAGGAACTTACCTGGTATATTTGGGCTTCATGCCTGGTCATGAGGCCCTCGGGACGTGTCGATTCAGTGTTCGGGTCAGTGATAGGGGCCGTCAAATCGCGTATGCGCAGTAAGACGGAGCGGTTGTAAGGTCATGAGGAACAGCGTCCTGCCCCAGTCCTCGACGAAGATACCCGTTCACCAGGTCAAGAGGGAGAAACCGACAACTGCAACACCATCTTTAGTCACAATTGTAAGCTACAATGCGGACATTATCGCAACGTTCGAATTCCATGCGAGTTTTGTGAAAGGTTCCAATACGATGCTCTCACTTTCACAGTGCACGTATGTGAAATTAGGCATGATTGATGGTAATTAAATCCGTCTAGTCCTCCCAGAAGTTCTGTCTTTCTACAACCTATCTCTGTTGCAAGTCGCAGCTTCCTCGTTCGTCTGAGTCGCCGAACATGTCAGAAAACAGTCCGTCAACAGACGTTGCCCGCAAGGAAGGCAGGCGCGATGCACCCGCAGTATCACTCGTTCTGCAATCGACCGAGACCTGTAAGTGCTACATCATCCTCATCCTCAACATTCCTAGCATGATCATGGGCCGCGTGGCTTTCATCCCTTCGCAAACGCTCGACGAGGCCGCGGCCATCAGCGACCGCAGCGCCCTTCACAGTCCTTTTCGGCTATTCCTAATCGATGTCCAGATCCTGTTGCAAAACCTCAAGTACCTACCTAACACCATCCTGCCCTTTCGAGAACTTCCTCCTCTGCCGGGAGTTCAGGACGAGCAGCCCGGATCATGGCTCGATACGGTCAGTACAATTGTCCTGGCGCTGCTGGAGTGGTTCCTCCTGCTCATCACCATCCCCGCCATCCTCTTCCTCCGAGGCTGGATCACCATCGTCTGCGGCGCGGCAGTCTGTACGCTTGTCTACCTCATTCAGCAGCGCATGTGGGGCCCCCTGATCGTCGAGTCCCGCGTCGACTTATCCGGCTACAAGCAACACCCCACCGAAAAATGGTTCTTCATCAACGGCATCGGCACCAGCCGGACACTCGTCCAACACACCTGCAACCGGCTCGCCGCGACCTTCAAGCGGCCCATCACAGGCGTGCACAACCGCAGCTACGGCATCGTGGGCGATATCCTCGAGTGCCTGATCCAGCGGTGCCTTAACTACAACACAACCGACGTGCGCGTCGCCTACGAGCGTCTCAAGCAACACATCCTCAATCCCAACATTGAGAAAGTGGTCGTGCTCGCGCACTCCCAAGGCGGCATCGTCATCTCGCTCGCCCTGAACAGGATGTACGCCGAGCTCCCCTCGCGCGCGATCTCCAAGCTCGAGATCTACACCTTCGGCTCCGCCGCCGCGCACTTCAACAATCCGCTGTGCAGCCCCGCGGCCTCAGGGACGCTGTCCCCATCTCGCCGGGACCTCGTTCCGCTTCTTTCCCAGCCGACGACCGTGATTCAAACCATTGAGCACTACTGCAACGAGCTGGACTTCGTGCCCCGCTGGGGCGTGCTCTACAATACCCGCCACTGCCCCGGCCACCGGTACGCGGGCCGCGTGTTCATGTACAAGGGCGCGAGCGGACACCTCTTCAACGAGCACTACCTAAACGCCATGTTCCCCTTGTCTTCCGCGCGAGCTACCCTTACCATTCAAGAAGAAGCAGACGACGCAACCCCCACAATGCCGGCGATGAACAAGTTCCTGGACCAGATGGTCGACGTCGACACCACCACCGCGCAGCGCAGGGCCCGGAGCCTCAGTGTGGGTGGGAAAGATGTCATTGTCTCGAGGGCGCCGAGTCGGTACGGCAGACGCATGAGCGTGCAGGATGATTCCCAGAATGCGATTTGTGAAGGGAGTGGGCGGACGGTGAGGCAGTTGAGTAGGCTGTGGATGTATGTTGGGGGCGGCGGAGATGATGGGGCGGAGGAGGCACCGAGTGGGTGGGTTTTTGGGGGTCGAGTAGTATTTGGGACAACTGATGGAGTGAGGGTGGTGCGGTTGGGCGTGGGGTGGGGTGGGGTGGGGGGTGCACCTATATATAGAGGAAGCTTGTATCAGGCTTTACATTAGCATCCATAGCAAGCAACCTCACTCAGAACAAGCGTTCCAATTGACACGTGATGAGCTTTCTCAATCACATGAACTTTTAGAGGGTATCATGAACCATCTTGGCATACATCCGCTTCCATTCGCAACTCGAAGTACATGCAGACAGTGCCGAACCACCCCCTCACATCTATTTCTTCGCAGCAGTCGCCTCCTCAGCCTTCGCCTTCGCCCTCTTCTCCCTCACACCCACCAGCCTTGCATCCGAGCGCGCAATCCTGAGCTTCATATACGCATTCTCCTCGCCCTCATAATCGCCAATCGCGCCCTCCTCGACCTCAAAAGTGTTCTTGACAGTCGGCAGATGACGCACGATGTTGCCGCTCTTGACAGCCTCGAGATCCTCCTTGGACGCGTCGCCCTTCTTGGTCTGGCCCGCGCGGCGCGGGAACAGGATCAGCCGCTTCCTGTACTCTTGCAGACGCTCGACGTTCGCCTTGAGCGACTCCTCGGAGAGATTCTGCCGGCGCGGGTCCACGGAGATGCCGATGGTTGGCGCGAGCTTGCGCGGGATGCCGGCGGCTTTGAGCTCGGCGAGGGAGAAGCCGCGGCCGGCGCGGACGCGGCGGTTGCTGAAAGGGACTACTGTCAGCAGTTTTCGCGTGGTGTTGGTCCGGAGGCGAGAGGACGTACTACTTGATGGTCGGGCATCGCACGATGGGGCGGAGCTTGTCGACCGGGCGGGGAGCGATGGCGGCAGCCTTGGTCTTGCGAGCATCGCGACGGCGTTGCTTACGGCCGGGCTGGCGTGGGCGTTAGAGCGATGGATTCGTCGTGGGGGTCGCTGTTGCAGGCGCCACTGCTCTCATGGGAGTGAGAGGGGAATTACCTGATCGAAGTGCACGCGGACACGGCGCTGCCAGTCCTTGCGGAAGTGGTTGTGCGCTGGAGGGCTGGTTAGTGTCTGACTTTCTCTATGGACAATGCGGTCGTTGGGGATGGGATTGAAAGTCGGTAGCTGGAGCGACCCGTTGTACAGGACGTTGTCAGAAGGGTAAAGGACATACGGATCTGCTGGTTGTGCTTGATAGCCATTTTGGCGGTTGGCAATCAGTGCTTTGAGCGTCGGTGTCTTGAAGTCGTCGCTGTCGTGCACACTGAGGTTTTCGCGGATGTGTGAGCTTGGATCGCCAAGGCTCGCTTGGAGTTCTATCTGGTCACGTGCTCCCGACCACCTTGTTGCCTCAGCGCCTTAGAAACAAGGACACACTTTGGGCGTTCCGCGTCATCCCCCGTTGGAGCTCGGCGCCGAGAGCTCTGCACATCAACCACACCAGCAGCCGACAAGACGAGGCAGCTGATATCCTAGCTTACACGATGGACCGCCCTTATCTTCCGCGTTGCCGTCTTGCTCCACAGACCAGCCCATGGCTCTCCTCCGTCAAGCAACCCTCGAACGTCTCCCCTCGACTGGAACGAACACGCACCGAGCCCCAGAACCCCCATTTCGAGATTGAACCCGCGTGATCCTCCTCCGATCCGGACATGTCAGACGCTGGGCGCCGCCTAAGCCGCCACGATAAAGATGTAGACCTTGAGAAAGCTGCCTCCGCAGAGTCGTCTCAACCCTCAACCTCCTCGACAGAACCTAGCCAAGCTGCAGCATGCCGGCGGCAGCAGCGCGATCGTCAACCTATGCCCCTCGACAGCGAATCGAGCAAAATGGCGGATGAGGGGCAGGACTTGGAGCAGAAGAGGAGTCAGAGCTTGGCTGACTACGGGAGAGATGCCTGGGTGGGAAGTGAGTTGAGGCTGAAGCTGAAGGAGAGGGTGCGGCATTTTACTTGGACGTGGTTTACCATGACTATGGCGACAGGGGGAATTGCCAATGTGCTGAGTACTGGTGGGTGGTCTTCTTGTTGTATCGTTGTGTAATCTCGTACGACTGTCAGCCCTATGCAGCCCTGTCATCATCCTTTACTTGGGGCTACCAGTCGTCCTTCAGGTTCCACAAGGTCTAACATAGTTACTGCGAGCTCCAGTACCGTATCGTTTCGACGGCATATACGAAATTGGCTGCACATTCCTCCTCCTGAATATAGTTCTGTTCATCTTCAATGTCTTCATGATCGGCACGCGCTTCTATCTCTACCCTTCCACTTTCAAGTCGAGCTTCCTGCACCCGACGGAATCTCTTTTCGTTCCAGCGGCTGTCATCAGCTTCGGCACAATCATGATCAACATCGTACAGTATGGGGTCGGTAACAGGACTGGGCTCTGGCTGGAAAAGACTATGATTATTATGTATTGGATATACTGTGCTCTAGCTATGTTGTTCTCTTGCGGGATCTACCTCATCATGTAGGTGGTCCCTCTCCTCCCAGGTTCCACTTTCAAAACAGCTACTCCAGAAACTGTAATTTGATAGAGACTAACCTCCCCAGGTGGTCCACCCAAACGTTCACAATCTCCCGCATGACCCCTGTCTGGATCTTCCCTGCATACCCATTGTTACTCGTAGGCCCTTACGCTGGCAGCCTGTGCGCTCACGTCTCCCCTGAAACTGCAATCCAAGTCATCGTCAGCGGCTTCATCCTCCAGGGCGTCGGCTTCATGGTGGCGCTTATGGTCTACGCGGCGTTCATTTACCGCCTCATGACGCAAAAGCTGCCGACGGAGAGTCTGCGGCCTGGCATGTTCATCAGCGTCGGGCCATCCGGGTTCACGACCGCGGGCATTATTGCGATGGCTCAGACGCTGCCGAAGGTCATTCCGGAGGGCTTTATGGGGAATGGAAGGCTTGCTGGCGAGGTGTCGGCGGTTATGGCGAGTTGGTGGGGGATCTGGCTTTGGGGGTTCGTAGCCTTCTCATCCCCGCGATACAGTTGATGTCCGAGTAAGAGAGCTAACGATGCCCAACAACACAGACTAGCCCTCTGGTTCTTCCTCGTTTCCTTGGGCGCCCACTACTCGTGCGTCTCGAACCACCGTATGGACTTCGCAATGACGTGGTACTCGTTCATCTTCCCCAACACGGCCCTCGTCACCGCCACCTTCGCCGTCGCAACCGCGCTGCAGGGGAACACCGGCTTCCGTGTCCTCGGTTGCATCTTGACGGTCCTACTCATCGCGGCGTGGGGCTGGGTGTTTGGCATGATGGTCAGAGCGGTCGTGCTGAAGCAGATCTTGTGGCCGGATATGCAGGAGGATAGGGATGAGGGCGGGTGGAAGAGGGTTGCTGTTGAGGCGCAGCGGAGGGAGGGTAGGGGAAGGGGAGGAGGCGAGGGAGAGGGCTGGTGCAACTGAACCGGGAGGATGCTACAGTTACTCGGCGGCCGAGTGATACGAGGCCAGCTGCTGATCACGGGTATGGTGATGGGGAGAAGAGGGGATAGGAAACTGTAATCTGTAAATGTTCCTAAACTTGGTCAATCGGACATCTCGCATGGATAATGGCTTCTGTTGACACTTTCCTACCTATGTTTACCTTACCGTCTGAGCACACGGCGCGTAACTCAGCCTCTTGCGGAAGGTGACGCGGCGGCACTGCCCGAGCCGCCTGCCGTTCCAATCTCCCCTCTCTCCAACCCCACCAGCCTCACATGGTGAGAGCCAGCAGGATACCAGGCTGCCATGCAAGTCAAGTATTTACTTTACCACCCGCCAGGACAGCGCCTTCCACGCTCAACTGGCAACCTTCTCCCTCCATGTGATCCTTCTCGATCGTCCTGTTTCTATCCTCCCAGTCCACCACCACACAATTCACCGATCAATCCACCACATATTCCTACTCTTCAACATACCAGGTCATAGTCATGGCCTCCTCCGACCACGGCATCGACACAGACGCCGACACTGACCACAATGCCAACGTCGAATCCCCACATCCCGCTCAAGACCGCGTCCTCGGCACCACCGAGCTCCACGAACTCATCCTCCTCCACCTCCCCATCCAGGACCTCCTCCTACGCGTGCAGCGCGTCAGCCGAGCGTGGCGAGACCTCATCGCCGGCTCGCCAGCGCTGCAATTCGCGCTCTTCCTGCGGGCGGAGCCGGGGCCGGTGCCTTACCACCTGCACGGAGAGACATCGATGGAGACCGAAATCGGGGCAGGGAACGAGAACGCGACAGACGCGGGCACGGGCACGAGCGCAGCACCTCCAGATACTATCAACCTTCCAGGAGTTGAGCATGTTTACGCGATCCCGGCTGCAAGGGCAGCGGCAGCGGCAGCAGCAGCGGCAGCAACAGACAACGAGCCCCGCCCGACCCCCTGCGGCTACGGCTCAACCCCCTCCTCCAGCGCCCCTTCATCATCGGCTGGGAGTCCCGCGCCGACGGGACGCAGAAGCTGTGGCTCAGCATGCGGGACGAGTTCCGCGAGTCGCTGCTCGAGCACAGGCAGGCGACTTGGCGGCGCATGCTGCTGATGCAGCCGCCGCACCCGTACGAGATACGGTGTGCGGGCGAGGTCAGAAGGATCAGAGGGAGGAGGGTCAGCGGCACGAGTGTCAGTTTGCCGGTGCCGGGACATATGCCCGTGGGCGAGGCGGTGGAGAAGGGGAGGGGATTTTGGAGATCGAGGTTGAGAGGCAGAGGGAGCCCTTGAGGAGGTTGAGGTGGACGAGCGGAAATGGACCGGGTGCACCGGATGTGTGGGTTAGGGGTAGAGGGAGTAGAGGGGGCAGAGGGGGTTAAGGGAGGGTTTAGAGAAAGCTGGAGGGATTACTAGGGCGGCATCCTTTCGCTGTGGAGGGTGGGTCGACACGGAGGCAGATATATCGCCTGAGAGGACATTCTTACGAACTTGGAAGATGTCTAGGGTATTCTGTTACTGGTATGATTTCAGATCCTATTCGATGCGAGTCGGCATTTGCTTACTATGCCCTCAGCTTCATCCTGTTGACCGTTATCGGAGCGGCGGTACGGGCCACTCTCAGCAGATACAAACGACTAAAACCAGACGGCTACGTGGAGTGAAAGCCGCTGGATTGTGAGATTGCGCCAGGTCGATCGCGGGTTGGTATCAAAAGTATCACCTCATTGTTAAGACAGAAAATGCAAGCAGCAAGGGATTCTATCCTGACATAAGTCAAGATGAACTCCATTGGTTTGGTACTCCGTGTCAATTCACTACTGTTTAATTGATACAAGCGCTCATTAGGGTTGTTACAAGTGGAAATGGATTCAACCTGCTCTCAGCTCAATACTATATGATTATGTTGAACCGTGTAGATCGAAGGGCACAGACGAGTGACTGTGCCTCTCGAGTCAGATTCTCGAGAAGTGGTTATACCCAGACTTACTATGCGGATATCCCGAATGGGAGGTCGGCGGGAGGCTGGCGGCTGCAGGGAACCGCAGTTGAGGCCACTTGCATATGGAGGGTCCGGTCGTGATGGCTTCTCTTTCCATTGCAGCTTTACCATTGACATGAAGAACTTTGTAGTGTTCATGCAATATTCCCATTGCCGTGAATTGCATCCTCGTAATTCGCAATGGTGATGTTCATGATGGCGACGGAGTTAAAATTAGATGTGCCGGGATCAAGGGTGAGTAAAGAAATAGGCTGCGGGATGAGAACCGGGCTGCGCAGCTGAAGAGCCGCGACGTGATATTTAACTAAACCTTGAATGTTACCCCAGAAAGTTGCCCCCTGCCAGCAAATGCAGGAGGGAGGCTGAACCAGCAACACCAAGTTGCCGTCGCCTCAATCTTCTCCACCACCCGTTTTCGTTTCCTTCTCTACTAACAGCATTCACCCACCGGACAGGTCGTTTGCGTGGACTTCGCAAGCGTCTCTATTGTTTACTCAGTCACTCGTTTCGAGAGGGAGCAGGAGCTACAGGACTTTTCGGTGACGCGCGTTCTTGCTTGTATCCTCAACCACCAAAACACCGAGCCGTTGAGTCGAAGTCGAACAGCAGCGAACGGTATTGCTCAATCCATTCGGACACGACAGTCATACATACCTTCCGCTTGCGCCTCGAGAAGCTGTTGCAGGGCGACTTCGACGTATAGGCACGCAGTCATAACCCACAATGCGGCCAACACAACTCCTCGCAACCGTCTTCGCCGTCTCCTCCCTCACATCCGCCTGGCCATGGCCCGAATCGTTCGGCGAATTGGAGGCGGTACAGAACATAGAAGCGATGTTACATAGACGGCAGAATACAGCAACAGGTGGGTCGTGGGATTTCCAATAATGAAGTGGCGTTTTCGAATTACCGTCTGACCTGTCTACCACAGCCCGCCAAACCGCAGAGCCAACAGCAGAAGAGACCACCGCCGAGTCTGCGGCGGCCAGCGAAACCGCCACTGCAAGCGAGACAGCCACAGCATCGGGCAGCGAAGCAGCACCAACATCCGACGAAGCAGCCGCCACCTCTGATTCCTCAGACTCAGACTCAACCGCCACGACCACCGGCACACGACGAACGACGGGGACGATAACGGCGACCGGGACGGTCAGGTCAGGCACACGAACCGCAGGCAACAACACCGCAACAGCGACCGAGTTCGATCCTCGCCTCCCCGCCGGCGGCATCTCAATGATTACACCCGCCGCCATCAGCGGGGCCCAATACTACAAGATCGGTGACTACGTAAGCTTCGCCTGGAACTACACCTCTCTCGAGGTGACCCCTTCAGCCATCGACATTCTGGCGTCGTGCTCCGCGAACCAGGCGACGTACACACTGGCGCTGAACCAGACGGTAGAGCCGACGGGGTCGCTGGTGTGGAATACGAAGGACACGGATGACAAGGACCCTTTGTTGACATCGACCTATACTCTCATCATCTACGATTCCGAGAGCGAGGTTAGTGCGGCGCCGGCGGCCGGATACTTGGCGCCGTTCAGGCAGTTTAGCTTTGGCATGTATCAGCCGCAGAAGTATACACCGCTGGCTCGTAAGTCCTCCAGATATTCCTTCTCCTGCGCTCCAATTACAGCAATTGAGCACATGGCTAACCATCACATCCCCGCAGAGTTCAACTGCGCCACCTGCCTTAAGAACGGCGGCATGAGCTCCATCGAGCGACAAGCTCTTACCGTCATTGGTGGCATGGGCATCATCACTGTGCTCTCTTTCACCTGGTTTGCCGGCGGCTTTGGCGTCTTCTAAGCTGTTTCTTTGACGTTGCTTTCCGTCTTGATCTATCACATCTAGTAATTAGCATTGGGAGTGGCGCTACATTCTTTCTCCATCGTTCGCTATGTGCATATTACTGAGAAGGTTTCCGATTGATTTGTGCTACTTAGGCTCATATTGTTGCTGGGAGGCGTTCGGGATGGGTCTAAAACTGGAGGGCTGTAATGATGAAAAGAGTGGATCACACAGTACGTTACCACAGATAATCATTCTTACTCAAATGTAAAAATCACAATACCAGAGCCATGTTGTGCAATGCAGATTTCTGCCTCGATTTTGAGCTAGCTCAACTGGTATCATGCAAGATGGCCGCAGCCGAATGAAGCTCCCGACCACTGTGCAGTTGGATCTATCCTGGATTTCCTCTCCTGTCCCGCGACAATGCTCAGCCCTCATACCAAAAACCCCTCACCTATCACACCCAGCCCTATTCCACCAAACTACCTATACTCCTCCTTGAGCACCCACCTCGCCCTCCCCCTCCCGCCCCTCTCAAGCGTCGCAATCCGCTTCAACATCTCCTTGAACTCCGCAGTCCGTTGCTCAGTCCCACAAAAGCGGTTGAAATGGTCAATCAGCATCTGTGTATACACTGTTCCGCCATGCGCGCGCAGGTAGTCGCGGATGAGAATGAGGAAATCTTTGCCACGCGGCTGTTGCTGCGACGGGGTCGATGCACGAGACGAAGACGGCGACGGGTTTGCGCTAAGGCGGTTGGGGGTATTGAGCCCTTGTCGCGCGGCGAGATTCGACAAGATAGACGACGAGGACGGTCCACCGCCACGGCCAGCGCCGCCGCCGAAACCACCGCGGCTGCCTCCGATGCCGCGGGGGCGTTCCTCGGGTCGCCCGGCGGTGCCGACCACGCCGGTCCAGGTGGGTGTCCCGATGGGCACAGTCCGAGCGACTTCGCCAGCGCGCTGGAGCTGACGCGCGGCATCTGCGGCGACGCGGCGGGCTTCGCGGGCGATGATCTCAGGGTCTGCGCGGACTTTGGGTTTGCTGCTCGTGGAGTCGATGATGGTGTCGTGGTTGAGGGCGCTGTGGACGCCGGAGCGGGCGAAGATGGTTGAGAGGAGGCGGTCATCGGAGGCGGAACCTTTGGGGGCTTCGCCATCTGCAGGGGCGGGGTTGAGGGAGGCTGGGGAGTGTCTGCTGGTGCGTAGTTTTCGTGGCGGGCGATGCCTATGACCTTGGTGAGGTCGTTTGGGTTGGTCGGAGCATTGGCTTTGCTGCTTGTGTCGCTCTCGGTTGGCGGTGTAGGTATGCCTTGTTCTTTTGCGCTAGGTTGCTTGTCTGAGAAGCGGACTTCTGTGCCTTTGAACAAAGACCCAGTTTCTGTCTCGCCGTCATTCTCTGTGCCGAGCGTGAACAGGTCGTGCAGGTCCCGCAGCTGAAACGTGGTCCGTTGTTTGGGGTCTCTGAGGATCTTGTTGGATAGGAACTGCTTGAAGATCTGCCGGTGGTATATCTTCTCTTCGACCGTGCCTGCAGTCATGAGACGATATATCTCCACCTCCCTCTTCTGGCCCAGACGCCAAGCCCGCTCTCGGGCCTGAACGTCAGTGGATGGATTCCAATCCGGATCGTAGATGATGACCCGATCAGCACCAGTCAAATTGACTCCAAGGCCTCCGACTTTAGTCGTGAGGAGGAAGACATGGAGGTCCGGGTCATTGTTGAACTCATCAACCATGCTCTGGCGGTTCTTGATCGCAGTGGTTCCATCCATGCGCCTGTAGTTGAAGCCTTGAAGTCCCTTGATGAACTTCTCAAGGATATCCAGCATAATACGGTGCTGAGCAAAGAGCAGGGTCTTGTGGCCGCCTTTCTTCCAGATCTCCAACAGGGCTTTCACGACCTGCATCTTGCCAGACTTTGAAGGGTTGCCATAGTTGTAGCCTGCCTTCAGCGAGAGCGTTTTGTGCTGCACCAGATCCGGATGATTACAAATTTTGCGGAGGATGTCAATACCGAACATAGCCTCCCGCTTGCCATCGTTGATTGCGTTCATCTCTTGCGAACTCAGAAAGTCCTCATACTCGCGCCGTTGAATCTTCGTCAACTTACAGAACAGAACGCGTTCAGTTTTCTTAGGAAGATCAGCAGCAACATCAACTTTGAAGCGCTGCAGGAGATAAGGACTGATGGTGTCCTTCAGTGTCTGCGCACAGTTCATGGCGGTCTCGACCTGAAGGTTGGACGCATTCGCATACCCACCAAGCCGGATTGGGTTCTCATAAAGCGTGCGGAAGTCCACGAGTGTTCCCAGGCGCATTGGAAAGACAAAGTCGAACAGCGACCAGAGCTCCGTGAGGTTGTTCTGCATGGGTGTTCCTGACAGAATAACTCGATTTGCGGTCCTGAGCTCCTTGCAGTCTATCGTGATGCCAGCGTTCGGATTTCGGATCTTATGACCTTCATCCAAGACAGCGTACTCCCAATCAGTCGGAATCAGAAACTCATGATAGCTCTGCAGCCCGGAGTAAGTGGTGACAAGGACATGACCATCACGCTTGACCCTTTCGACAATCCGCCTGGCAGCTTTCTCGCCCTTTGTCCTCTTCTTGGTATTGTTCCAATCCCTTGATTCCAACTCTTCCTCCATTGCTGTTTCGCGTCGGATGTCCATCATACCGCTACCAGATGTGTGCAGGATGGATACTCGAAGGGGCGGCCACCACCGATGGAACTCATTGACCCATTGTTTCATGACTGTAGCAGGAGTGACGACAATTATAGGTTTCGTGAGCTTCTTGGAGTGATGTAGGCCAGCCAGGAAGGAGATGACTTGGATGGTCTTCCCAAGCCCCATCTCATCACCAATGATACCGCCTACTTGCTGTGTGTACAGTTCATAGAGCCACTGCACCCCAGTCTTTTGGTAGTCGAACAGCGATGGCCAGATGTCGCCAGGCATGCGGAAACCATCCCCTAGTTCAGTGTCTGGTCGTGTTGGGTGCGGCTTGTACCACTCTTCTTCTTCTTCTGCTTCCGCTACATCCTCTGCCGGAGTAGCTGTATCAGCATCAGACATCCGAGAATCTGCGTCGGCCTCAGAAGCGCGCTTTCTAGCTTGCGCCTTTCGCCGAGCTTCACTCCGTCGCTGCACCCAGCTCTGCAGCCGTGCCTGATACACACGCTCGTCCCCATCGTCGATGCCTGTCAAGTCTTCCTTCTCCGCAGCTACGGGTGTTTTCTTCGCTTTGCTTGGCGGAAGTTTGCGCTTCTTTTGGGGTGCTGTATCCATGGAGAAGTCGTCGTCGAAATCGTCCTCCTCCGCTTCCACGTCATCAGTGAATGCCGCCTCAGGGTCATTTGCGTCCGTGTCAACCGCTTCATCCGTCACGCCTCCCACAGAGCTTGCCGTATCAACCTCGATTTTAGCCCTGGCTTCCCGTCTACTCTCAAGCCGTCTCCGTTTCGATGCTCGTTCGGTCGGGAAATCCGCAACGGAGCTGGTATCGCTGGTCTCGTCTTCCGCAAACCCAGGCCGGAGAAGATTGCGATGTGACATCGGCTGTGCAGCTGCCTCTTGCTGAGCATCGTCCTGTACCTCCTCTTCTTCAACCTCGGCATCAAGCATGACATCTGCAAGGTTCGAGGATGCGCGAGGCAGAGATGCCATCTTAGAGAAGGGCGTGATTTTACCAGTTCTGATCAAGAAGTCCCTCCTGCTCTCGCCGGGTAAAGGTCCACCAGTGGCCCCATGAGGCGCTTCCGCTTCGCCACCTGCATCGTGCCGATCGCTAATACGCTTCTGTATCTGCTCGAGCTCTGTGTCTAGGTTGCGTATCCGCTCCTCCGTTTCTGCAATGTCGGACCGTATCTTATTTTTGATGATTGATCCACCCGGTCCGTCGAGACGTTGCTTTAGCTTCGCGAGCTGATTCGCGTATCGCTGTCTCTCCGACTGAGTCTTCTCCAGACGCTTCTTGTCTCGCTCGTCCGCCTGCTCGGTCAGTAGCTGGTCTGCTTGCCGGCCGATGTCGCGCTCGAGATCATCCTGATCACGGACGCCAGTCGCAAGGAGCTTCAGCCTTGCTTCTGCGTCTTCGGTATCGCTGAGCCGCTCTCTCTCCGCTCCTTCACCTCGGTCCCCGTCCTTGACCTGAGTCGAGTCGCCCTCCTTCGAGCCCGGCTCGTTGCCCACTTGATCATCTCTTCCTTGTCCGTCGAGGGTCGATTCGCTGTCTGCGAGGTATGGCTGTGCGCCTAGCTCAGGCTCCGAGTCTTGTACCATTATAGCGACCGTGTTCTATGGCTATAGACTCTAGGACAGAGGTTGGTTTTGGTGTGGGTATGGTCGAGGGCGAGAGTGCGCGCGAGGATGTCGTTGAAGGCCGGTCGACTTCTGGAACCTTTTTCTTTGTATTGAGCGTCGGCTTCCGACAGCGAGCGACAGTAGTAGGAGGGGCGGAAGGACGTCTCACAGCAAGCTGCCTGCGTTTGCTGTGCTGGCAGAACGGATGGCGGACGTCGATAGCGATGAAGACTGTCGCCTCTCGTCGAGTCATGCATTAAGCTTTGGCAATGCTTTGCGTCATGCGACGACTCGTCGGCAGTCAAGGTGCCGGCATTCGGCACGTGAGCTGCTCGAGGCGTGGCTTTTTTCGTAGTCTTCACTAATGCTGTCACGGGCAGTAATTTTACTCGGGCTTGAGGACTTCACATTCATTAGAGATCGTCGAGGACCGCACTGACATCCACCATCGCTATTTTCCAGCGCAAGGGCGCATAGTGGATAAGTTGAACACCTGGCGGAGGTGAGCGGCATGCAAGCCATCACTTCGAGAACGCAGTTGTTTGACACTCCTCAAAATGTATGTTCACTCTCTTGTATTCATTCTACTCCTACATCGTCCTCCGTGACGCATCACTCATGTCTATGAGATGGCCTGTGTCACGCCCTGTCCGACACCCAAGGACATCGCTGAGCAAACAACCGCACTTTTAACCCGAGGTATCATAACGAAGGAAACCAGAAAGAAGCGCAGATGAAACGCTGAAAAGCTCAAGAAGCAAGGCGCGAGAAATGTACTGAGGGTACTAGTGGACCAAAGCCCAGACAATCTTCTAAACATACACTAACACTGTCCGCTAAAGGAATAGAATCCGCACATAGCTGGCTGTACTTCCTCCTTCTGAGTGAAAGACTTTTCGTGTGGAATTGAAAAGGTCGTAACTTCGTTAGTTCATGACGCATGGGTAGTGTAAACCTCATTCCGCCAATTCGCACATCAGGCGAGAATTTCTCCTGACCAGGTCCGGGTCATGGAATAAAAACCAAGGTTGTCTTGAAAAAGAGCTTCGAGAACCGAACTTGGGATCTCTAGGGACGGAAATGTGCAGAGGTGAGGTAAGCTCACGCCGGGCTCTGGGTGCGTCGATGACCGGCGCCATGAGGTTTAGTCAACGCCTTCCGAGCAAGCGGGCTGGCCTGCGTACCAGCCGCATTGGATGTCTTTCTTTTCCGTATCGGCGTGATCGTGCTCTTCGCCGACTTGCCCTTCCGAAGGGGTTGGTGAATGGACGCGCGCATTGCTGGATGTTGTGGCAGACGAGAGATGTCGCGGTACTTATGCTGGTTACTCCGGAATGCGCCGACCGGAACGCGGTCGAAGTGCTCTAACAACGTGTGTGACGCATTACGCTGGTTGAGATCCTCTACGGGTTTAGCTGTGGTGGCAGCGGGATGAGTGAGGGTTGAAGTTGCTGGGGACGCAAGCCCATCGTCATCAGCCATATCTTCATCGGTATCATCATCGCCAAACTCGAGCAGATCGTAGAGATTTAGGTTGGCTTCTCCGTCATCATCATCGTCATCTTCGTCCTCTTCGAAGGTGACTGGAAGGAAGGTACCATCAGGGTTGACTCTCGTCCAAGGGCCGGTAGAGTTTTGAGGTGGGAATGTCTGCTGAGGAATGAAAGAATCGAAAATGCCGTCTCTTGGATCCATTCCGAACACACCACCAAGCACAACGTTCAGACCGACGGGGCTCTGTAGCGATCGCTCACTGAAGTCGCTCTCCTCGGCAGGATACGGTTGAGACGAAGTACGTGGGGAACCATCAGCGACACTGCTGGCGCTGCTGCCGTTGAGCGACAGCATGTTATTCCTGGCTGTCGTGGAAGGAATGACCACCAGACGCTTTGCTACTGGGTCAAGAACACAGATAGCTTTAGTCGGATCCACAGCCCACGATCCCATAACAGGACCCTTTTGCCGCGAAGGCGTAGCTGGGCCATTTTTTCTGGGGAAGGGCTTCGGGGTGGCGGTCTTGTCCGTAACACTAGATGACGGCCGGCGACGGAGCAGGGCACTTGGATGGCGCACGGTGGCTGAAGGTGGGAGCTCTTCATCAGTTGTATCGCCATCATCGGCTGCGTAAGTAGGTTAGCTAGAACAGGCGAAGCGGCAGGAGCACTCATACTTTCGTAACCGCTAGACTCCATGTCAGAATCTGGCGATGCGGATCCAATTCCTTCATAGTCGCGCTCTTCCGTGAAATCCCAGTAAGAATTTTCCCCATCGCTGGCAGCAGCTCCGCCGAAGTCCGTGTCGCCATCGTTCTCAATCATAGAGCGAAATCCAGGCGCAAGACTTGCCTGATCAAGCAAGAGATCGGGGAAGTCGTCCGTCTCGTCACCTGAGCACGTACAACTTGTTTCATCTGAGTATCTGATGTTATCGTCGAACCGAACTCGCCTTGACGAGCCCTCCGACTGCGCTTTGTCAGGAGAAGTGATGTCGAAGTAAGCATCATGGTTGGATAACAAGTGAGCATCATTGAGACCCATGGCAGTGTCACCGAGACCAAAACCATCTAGAAATGACTCTTCACCAAACGGAGCAAAGTCCATGACATTGTCTGGGATCCCGGAGTAGAAGCTCGGAGTAAATATATCTGCTTCAGATTCAATGATCATCTTTTCCTTAAGCTTCTCGACATCTGGGTCGTCTTCCTCGGAGTCACTGATCTGATCTACGCCCTTGTACACTTCCTCATCATCATCCGAGATTTCTATCGCCTCATCGTCGTCGTTTCGATCAACGGCGCCTGGGTGTGGTCTTTCGAACGCCAGAAGTCCTGTTGCGTTGTTGCTGACTTTTCGAACAATCTTTTTGCGAGGGTAAATGGACGACGATCGCTCCATCTCATCGTCATTCGCCACCGTCAAGACCGAGTTTGTGCTGACGTTGCTGTATGTCCTCTTTTTCGTACGGGGGCGATGTTGCGAAGCGGCAGTGTTGCTGTGCTGTAGCCCCGCCCCGCGGATAATAGAATTGCTTGACTCTTGGTCGTTTTCATATACATGGCCAGCCCGGATTGCTGGGCGTTTCCCTTTACCAAGACCGGATCCGCCGGACGGGGCGCTTCGTTCTGGATCCTCCGACTCTTCTTCTTCTTCGTCCGGTTCGTCACTACTGTCTTCATCGTCGCCGCTGGGTTCGCCGTCAGTTGACGCGTCTTCTCCGAGACCAGCGCCTTCCTGCCTCACGGTGCTTTGCGACGAAACCGAATGCGCACGGCGGTGGGCCTTCTCAGAAACATTTCCATTACCGCCACTGAGTGTCTCGTGCCGCTTGGAAGGTGTCCCTACAAAGTCGGCGAGGACCGACGATCTGCCGCCGGGTGGCGCCATCTGGAGAAAAGACTCGTGCTTGGTGTGTCGAGGTTGTATGATTGATTGTTAGGCTATGGGTGTTGCGGTATGAGGAGATCTGTTTTGTCGAGAAAAGGTTGAGGAGGGAGCTCGAGAAGGCGCAGGTTGTAATATAATCGCGAGGCTCGGAGAGCTGTGAGTAGAAGCTCGTCTGTCGACGAGTAAGGATGGACAGTGTATGGCTGTGGTACTCAAGATGTCTTTCGACAAATATGAGTCTGCTGATTCGTCGTTGTTCGCTGGTTCAAACGGTGGAAAGCGCGGCAAGATCAGGTTTGCGGAGCTTCCTACTTATATGAATAAGATTTCTGGAAGTGAGCTCGATCACCTAAGCAACGTCTGCTCAAGGCAATTGACTGGTGTGATCTTCGTGGAGGTGTTGAAATTCTCGATGTGCTGGGCCGTACTGGAGGGCAACCGTGGGAAGCCCTCCAGCAAGGATTTACAGCTCAGCGACAGCCCGCGGCATTCTCCTCGACGAAAGCAGGTAAAGTGAATCTGGTTATGTGTCCTTTTGATTGATATTATGGCGACTTCGTTGTCTGTAGGCGGTTTGAGGGAGAAGAGGGAAGGGCCTGGAGGGGGAGGAGGACATTATTTTGCATGGAAAAGTTAGCGCGACGCTAGTGAGAAAGCGGTGAGCAAGATGCGTGGAGTCAGAGCGAGGCGGCCGGCGGCACCTGATTTGCAGCTCTCAGCTCTTGCTCGTCATAGGATGCAGGGGATATTTTTCAAAAGTCGAGAGGGGCACAGTTGGTTTAGCATCACTGGGTTAATTCCCGTCAATAGGAAGCACCAAAATTCATTTCAACGCTGCAGAGAAGAAACCCTCGCGTGCTCGCGCAGAAAGAGGCAGAGAGTCGTGTGAGGAAAAAACGTAAGGCCCCGCCAAAACGGCAGGGAAGCAGTCGAAATCTGCGGTTCAATTTGGCAGAATTCGATTTGGCGCCGAGGGGCAGCCTCGACGATCCAAGGGCCATTTGAAAAGCCCGTTGCGGCATCTATGCTCCAGCTTATTCAACACCAGATTCACGATCAAACTGGCTTCTGATCTTGCCAATCGTAGAGCAGCTAGACAATTCCATATGATAGAAAGCAGAAGATGTTTAGCAATCTAGCTTGTTAATGCACCAATCACCTAAGGTGTCTTTAATCTATGAGCTCTGTGCTTGGACTATACACCTCCAAGGCCACGAGTAGCTTTCCATGCGGCAACGGACTTTTTGCATGGCCCTTGATCCCTGGCCCATCTGCAGGCCGAACTCAAACTCGACCACCACTCACGAGGGGAGGAGGTACTCATCACTGTCATCAACGGCCTTGTTATCACATTGCAAAAGCTTCAGGTGAGGCTTCCAGTCTCCAAAGCCTGGCGGAGGTGAGTCTTCCAGTAATGCGCCTCTCCTCCTTGTGGGAGAGCCAGCCTCATGCTTTCACGTGCTCCGCCGTACCTTAAGCACCGATCTCAAACGCTCCATAGCCGAAGTCTCGGTAGAGAGGCGGTGTGGGTAGTGGACATGGGGCTTCTGCCATCGGGTGCAGTTATCGCATAACTGTTCGCGGAAGGATGTTGGGAAATCGTGTATCTGTATGCAAACTCATCTGTCTGTTTTTGCTTCTCGAGAAGCCCGAAACTGTCTCGCAACGGAGTAATTGGTTGTTTTTCACTTGAGTGCAGCTAGCGCGATGCGAATTGCATCCAGGTGCTCGCGTGCCTCTAGAAAACAATAGGACTGAATGGATGCTTAAAACGCTTGAATAAAACTCCCGGTGACATAGTGATGCGACCTGAAACGACTGTCCCAGAAGATGTTCTGTGAGACTCCGTGGTCAAAATAACGCCAACTGCAAACCGACAACAAAAAAGACTCTCCCAAGATGATGCAGGTAACGCTGGAGGTGCTGAGGAGCCCAGAGCGAGCTAGGAATTCCTTTGCCAAACGATCATCGTCTTTTGTAATGGCTAACCGTCTTCACCAATTCCGCTGTCAGGTGTAGATGAACGTAGCTTTTCCAGTCGAGCGGAGAGCACATTCTCCTCAAGTTCCGGGTAGCGCGTTAGCATCATTCTCAGATTCTTCGCCTGTGTGCTGTTGATATCCCAGAAATCCTTAGCGATGTGATTGCATAACAGCTTGCGCAAATCGTCGTCGGCATCCAGACCAGTCGGCGGCTCGTGGAACACAAAGTTGGTGACCATAAGGACCTCCGCGGCCGGCCATGGGCGAAGAACGCATATCTTGCGGACGACCAGTTGCATCATCTCTGGGAGCTGGACTTCCCGTGCGACATTGAAGGCACGGCCGCAGTCTAGGAGAGCATCGGCCTTCTGAGTGATGCTCTCTACGCCGTCCAGGCGCGGCTTGGGGTCATCATCATCCAGCAATTTTGGACTGAAATCTCCGTGAGTAAGGAACTCTGCGATGGGGTGGAACCGCGCAACGGTGAACGCGGAGTATAACGGTCTAGTGATGTGCCATCCGAGTGTGTCATCCCAGGTCATACACTCCGTCAGGTGCAGAAGTTCAGGCTTCGTAACGCTGCTTTTCGGAACGCGCACCGGCGTGCTATCCTCGCCAATGATGAAAGCCACTTTGCCGCCGTCCGGCCTGCTGCTTTCGTTAGTGCAAAATGCGAGTGCGTGTGTCAAAGCTGATTACTCACTCGAACAATGGCCCATCGCTCCGCATGACCACATCCTCCGATGACCCAGATTGCGGCTCTCGGTCAACTGTAGGCGGAGAATGCCTCTCGCGGGCTGGTGCGGAAACCTCTACAGACGAGGTTGGTGGTGCAGTCGGCTCGGGCGTCTGAGTCGAGAGGTTGGTGTGCTGACTCGACGACCAGGAAAGGGCCTCCTCATCGTCTTCCGGATCGCTCTCCGGTGGCGTGCTCAGAACTCTCCGGCTCCTACGAGGTTTCTTCGACGGCGGCTTAGCATCTGACTTTGCTGTTCTAGGGTCCTCAACTTCAGATGGTGTGTCGATTCCCGCTGAGGCAGGTTTCCGCTTTCTGCTGACAATCGGGGTAGGGGGTGGGGTTGGCTCGACCGGATAACGCTCTTCTTTCCTCTGTACCTTCTTGCGTGACGTTGGCGTTATCTGAGGCGGCGAAACAACCTCCGGGTCACTACGAGTTCCATCGCGCGCCTGGAGGCGCTCTGCAAGGATGCGTGATCGCCAGTAATCAAGATCAGGAACACCATTCTCGATTACGGCTCGGTATGCACTAGCCAATGCAGAAGACTTCACATCCAGTTCCATTTGGAAAAGACTGCTAGGCTCGAAGACGAAAAGGTCCTCGTAAGCCACCCATATGCTAACGACAGTCAGCCACCACGAATCAGTAAGGGTGAATCCGGACTCACAAGTTATGCTTGACCATCATGAACACGGGATAAACCTTCTTGCCCATCACTGCTTCCACGAAACTGCGTCTCTGAAAATCCTCTGGCAGCATGCTTACGTCGCAGATAACGCCGGGCCAGAACATTTCATCTGCGCGGTCTCTTCGAACGAGCCAGCTGATTCGCAGTCAGCCCACTGAGTAATGAAGCAGAACTGTGATGATCTTACTAGCTCCCGAGTTGAACCTCAGTACCGTCTGAAATTCTCTCATAAAGAACTGAGGAGGAAATCGAAGAATCCGTTCGTGAATTTGGCAGTGCCATAATGGTGGTCCTAACCGTTGGCTAGTGAAATCGCAGTGTGGCGAAATATGAATTGGAGCATGAGCTATGGTGGAAAGAGGGAGCGATCTAACGCTTGGTCACCACTAGGTGAAACACGAGTGAACGGGGGAAATGCTTTTGGCAAGCTACGATATCAAAGCCGTGTCAAAAGCAATGGGCGTCCTTCTTTGCCGAAGTTGCTGTTGAAGCGTTGTCGCTGACCGACTGTAGTGCGGTTGTTGAGGCGTAGGACAGAAGTGCTGTTGTAGCAGCGTCTAGAGTATTGAGGCCCGGTTGGAAGGAAGTTATTGAATAAATCAGATGGTATCTATAGGATGGTGATGAACGATAGAGGAAGCTCAAGCCAGCTCTTGGTCCTACGGGGTATGACGTGAGCAGTGTTACTGGATGAAGTTGATGGCGACAGGAGGTCGCAGATTTCGGTGGAACCTAGCTCCCAATGAGGACGTGAGGCTCTGACCTGGGGTGTTATAGGCAGCCACCACCTTGCTGCTTGAGGTGTTGGCGGAGTGAACGTCTTATCATTCAAAAGTCCAAGAGGCCAGTGAACCGCTAGCGTCGACGCCGCTGACTACAACCAAGACTTGTACCCTGAGCTGATGATCAAAACTCGATTTTGTTGGAAAGCGATGCGGTCCATCAAGAAGAGCCAGCACGTCAATGCTTATATTTGTCGAAACATGAAGAGAAGCTAAGGATTCGAAGTGCTCTAGAAAGACAATTGCAACAGCAGTTGTGAGGGTCTTGAAGAGACGTCGAGGGACAAGGTCCTGTCATTGAAGTCGTGCCTATGATCCTTGAAGGTAATCTAAGATCTTCTAAATAGCAAACGACGAGAAGTGCTTCTAAGTACCTATGGCGAAGTTGTATAGTCGTCTCTACACGACATCCAAAGATGGATAGTTTCACTTGCTGAAGTGCAGCGACAGAGATTGCATGACGATCAATAGTCACAGAAGAGAATAGACTCAACCATCGGCCTCATCCTCGGGGATGTCCGGGAGGGCTTTGCCGCATGCATCTCATGGTGAGAGAATAGGATATTCAGAGTCATGTTCGTACGCAGCTTGACGAAGTATGCCCGCAAGATTGCGTGGATATGTAACGAAGCAGCTTGAGTACGACGTTTTGAACAAGGCTTCAGGAACAATGGCAAAGAAGAGGATGTCAAGGAAAAACGAGTGTCACTATTAAGATTGAGATCTCTATTGTAGTGCTTCCAAGGTTGTGAGCTGTGAACGCCTAAGGCTGTCCAAGAAGGCCGTTGCCACATTGTAGCCGCTACCGTTTTTAAAACAAAGTCACGACTGAGAGACTTGGAGTCCTCTTGAGGGTGAAAGAACTAGACCGGTTCTATATGATAGAGATTGCGAGTTATTTAGTAGCGTAATACTCTCACGCGTCGACCACCGGAGACGTTTTTGGGCTAGGAACTGTGTGTTTGGATCATCCACCGCGATGTTCACGAGTGGCTTTCTATGCGGCAACGGCTTTTATGCTGATCCTTGACCCCAAAACAGGGTCTTGGAGAGACGGAAGGTTTTGGCGAGCATCTCGTTTCTCAAAGCTGGCTTCATCAACAACACTACCGAGAACTCGTACAGCTCACAATTCCTGCTCCTCCTACAGGCAGCAAATCAATGACACCGCCTTGAGGCTCTCTCGAACCATCACTAGCCTTCTGGCCATCAACACCGCCTAGAACCGCCAGCCCAAACACCTACCACTCGCCCACGATGCTCAACCTCTCCTCCCTCCAACCCCGGCAACTAGCCGCACAAATCCTCAATTTCGCTCTCGTCCTCAGCACAGCATTCATGCTATGGAAAGGCCTTTCCGTCGCCACCGACTCGCCCTCCCCGATCGTCGTAGTGCTCTCCGGCAGCATGGAGCCGGCGTTTCAGCGAGGAGACCTGCTATTCCTGTGGAACAGAGGCCAGGACACGCAGATTGGGGAAGTGGTTGTGTACAATGTGCGGGGAAAGGACATCCCGATTGTGCATCGGGTTGTTAGGCGGTTTGGTGGGGGGTGAGTCGCCGTGCCGCTCACACAAGATCACCGTCCAACTGGAACCTCCGCTGGTCCCGGATGGAGGAAGTTTTATGCTAATAGCTTCTCGGAAACGCAGGTCCAGTCCGCTCCGACTCCTCACAAAGGGCGACAACAACGCGGCAGACGACACGGAGCTATATGCGCGCGGACAGAGCTTCCTCAACAGGCAAAAGGACGTCATTGGCAGTGTTGTGGGCTACATCCCCTTCGTGGGATATGTTACTATCTTGCTGAGCGAGTATCCGTGGCTGAAGACGGTGATGTTGGGGCTGATGGGGTTGACGGTGGTGCTGCAGAGAGAATGAGGGATGTTTGTTATCAGGGATCCGGAGTTCATGAGTAGATCAAAAGCGCGCAGTTTGGCCAATGAATCAGGGCATCTCGGAAGAGGCGCTGCAGTTCTGTTGAGGGGGTTTGGTTGGTCTTCAGAACTAGCTGCCTACCATAGACTTGTATGGCTATGTATCGCAAGCCGATCAGCAAAAGCAATACCCATAGACTGCGCTGGCCGACACTGGTAGCACCAAAAGGACACAACTGCAGGAGGCGAGGATCGAACTCACGATTTCTGCCTTTCGAGTAGATGGGAGGGCAGCGTCTTACCACTAGACCACTCCTGCTGGTTAGGTTGAGGAGCTGACGCGATTGCTACGTGTGTGCTGGAAGCGTTGCTCTGACGCCAGCAAGCGGCGGTGGCGTACAGTGCGGCTTCCGGCAGCTGCCGCAGCAGCAGAAGAGAGCTGATGGTGCGAAGGGTACCTTAGCTGCTGCCTGCTTGTAGCCGAAACGGCGACCTTCCGAAAGACAGGGAAATAACCTGGAGCCACCTGTGAATGAAACGTGGGCGGCAGTGGGACAGATACTGGCATCAAGCAAATCCACTAAGAAATGTTGTTGTTTGGAAGAAGGAAGTCCACCCATTCTGTAGCTAGCTATTGTACAGAAATGGTGGGGAAAGCATTACCACCCATACCCCTAGCTCGTCATTCGCAAGATCCAGCAGCATGTCCGGTAGAAGTCTTTTAGCCGACATAAAGAACCCAGGCCCTCCCTCCACGCAAATGAACAACTCCGAAAGCAAAAGCAAGAGAAGTCTGATTCCGGCCATCCTCGCGCATCAGGTGCACTACAACATGCGGTCCGATCCACATACGAGGTGGTGCGGGATGGGTAAGACTAGATAGGCAGACAGTGACGAGCAAGAAAGCCCGTAATCGGCACGACGGGTGAGATGGCGACGGTGTCGTTCACTTGGATGTGGTCGTTGATTTGAGTTTACTCGGAGACTTCTTCCTCTTCGTCGGCATTCTAGGATAATCAGCAAGTAGTAGAAAGGGGCTAGTATGAACAGGGGTAACGTACAGCGCTGTAGGCTGCCTTCTCCTCCTCGTAGCGCTTCTTGTCGGCAACTGCCTTGGCCTCGTATGGCGCACGCTGCTTATCGTTCAGAGCCTTCCACTTCTCGCCCAGCATCTTACCGACATCGCCTTAACATCCTTGTCAGCACGTGAGAGACATGAGGGAGTATTGCGAGTACATACCGAATTTGATGCCGGGGTTGTCCTCGCGAACTTTCTCGCGCTGCTCATTGGCAAAGAACATGTATGCTGACAGCCCCGCTTTGGCGCGTTGGGATCTGTCCAATTTGTTAGTGTAGAACGGGAGGCCGGTGGAAATGCGACTCGCCCTTCTTCTTCTTGCCGGAATCGACCTTGGCGGCCTTGGCCTTGCGGGTCGTGGTCTTCTCCTTAGGCATGGTGGCTGTCGGAAAGAGCTGAGGAGTGTGTCGTATGGCTGTGTAATCGTGGTGTTAGAGCGGTTATTAAAGATGCGACTCAACGCAAGGCACTGGTGTCGATAGAAAGAGTAGCAGACGCAGGCGACCTCGAGAGCGCGCTTTATGTGCAGACTGCAAATTCAAACATCATCGGACGTCTAGCGCGAACCACGTTGACTCGTGGAGAGTCGCGCAGACCCAAGTCAAAACTCGTCAAGGTTGGGGTTGTCGCGTCATGCGAAGATGAAGTCGCGAGCTCTCGAGCTGAGGCGACAACAAACCAGAACAACAACATCAGGAAACATGGATACAGTTAGGTAGAAGACTTACTTAGAGACTTGATGCGACCGTCGAGAACACGCTGTGGGAGGTTTGCGACAACTGTGGTAGGATCTGTGGTCAGCGCGGGTTTGGATGCGACGGCGACGTCAGCTCGAAAGAGCGGATGAAGGCAGGAAACATGACGAAGGCAAGACGAATCAAGGCGAACGTCGCGGGAATCGCGGTGCAAAACGCGTCAATTGAGGGTATTGTGAAGTGTGGAAGCGTGGCATGTCAGGGACCGAGTCTTGTGAGGAGCACGAAAACCATCAAGTACTGACCGATAGAGCGTCCCTAAGAAATTTGGTAGGCAGCGTTGGAGAGGTGAGGGCTGGCAGTGTGAGCGCGCAGTGTGAGGAGAGCTCATATGAGAGAACCTTGGAACTGAGCGGGGGCGCGCTTGCCCAGGTGCATTCCTCATCACGCCGTGTTTACCGGACAATCTTCGGCGCGTGTGCGGGGGTGCAGCCTTGACTTCGAACGCGAAAGACTGCAGGTGTACCTTTGCTCTAGAGAACAACTACCAAGTATTTTGGCTCCTCCATCAACTTCTAATCAACTTCACTTTTAATCTCTTGTCGGCTGCTTCGTTGACCTGCGGATATTCCCACCTGCCCAGATTTCGGTTGGTCCATCGACTTTCCAGCTGCTTCGTTCTTAGCTCCTTCATCCACCTCAAGGGACTCGCTCCCTCTCCAAGCACGAAACAACCATGGCAGAAGCACAGGCCGCCAAAGCGAAGGCTGGCGCTGCCTTTTATATCACCCATATCGCGTGCGACTATGATTATCCCGCTCGCACTCCGTACCAAGTTCTAACAACCGCGCAGACCACCAAGCTCCCGACGGAGGAGAAGCTGGCGAAACTGGCAGAGAGGTCCGCATCGTGTCCCACGTTGAAGTTATGTTTTGAGAAGCTCCCACCAAATCCTCTCATAAAGGGATGTGGATCGGCATGAGGCCGGCTTCCGCCCCCAGTCACACGCAAACGGCCCTCTCGGAGAAGCCCAACTCCGTCAAGCAGGATAGGGATGCGAGTAGGAGGGTCATCTTCCTGATACCAAAGGTGCGCCGCAGAGACCAGGCCTGTGGAGGAAGGGGCTGCTTCGCTGATGGGGAGGTGGAGGTGGCCCGCCAGGCCAAGTTCGCTGAGCTTGACGCAGCGGAAAGTGGCGGCGGTAGAAGCACAGGCAATGGAGATTGCAGAGCGCAAGGCCGCACGCGAGCAGCGGGCTGCTTCGAGGAAGGCGGCACGTGAAGCCACGGACCAGTCTGAACAAGAGCAGGGAGGTATGAACGACTTTTGCCGTGCTGACAACTCTTGCCTTTCGCTGCCAAAGTGATGCTGCTATACTTCCAAGTGCTTGAAATGGCTCCTATAGACTGACGACTTGCGCCTCAATGAAGCCCAAGCGCGGTTGGGGTGGACTGTTGAAGTCCATGAATGATTTAATATGATGACTTGATCAACATCTACTTTATTATCTCGATTATTCCGTCATCATTCCAGAGACTGGCATCTAATGCCACTGGCGGTTCTGTTCTACGTCCGGCGAAGGCCATCTCAATGATGTCGGGGTTCTTCCGTCTCCGGCAAGCTGCCTTCAACCTCAACCTCACCTCAACCTCACCTCAACCTCGACCACTTCACATACATGTCTCGTTCTCTTGCCTAAATCGACCACGTCGATTCTCCCTCTAAATCAGTAGCAGTCACGAACATCTCTCGACTGCAGTAGCTATGGAGGACGAACCTTTCAATTCCTCCGACATCGAGATGGGGCCACCCCGCCGAGCCGTTGGGCGCACCTAGGCAAATAGAGTATCGAATCCATAGTCGCAAATGCAACAACGGACCAGCTCGCAAGCAAGAAGATGTCTCGGCACTTGGAAAACGTCACTGGCGCTCCCGGTACTATCAATATGCGGAACAGGTGGCTCAACCTGTTTGAATCATTCTGCAAGGAAACCCTGAAGCACAGGTCAGTACTTGGTGTCAAGCGTCTCACACGCTGAGGTAGATTTATGGGCTAACCGACAACCCCATAGGCCTGGCACCGTACCTGCTGGTCCCGACTTGGAAAGATTATTTCTGTCGGTTCCAACTCACCTGAACCCACTCGAAGGAAGAGATGGCGCCATCTCCTTCGGCTACCTCAAGCGTGGGCTTAGCTCGGTCATAGAAGGTCTCACGTTTCAACACACAGGCTTTCACCTCACGTCACGCGACTCGGTGCACATGAAGGCGGTGTTCTCGCAATACCTCAAGAATGGTAGAGTAACAGGAAGTCCCTCATACATCAGAGCAGCTTTGCTAATTCCGAGTGTTCAGGCGTCCTGACGAAGGATCCGACTCGCGAACAGCTTTGGCTCACCTGCGAAATCGTGCACCGTATGGCGACCGCTCTTCTCGACCACGGCCTCACACAAGGGACGTATTCATGGGACGTCCTTTTGTCGAAAACTTTGGGTCTTGTCCTACAAGCCGCGTTGTGCGCTAGAGCTGGTGACATACGGAGGTCGCGAGACTGGGAGGGCATGGAGTTCATGAGATATGAACACATTGACATCAGGCTCGTGGAGCGTGATGGAACCGAGCGACTGGCAGCGCTTGTCAACATCGCCTATTCAAAAGGCTTCAAGTGAGTTTTCCTGGACGCGCTGCTCTTATCCCACAGTGTTCCGGACTAGTCCGAATGACCTGGTCGTTCAGTGTCCTAGAGTTGAAACCTTGCAACTAACGGCCAACGTAGAGACGACCAGTCAAACAACCACAAAGCGGAGCTATGGGAGTTGGGGAGTGAGCACAACGCCGCTGATGCCATCAAGCTGATCATTGTCATGGCCTTGAGAACTGGCGCTGTCGCCGAAACCAGTTGGGACGCCTTGTACACAGCCATGCGAGGACGGTCGCCCAAAGCAATCGAATGGGCGCATCCGGAAAGACCGCTGTTTAACGCTTATCTCAGTGGCGGTGTCGGCATCGACTTCAGCCGCCCGGCACTAGCCAAGCAGCAGACGGCGACACTGCAGCTCGCAGGCGAACTCACAGGTCTCCTCTCAACACCATGGACACACGATTTACGGCGCGGCGCCGCAGCAGACATCGCGCACCTACCACAGCCTCTACTCTTTGGCACTTCAACCCCGGCGGTGGCGAGTGCGCTGGGACACCGCCCGAATACTGTGGGGAAAGCCCTCACGGACGAATATATCGGTCGCAGCCGAGAGGATAACTGGCTGCTCCGTCTCAATGCTGCAGAGAAGGACACAGCGCCCGACAACTTCGGTCCGACGTTCGGCGCAACGCCCTTCAGGCCAAGGAAGAGAAGCCCCGACGAGGTGATAGCTGCATGCGTGCGGCTCAACACGGACCCAAACGATCCAAATGCCCGCAAGAGGGCCAAGTATAGGCTGAGAGCCGAGATGAAGGAAGACTGGGTGAAAGAGAGCATCGCAGCGAGAGGGCAACAGCAACCCACCTCCAGCACTAGTACTTCGCCCGCCCGTACTGAGGCTAACACGCCACCAAACCTGGCTCCCTCCGACTTGGTTCCACCTCACCTCGTCCCGTGCAACATGGCTCCGCTAGACCCCACCGCACTCGACTCTGCTAGAATCGACGCTGTCGAAATTGACTCTGACCCCAACGTGTCACTCGATCCAGCGCTTCTCGTGCTGGGCGACTACTTCTTTGGCAGCAGTTCCGACGTTACCGCTTCCACGCCTGAAGTTGATCCAGACGTCGCGGCTGAGACCCTTTTCGTCCCCGACGCTAATGATGGTTTATCGGAAAACATGGCCTCGTTGGACAATATGGACGACCACGAAGCGGCAGACATCTTGACGTCGGACAGGGATGTGTTCGTCACGTATTTCTCCAAGATCAACACGATGGCGCTTTTCCATCGGCCCTGTGACAGCCGCACACCAAGAGGTTCATTGACCAGGTCGGCGGCAGCCGAGACCCGCCCACCGGGTTCATCTACGCTTGTCCAAACAAGCCATATGGCTGCACCTGGACCGGTCCGGCCAAGACCATGTGCAACGACTACTTCCGGAGCTGCAAGTCCACATCAACCGAAGCCCACCTTGCACTCGCCAAAGAGAAAGATATCAGTTCGTCCACATCAGCGGAAGCCCACCCTGAACCCGCCGAGGGGAGCCTGTTGAGTGCACCATGGACGGCTGCAAGTCCACTTTCAAAAGCAAACACTACTTGGCCGAGCACCTAAGACGTTACCATGGCCCACCTTTCACCGAACGAAGGTGCGGTGTAGCTGGGTGCGTCTCGGATGAGGTGTTCAAGACGCAGGGCGCGCTGGATAAACATTGCAGGGTTGCCCACTCCGGCTGGATCCCCACGAGATGCGGCGTTGCCGGTTGCAAGTGTTTGAGGGCGTTTGAGGATCCAAAGAAACTGCGTAGGCACCTCAGAACGGTGCACAAGCTAGACGACAAGGAAATGAAGCAGTACGAGCTGCTACATGGCAGCGTGTCCGGGGCAACAACGCAACGAGCTGCACCCGGATGAGTCCGAGTCCAATCAGTGCTGGGCCGCGAGAGGGGCGGTCTGTTTCGCTTCGGTAGCTCTAGCCAACTTGGCGTTGCTTCTCGCAGAGGGAGGGGGATTGACTGGGTCGATTGTGATCAACTCCGAGCGTAGGAACTTATCGTGTGACACGTTCAATGGTAAAATAGGGGACATGTTGCTGCCAAGTTCTTTGCATAAGCTATCATAGCTAGTTCATCATCTCAGACTACATTATATCGTAATCCTAGCTACAAGAAACTTACCGAGTTATACCTGCCAACACTTTGTTACTTAGTACCTGCAAACGGTTTTTCTCAAGAGGTTTCTTTTATAAGGGGTTCTCCCGCTCGGGACTGACTTCTCTTTCTAACGTTGAAACCCCCTTCCAAGTCTAATTTTCAAAGTTCGACGGCCTCGTCGATGTCATACCAGGATCAAAATTCAATCACGTGACTGCCGCGACTGCTATACACTACATGAGACGGGAGATCATGGTTGACAGCGAAACATCTTCACTCGCAAAGAACCTGGACGGTTTCGCAGTCTTGACCTGTCGTGGGGCCGTGGGCAATCATTTCGGTTGCTCGTCAGGTAGCCGTTGACACTATATTAATCAGTTGTCTCAAACAGTTAACTTCAGACGCGAGGCCAAGCAGAATTGAAGAAGAAAAGTCGACGCATTTTTAGCAGCAACGGTCGCAATAGCTTGCATCAACTATATCATTGAGCACGTGACCTTAGGCCGAGCCGCCCCAGTAACTGTTCCTTAATATCTTGGTCTGAAGTGGTGTTCTTCTCAGTCGGGACGGTGATGGATGTTGTGCACCCTCTGGCACACTCCAGGGGTGGCCACGAGCCAAGGGGCGCCGTTCGCAAATCCAGCGCCGTTGCCTTCGACGCTCGATCCTTGACGACGGGTTTCCTGAGTGACGGCGAGTCTAGCGGTAGATCTGACATGCTGTTGCCGTACCGAGTAACACTGTTAATCAGTAGTAAGTTGATACGACTGAAGACCTTAGCAGGCCGGCGCCTCTCATCCAAACCCTTCCTCGTCATCCATAACAAGATCTCTCAAGGTATCATCGCGCGCCCAGTCCACCCCGCTGCCTGCGATCACAGCGGAAGCGATGCCTTTCATGGTTCGCCATTCCCGACGCGACGCCTTGATCTGAGCGTCAAGACTTTCCAGCTTGGAGCGGAGTTTCGGGTCCTGCACTTCTTCGGTCTTCTCGGACTTTGTCTCTTCGGCAAGGGCCAGCAGAGTCTGCGCTAGCTCTCGGTTTCTCTCGTTGGCGATGGCATTTCCGCGCTCGGCCTTTGCGAGTTCTGCTGAAGCTGTGGAAAGCCTGGTTGTTATGTCGTTGTGCAACATGGCGAGAACGTCTCTATCATGAACCAAAGGGAGCAATCTCCTGAGCTTGAGTTAGCAAACATCGCTTTGGGGCTTCCCTCCCAATTACTGCACCTCTCAGCCGGATCGGCATTTGATCCTGCGTGAACGGCCTTAAGCACTGGATGAGTGATTAGGACGTTATGTATGATCTTGTTCCGCAGAGCATACGCTGCTCTGGCCTCCAGCAGCTCCTGCTCTGCGACAGCAAGCTGTGCTTGGATATCGTCATCTGACAGTGTTGATGTATCATAGGGTTGCACTAAATATAGTCAACATTGCAGCAGGGGTACTCAGGATGGTACCATACCCGCGTTCTGAGCCTCATACAAGCTGCACTCAAGGCGTAGCTCTTCCTCTTGATCAAATAGCGCGAGAATTAACTGCTCGCGTTCAGGCAGGACTGCGGTGTTGCCCTCCTTTTGCAGCAAGCTCAACACGTCATCCAGCTCGTTCTGCTGCATCATCTCGGTTATGGGGGCTCCTTGATCACCCATGTGGCTCTCCATTGATAAGAGCGAGTGATCTATTATCTGAATCTTGCAGTATCGTGTGATCGTGAACGTCGACGCGTGAACGGATGTAGTGACAATGAACTTAGTGACGGGAAACTTAGTACCAACACCGTCCGAGCCAGGACGTGCCTAGACTCTCATGAGCAAACTTTCATGCGCGGAATGAAATGTAATGGGACAACCTATGGAAACGGCTACTTCAGGAAAAGTCCTTCTAATCGGGGTGAGTGTTGAAGTTTATCGGTCGGTGATATCTAGCAGTTGTTCGCGTGGTTTGACGTGTTTGAGGGCTCCATCACATCCCGAGTACCTGGGTCATGCTTGGGGGACCGTTATTCTGCCCGCCGCTAAGAAGCTATCCCGCGGTGATCGTCTTCCATTAAGGGAGCTTCAACAGACTTGTACCTGAAGAACCGAGTGATAGCAAGGGGCGAGTCTGAGCTTTGAGGTAAGCAGTATCTAGTTGGTCGTCCTTGCTTCCATAACCATCCTCCAGAGGAGTTCGGAACATCGGCGGTGCAAGCGGAAGAGTGCTTGTAGAGATACCTAACAGACCACATGCACCTGCGCGATGCTGACTCCATAACCAGGCCCCGGAGAAGCGCATGTCCTTGCAACTCCTTGTAGCCCATACGGGTTCACGGCTCGATGCCGACCCTGCTTCCCTCAGCTCTCTAGACGCCCTACGCTCGTTTATCGCCAAAGCTACTTCCATACCACCGCATGATCAAATACTCCTTACCACGCGCGGCAAACATGTCAAGCTCCAAGCGCTCCTCACGGAGAAGGAGATCTTCGTATACGATCGGGACCTCTTTAGTCTACCACCGAACCACTCACCCGAATCTATAATCCCATCCACACAACTACCGGAACCGTTCACGCCCCCCGACCCGCCAGACACCCTATCGAATCAAAACGACTTGAAAGCATGGCAGGTCCTATTCAAAGCAAGACGAGATTGGGCTACAAGCTTGGTGGAGCGATGTCGGTCGATGTGCTCGGAAGCAAAGAAATACCTCGATGAGCGCACCATCGTCGACAAGGGCGTCCGCATCGCTACGGCCAATCACGAAGCTCATATCCGCAGCTTGGAGAAGAAGCACAAGGAGGCACAAGCGTGGTCTGAAGATGTGGTCAGGGAACAAGAGTTCAATATACAGTCATGGGAGGATGACTTGGCGCGGCTGCAGAGCATCCCTGCGAAAGCAGACTTTCGTCGTTTTATCTCAGGCGCACCCGACGACCCAACTCCGAAGCGGCCACGGAGAGTATCTGTTGGAGGCGCTTCGCTTGACACCTTCATAGATGTGGAGGCCGCGAAAAATGCAGTATCAACTAGCCAGTCAGTCACAAGCGCTCTGGAAAGGCGCGTGACAGGCATGGGTAATACAATCAAGAAACTCGCGTCGGATTACAGCGAGCTTATTGGAGCCATCGACCAAAGCCAGAACCGATCTGCGCTCGAGGAAGGTGACGAACCTGTCCGGCTGTTGCAGGAAATCGAGGTGGTTGCGAAGAAAGTTGCATCTGATTACGATCATGTTTTAACCCTTCCATCTGCCTCGAAGTCCGTAGCTCAAGTCTCCAAGATGGCATTGCTGCACACTCGCAATTATCTGCCAAGCATAGCCGAGTATAGTGTCGAGATGGACGAAGTCGTGCGGCGTGCTCTCAGTGAAAAGAACAACTCAGTCACCCACTTTGTCGAGCACATGCAAGCCATAGCAGCCATCGAGTCAACTTTGTCTTCTGTCAACTCCGAATTGTCTTCGCTTGACGTACCAGCCGATGGCTTAGAAGCTTTCGAAGTACTCGCGCTACTGTCGAGGCTGCCTTTCGTCTATGGATCCCTTCTTGTCGAGTCAATCAGGCGGCGGGAGTGGGCTGACAAGATGAAGCAGGATTCGTCTGTTCTTGCCGAGGAGATTGCAGGTTACAGAGAAGAAGAGGGCCGCCGGAGAAAAGGTGGTTGAAGAGCATTGGAGATGTTGTCAACCCTGACGCCTTGCAGGGCCAGATCCTTGGGGTGGAGATCAACTTGCAAGGAGACGACCAACGCTGGCCATACGTGACTCGACAGGAGCTTCAGGAATATCAGGATACGTTGCGCAGAGTCGGGGGCCAAGAGGCCACTTTAGAAGCTTTGGCACAGGCCATGAACACACTTGACAAGCCGGCAAAGCAGCGGGGCAAGCGTGTAGGAAACTTCAAATCCGGCAGCGTCCATGAAGCGGCTTTCGGCAACGGCTCCTCTATGCGAGGTGATGAGGAGATGAGGATGCTCATGGAGTCAAACACGAAGCTGGAGGAGGAGCTCAAGGGTCAGAAGAGTCGCGTACGCAAGCTCGAAGACCTACTCCATCGCCAAAGCCATGTCAAACGCCTATCAATTGGCGGTGGGTTCCAGCCACAAGCCGTTTCGAGCCCTGAGCCATTAACGCCGGAGCCTGCCAGGGATGTGATCTCACCACAACCGCAAAATGATCGGTCGCGTCGCTCTTCCGTTTCATCCCGTCGCTTCTCGTCAAACCAAGCAACAGACGAAAAGGCACTGACGCAGCGAATCCTCGGCCTTGAAGCGGAGCTGGCAGCAGAACGGGAGCACCGTGCCGGCATGGAGAAGGCTACCCTTTCTAAATTAGAAACTGGGGCGGACATGCAACGTCAAATTGAGGAAGCCAACTCCACGAAAAAAGATCTCATGGAGAATATGGAAGCCCAGCAGAAGGAGTTCTCGGAAGAAAGGCGGTCGCTTGAGGAAGAACTTACAAAATGTAGGATCAGGATCGAGGAGGTAGAGGATGAGCTTGACAGGATCCTCGGCAGCCGCCACAATGAGAGGACCGAGAATGACACGAAGACGAGGGTTCTTGCTGCCGAATTGGACGAAATCCGTAGAGACTCTGGCGACAGAATGCACCAAGCGCAGAGTCGTATTGAGGAGCTTGAGAATGCTCTTAATAAGCGTAACAAGGCAAATACCGAACACGTACGTGCACTGCGTGTCATCCGCTCGCACTTAACATCAGAAGACCCCTCCTCAGAGGATCAAGCAGACCTGGCATCCGATCTGGAGGCTCTCGTACAACGCTCATTGAACCGGGTAGAGGATCTGCAAGAAGCTCTCGCCAATGCCAGGTCGGAGAACGGAGAACTGTCCCACAAGCTTGAAGAGCAACAAGCTGAAATGGCCAAGGCGCAAGAAGCGGCGGCTACAGAGCACGCAAAAGTACTGTCACTTACGGCCGAACTCGAAGAAGAGCGAGGCCACTTGCAACAACTGCGGACCAAATTTGCCGAAGGCGAGACTGGCTCAGAAGCTCTACGCCAGCGGGTCGCCGAAGAAGAAAAGAGAGTGGGACGATTGTCGACCGAGCTTGCTGCCGCTAGATCCCACAACAACCATCTTGACCTTGAGCTGCTGTCCCTCCAGAAGAAACATTCGGTTCTCAAAGCCGACGCCAGCGCCAGCGGTGCACATATGTGGCAACGCCAATTGCGAGCTAAGGAGTTGACTCAAAGGCTATACGCCCAAAACGAGAGGCTGATCCGCCTTCTGGAAGACCTGGGGTTGATGGTCACCCAGCAGGATGATACCTTCCTTATCCAAAGGGCTCCAAAATCCGGGGCAAGCACCATACTGGCTGAATCGTCGCTGCCGATGACCCGCAGCGCGTCGACTCCATCGCCTGCGAGAAAGTCCTTCGATGGCGCCATGGATCTGCCATTGCTCGACTGGATGCACGAGGAGGACCCAGAAGCGGAGGCGGCGAGATATGCTGAGTACCTCAAAGCCATAAACCGCTTGAACCTCGACGTCGTAAGTGAAGTGGTCAAGAAGCGATGCAAAGACATGGAGCACACTGCTCGTAAATGGCAAAAAGAAGCCCGAGCTTACCGCGACAAGTCTCATCGCGCACAAAGTGAGGCGCACGAGAAGATTGCTTTTCGCTCATTTAAGGAAGGTGATCTAGCCCTGTTCCTGCCCACTCGAAATCAAGCTACCAGACCTTGGGCGGCGTTCAATGTTGGCGCTCCTCACTACTTCCTCCGCGAGCACGAGTCACATAGACTGCACAATAAGGAGTGGCTAGTTGCCCGCATCTCCAAAGTCGAAGAGCGCATCGTCGATCTCTCTAAGACTATGGACAGCGCTCGCTCCATCGCCGAGACCAGCGACGGCGGCGCATCCTTCGAAGATGACAATCCGTTCGAGCTCTCAGACGGCCTACGCTGGTACCTCCTTGACGCCGCTGAAGAAAAAGGTGGCGCGCCTACAACCCCAGGACTTGGTAAAAGCTCAATCGCCAGCGTGACCCGTGTAGACGCCAGAGGCAAAATCGGGCCTGAGGAGAAGGCGAAGAGCAAGTTGCCAGATGCTAGTAAGACCCTCAACAAAAGCCTCGAGAGCAGACGCAGCAGCGGGAACTCTAAGAAGAGCGCAAGTCTGCGCTCGCCGTCGATTACCAAGGCCGACTCTTCGGAAGCGCTGCTCGCAGACGCGCTGGAGGCGTCTAAGCTACCTCCTGCGAACGCTGGGCCCAGCCGACTGCGTGAGGAGAGCCATATGTCTGCTACGGGCTTAGGCGGCGTTGACACGGAGAACAACCCGAATGATGAGGTCAGAAAAGATTTGCTCTGGGGACCGTGAAGCAAAACAAGGCGGCTGACGAGCGAGTAGAAAGGACGTTCCGGATTGCCACACACAAGGTCAAACGCTGCCTCACCCACGAAGTCCGTGGATGCTTCTCCATTCAAATCTGCCGGGGCTTCGTTTCCCAAGTCCGCCGCGGAAGGGCCCGTTTCTCCATCGAGACAGCCGGCGAAGGCGAGGGCTGGGGCTTGGGATAGTCTTTGGCAGTTGGACATCAACTACGAAGCTGGGAGGGCAAAGAAGTAGAAACGCAACGATCCTGCGTTGTGATGTTCGGAGGCTCATCCTCGCCGATACCCATTATCTTTATTTTTTGTGGCCTAGGTGCTGGTCAATGTCTATGTAGTCGCATGGCGCATCATATCACCTCGGTCGGGGAGATCAACTGTTCACTAAAGCCTTGGAATACCGCACGCCTTTAAAACTCCGCTATCACTCAATGATTGCTTTTGTACGCCTAACTCAGTAGTCTAATAACCTTCACAAGGTCTCCCGTTACACCCATAGCGGTGACTTCGCCTCCAGCGCCGGCACCCTGAATGATCAACGGATTATCACCGTACCGCTTCGTGTAGAAGCTGATGATATTATCACTGCCCTTCAGCGCAGCGATAGGATGCGAAACGTCAAACTTCTCCAGGCCCACCTTGACATCATTCTTCGCGACATCAATGCTTCCAACAAACCTCACAACCTTGCCCTCATCCGCAGCTTCCTTCTTCAGCTTCTCCATATCATCATCGAACTCGCCTAATCGAGCCAAAAACTCGTCGCCACTGCTGCGGCCCTCGAGTTCCTTGGGGATGAGACTCTGCACCGGGAAGCTCGTCGGCGACTCGATCTCCAGTCCCGCCAATCTCGCCAGAATCGTCAACTTCCTCGCAACATCCAGCCCGTTCAGGTCATCGCGGGGATCCGGCTCCGTATACCCCAACTCCTTCGCCTTCTTCACCTCCGCGGAAAAGGAACCCCCGCCGCCGCCAACAGGCATGAAGCTGTTGAAGAGGAACGACATGGTCCCCGAAAAGACACCTTCAATCTTCCGCACCTCGTCGCCGGTCTCCACAAGCTCTTTCAACGTCGATATAACAGGCAGGCCGGCGCCGACGCTCGATTCGTGGAACACGTAGCCGCCGCTTCCCTGGCCGTTGGACGCGGTATCGAAGATGTCTTTCCAGAGCTGGAAAGAATCGGAGAAGGCCTTCTTGTTCGGCGTCACGATGCTGATCCCCTTCTTGAGGAAGAGGGGGTACGCGTTCGCGATGTCCTGGTTGCTGGTGTTATCCACTAGCACGACTTTCGCGGGGGCGTTTTCGAGGTAGCTGGCGATTTCGGGGAGCGGCAGCACGGAGGCGGTGGAGGCGTTGAGGTCGTCTTCCCAGGTCGCGAGGTTGATGGGCTTGTAGGATGGCGAGTGCAGGAGCTTGGAGCTGCGGGAGACGAGGATCAGGGAGAGGTAGATGGGGTTGAGGCGGGATTGGGAGAGGCGGGTGCTGAGGTCTTGGAGCTGGGTGAGGAAGCAGCGTCCTACTCCGCCGACGCCTGATACTTCTTGTTAGATGGGTTGCAGAATGTAGATTACAGGAGTATGGCTCACCTATGACAGCTATGCAGACCTGGCGGGGTGCTGGCATTGTGGGCGATTCAGTGAGGCTTCGATGTCAATTGAAAGTTGCCCTAAATGGAGTATTTTAATCTAGGGTTTGTATCCTCCTTCTTTGAACCCGATCCGGCAGACAAACCAAGGAGTAAACTCTGTGTTTTCTCCCCGTGGTGGGGATGGTGGGGTTGACATTTTGTCGATGGCATGCGGCAAGGGTCAGCCGAAAATCGGAGCTTTGGCCGGCCGCATCATTCGTCCACCACCACCGAGCTCCCTGTAAATACCAACCACCACCATGACCACCAAAGATTCCTCCCTGTACGGTATCCCCCGCCCAAAGAAGGCCTCCGGCAAAGAAATCTCCTCCTCCACGACCCTCGCCTTCACCTCCCAGCTCTCCACCCTCATCGCCTCAAGCACCAGCACCACCAACCGCTCCTCCACCGGCCGCGCCCGCCCCAAGAAAGACGACATCTTCGCAACCCACAACAAAGGCAGCCGCAAGCGCGCCCTCAAAGACCTCGACGATGTCTGCTTCGAGCAGAAGCACAGCACCAGCTCCGACGCGCTCGATGCCGCGACCTACCACCGCTCGAAGCGGAAGATGGAGGAGAAGGCGCGCCTATACGCCGCCATGAAGCGCGGAGACGTCGAAGACGTCGACGAGAAATACGCCGTCGATTTTGACCGCAAGTGGGCGGAGCAGCAGGGGCGGGGAGGGCTCAGACGCCGAGACCTCTTCCGGGGACGAGGACAGCGAGGCGGAGAACGAGGTGGTAGAATATACGGATGAGTTCGGGCGCACGCGACGAGGCACCAAAGCCGAAGCTGCACGCGAGGAACGCCGCAAGAAGGCCGCCGCGGCGGATGAACCGGACCGCTTTACCGCGCGCTCGGCTGCGCCGAGTAATATCATTTACGGCGACACGGTCCAGGCCGCGGCGTTCAACCCGGACGTCACGATCGCGGAGCAGATGGCTGCGCTGGCGGCGAAGCGGGATAAGGAGGTGACGCCGCCGCCGGATGAGCATTTCGATGGCAGCAAGGAGATCAGAACGAAGGGTACGGGGTTCTATCAGTTTTCGGCGGATAAGGAGATGAGGGCGAGGGAGATGGAGGCGCTGGAGAAGGAACGGGCGGAGACGGAGAGGGCGAGGGAGGAGAGAGATAGGAGGAAGGAGGAGAGAAAGAGGGAGGTTGAGGAGAAGAGGAAGGCTATCAAAGAGAAGCGGGGGAAGGTCCAGGCTGATCGGTTCCTGGACAGTTTGGGAGACGCTTTGGGCTGAAGCGTGAGCCGAAGCACCTCGACGTTGAAGGACACGTCATGCAAGAAAGCAAGCTGCAAGGGAAAGCGGTCGTGCCGCCCATTACGCCACTCTTGGACTATCTACGGCCGTGCTTCATCTGAACACGGAATCATGAATACACGGTTCGCATACACCTTTTCCAAGACTCGTGCGAGTAGCTCATCTCCTGAGAAGCCGCCAGATTGAGCCAAGGATGTCACAGCCTGTGGCAGGGCCATCGAACCTTTCTGGATACCTATACAGATCATTCCACCACAAGAACCAGGCTCTACGTATCTGAGCTGATAAGACCATGATTGAGGCGAATCTGCATGGCTCGATATAGCCAGGGTAGGGTAACCTAGAGTTCAGCGAAGGCTATGCGTTGCAGTACACATGGATAAGATTCACCACGGCTCTTCCTGTACTCGAATGAGCACACCAGGTGACTCACTGACAGGTCGATCAATCGAGCAAGTGGTCAGGTATCCACAGAGGGATGCTCTACATATTCCCATCCGGAGTGCACATTCCACTCCGATTCCAAGGTTATTAGGCCTCCAGACCTAGATCTCGATACGATGAATACCGGCCCAAGTCGAAAGTTGCAGTTCTGAGTCACCAGTTAGTTGAGGTGGATAGCCCTAGGTACTCAAGTGTGCCAGACCTTCAGAAGCTAAGCTTTGCGCATTACCGTGGTCACTACGATTCAGTATCGAATATCTTATGAGCCCTTGAAGTCGTCCGCGTATCGACCGAGATATATGCCTGAGTTGCCCTGTGAATCCCCCGAAGAGGGTACTGCGGATAAGTAATCTGCGAAGTCGAAAGCAGGGTCAATGGTGCCGATGTAGTAGACGCGTTATTGATATCGCATTCAACGTCAGAATCTCTTCCGTAAATGCGTGATTCTTCTGCTTGTACAACGGCGACTATTTCAGCTAGCGCCTCCTAAGAGCTACCGGCGTTGCACGGTTCGGCGCCTGCTGGCCGACCTTCCGCTTCCATTCCAAAAGTAGGTACCTAGGTAGATAACGCGCAAATTCTTCTCTTCGCGAGTTCAAAACATCGCTTTTTTAGCGCCGCGTATTGCAATACTATATATGAATGCGATATCCTAACAACCTTAGCTTATTTACTATCTATTATGGTGATAATTGTTGTGTTGAGACGTGTGTAGAAACCTTTGATGCTGGAGTTCGTCACGTGGTTAGGACTAAGGTGGACTGAATGGATGTGGCCGCAACCTGGTTGGACGAGCGGAGCAACTTTTGCGATCTTTTGCAATCAAGCTTGAAGGTCGGCCAGCAGGCGCCGAACCGTGCAACGCCTGTATCTTATCGAGCCGCGTCGGTGACGAAAGCCTGTGCGCTTCCCGCAGACGGGAACTTTGGGAGAGCTGTGACTCCAGCTGCTCAGGCCACCTCTGCCCCACGTTGCTTTCCCGCTCGTCGAGAACAAATATCTATCCTGCCTGCTCTCTGCAGCTCCATGTACCTATTCTCACATACAAGCCTGTCCTGAAACCCAAATATCTTTGGTCTTGAGCGTCCTACACGAACCTTGAAGCTTTACTTGACTCCTCTCACTCTGCTACCCCTCCAGCAACCAGACAAGCTCCCAAAACGCGAACAATGTCTCCAGACGCGCCCCCACCGCCCCTCGAGGGCAAGAAACGCCGCATCGCTGTCATGACCAGCGGCGGCGATGCTCCAGGCATGAACGGAGCTGTACGCGCCGTTGTGCGGATGTCCATCGCCCAGGGCTGCGAGGCCTACGCCGTCTACGAAGGCTACGAAGGGCTTGTCCAAGGCGGAGATATGATCAGGGAGATGAAGTGGGATGACGTTCGAGGCTTCCTCTCGAGAGGCGGTACCGTGATCGGCACGGCACGCTGCATGTCCTTCAAAGAGCGCTGGGGACGGCTCAAGGCAGCCAAGAACATGGTGATCAAGGGGATTGACGCTCTCATTGTCTGCGGAGGAGACGGCAGCTTGACCGGCGCAGATCTCTTCAGGGCAGAATGGCCGGGCTTGGTGGACGAGCTGGTCGAGAAGAAGGAGCTTACGGCGGAGCAGGTCGAGCCGTTCAAACACCTGAACATTGTCGGTATGGTCGGCTCAATAGATAACGACATGGCGATGACAGACGCGACGATCGGCTGCTACTCCTCGCTCGACCGCATCTGCGAGTCCGTCGACTGGATAGATGCCACGGCCGAGTCACATCAGAGAGCTTTCGTGGTCGAGGTCATGGGCAGGCACTGCGGATGGCTGGCCCTCATGGCTGGCATCAGCTGCGGCGCTGACTTTGTGATCATTCCCGAGAACCCGCCCAGTGGGAATTGGGAGGAGGAGATGTGCAAAGTTATCAAGAAGGTACGCGTTCTTACCCTCCTCATGACACCTCAAGCTAACACACTCAAGCACCGAGGCCTAGGCAAGCGGAAGACAGTTGTGATAGTGGCAGAAGGAGCCATTGACACAAACTTGAAGAAGATACCATGTACCGTGATCAAAGACCTCCTCACGAACAAACTCCACCTCGACACCAGAATCACCACACTTGGCCACACACAGCGGGGAGGCTCGCCATGCGCGTACGATCGCATGCTGTCCACTTTGCAAGGCGCAGAGGCTGTGAAAGCCGTTCTGGAAGCAACTCCCTCAACCCCAAGCCCCGTCATCTCCATCGTCGAGAACAAGATCGTTCGCGAACCTCTGCTCGAGGCAGTCAAGCAGACTCAAGAAGTCGCGAAGGCCATCGAAGCAAAGGACTTTGCTCGCGCTATGAGCCTACGGAATGCCGAGTTTACGGAATACTTCAATGCCTACAAGATTACTACCGCTACCTCCCAACCAGAGCTAATGCTCCCGCCGGAGAAGAGGATGCGCATAGGTATCATGCGTAAGTACTTTTCAGCTCACCGTATTTTCTTGCCGTGTCTGATTTGGCACCAGATGTTGGAGCTCCTGCTGCAGGCATGAATCCTGCCACCCGTGCCGCTGTGGCATATTGTTTTGCTAGAGGCCACACACCAGTTATGATCCATAACGGCTTCCCGGGCTATGCCGGCACCACGACGACCAGCCTGTTGGTGCAGTGCGGGATGTCTCCTGGTTGGACGCCGAGGCTTGGGCGAGCGAGGGCGGATCGGAGATTGGTACGAACCGCGGCCTACCCTCAGAAGACATCGAGACAACTGCAATGTGCTTCGGCAAGTACAAGATCCAGGGCCTGTTCATCGTCGGCGGCTTCGAGGCCTTCAGATCAGTCAGCGAGCTCCGGAAAGCGAGAGCGTACTACAGCTCCTTCAAGATCCCTATGGTCATCCTCCCCGCGACCGTCAGTAACAACGTCCCGGGAACCGAATACTCGCTTGGCAGCGACACATGCCTGAATGCGCTGATCGAGTATTGCGATGTGCTGCGCCAGTCCGCCTCCTCGTCTCGGCGCTGCGCCTTCGTCGTCGAGACGCAGGGCGGCGCGTCCGGCTACGTGGCCACCATCACGGGCCTCTCCATCGGCGCACTTGCGGTCTACACGCCCGAAGAAGGCATCAACATCAAGATGCTCGACCGCGACATCGACCACCTCCGCGAGTCCTTCGCCAAAGACCGGGGCCAGAACCGCGCGGGCAAAATCATCCTGCGCAACGAGAAGGCGTCGAAGATCTACACAACCGAGGTCATCGCGGGCATGATCGGCGAGGAGGCAAGGGGCCGCTTCGAGTGCAAGTCCGCCATCCCGGGCCACTTCCAGCAAGGCAACCGCCCGTCGCCCATGGACCGCATCAGGGCGACCAGGTTCGGCGTCAAGAGTCTGCAGCATCTCGAGACCTTTGCGGGGATGAGCAAGAACGAGATTGCGGATGATCCGATGAGCACAACTGTGATTGGTGTTATCGGGGCGAAGGTTAGGTTTAGTCCTATGGAGGAGGTTGAGCGGAAGGGCACGGATTGGGGGAACCGGAGGCCGAAGGACGAGTTCTGGAGGGAACTGAAGGGTATCGTCGACACGTTGAGCGGGCGGAGGAACTCGCACGCTGTGGTGTAGGGGAATACATGGTGGTGGTCATCTCTCCTCTCTTTACTTTCCCTCTTTGCTAACGAATCGGTTCTGGCTCTCCTCCCGGAGCCTGCTTGTGGGTATCATATCCAGATTGAAGCGGTGGCATAGTACTAAAGCCCACGGGCAGCGATATGAATTATTTATGAGAATCTTTCATGATACGAGGATCATTTGCCTGCACTCTTCTAGGTTCGTTCTATCAAGCAGGCAAAAGAGGCTCATATGAAGCGTCTTCAGAGTCCCTCCAGCTATGTACATAAGCCGGAGGCACTGTTTGGGTGTGCTTACACTCGCGTCTAGACGATGCGACACGGCATCCCGCTGTGGAAGGCTGAGAAGGGCAGTTGTGTCGGTGGCGCTGCCACAAATCTCAGGGCACGGAGGCCCGAGCTGGCGATTGACGCGCTAGAGTCGCGAACGCCCGCCAGTCTTGCCCCGTTCCTCTGGCTGTTTTGCCATCGTGGCGCTCCCCCGCAAGCGCCTCCTGCCGGGATACACGTTGTAGGACGGCTATTTTTCGCTCCCAGTCAGCAAACGGGCCGTGTACATGCATCTTGTGAACCGCACAGCTTCACTCCCTATCGCAGGGGAACCTCTCCTGTGCCACTCTTTATCTGCAGACATCCTGCGACTACTGTTTCACCTGTCGTGCACTCAATTGCCTCTTTGCCCTCGTCAATCGCCCCACGATCCGTCTGACAGGAAGCAACCCTCACTCCATTGTTCTTCCTACGACGTCCATTGAGAGCTTCCCCTGACGACTCAAGCGCGCTCTGTTATCAACAAAATGTCACCCAGATTCAGACTCCTTGATCTCAAGCCAATCGACTTCTCCCTCACAGCGGGCACCGACATCCCTTCACCGCCAGACTCCCCCATAATACCACGCCCGCCAACGCCTGGCGGCGGTCCGCTATCCTCACACCCTACCTCTCCTTCTTCCTTTCACATCCCCGGCGCCTACCCATCAACGCCCCCAGTCAATCGCATACGTACATCACCACTAGACCGAAGCCCGTCAACGAGCCCCAAGCCCTACCGAGCTCACTCGCCCATCTCTCCCTCCAATATGCCCGGCTATCTCAGCCCAGCGCCAACAATCTCAACAGACGCGACTAGCAGCAGCAACAGCAACAGCAACGGCCGGCCAGAAATGAAGCGCCCATCCTCAGTCCGCAAATTCCTCGGCCTCCAACGCCTCCGCATGAACAGCCACAACAACTCCACCGACTCCGTGCCCTCCCCACGCACACCAAGTGGCGAGTCACCGTCTGAGTCCCCCGCCGCAAGCAGCATCGTCAGCCGCCCGAGCATAGCCCGGAGAAAGAGCGGGAGCTGGTTCAACAGCGGCAGGCGACGCAGTGGCTTCTTTGGCCGCGTGGATGAGGCCGACATCGTTGCGCAAGAAGACAAGCGCGTGGACAGTTTCAACAGCTCGCCGCAGATTGGCGCGTATGCTTCGAGTCCGATCAGGAGCGAGCCCTCGCCGCCAAGGCTGCCGGAGCTGGGAAGTCTGGAGACGGGAGGGAGTTTGGGCGGGGAGGATATGTTTAAGAATATCGGGTGATCTGGCGCTGCGCGTCTGTAACTGGCCAAGAGGCCTGTTGTCGGACAGATGATAACCAAACAACGACTAAACACGCCAGGAGCTTGTGTTAGTGGGCTTGCCCTTTTGATAGCTGTGTTGCGAGCTTACAGCCAGCCGACGGTTTTGGAGCACGAGGACCTGACGCACATCTAAGTCGGCTCGGGGGCGCATACTGGCTGGCGTGGCTGGCCGCTCTTACCTATCCCCCGATCTCATATTGACGAGCATAAAGAGACGTGGCTTGCTTTCTATATGTTGCACATCCTTCACGATTCTCACGTTTTAAACTAAGTTCTCTCTCGGACCATCATGTAGGCAGGCAGTTCGGCGTTGCTCACGGCTGTGCTTGTAGCTCCTCCATGCCTTCACTTATTTGCTAAACTCGGGGGCTCGTCGATCAAGAGTCAGGGTATCGGCTCTGCACGAATATACAAAGCTAACTCCGTGACACGAGTTTTCGCTTCCACTTGGAGCTTTTATGTCAGCTACTCGTACATTATTTGCAACAGCATTACAATCATTTTTATTCATCGCTTCAGTATAATGTCGCTGGATGCTGGTTCAGTTTCTACGCTTAGTTCCAGTACATTTGGCTGCATCGCATATTCCCTACCGCAGAGTGTTTTGACGGTGCGAAACTTCTTTCGCTCGCTGATACGGTTCCGCGATTGCACCATGTGTGGTTGAGGGACGCTCGTTTCCATAGTAATCTTGCCGTGGCTGCCAAAAGTGAGTCACAAATGGTAAGTGGCATTAAAACGTCTTCGCTGCGATGTCGTAATGCCAGTTGTTTCATTCAAAGTGCTGCAATCAAATGAAGCAGGGCTTTTTTCATATGCTTCAGTTATTATCATCCCGTAGCGGCTCAAATCGCGGCGTGAAGAACAGAATCATCATGCTACGGAAAAGTTGTCTGCATCGTGGCTGGGCGAGGTAACGTCTATCGTCAACGGTGTGGGGTCTACAACCGTGGGTCGCTAAAATCCGAACCACTCCTCAAGAAAGTACTACAACCAAACTTCAATGAAATTTAGATCAATCCGCTCAGACACGAGTGATGCGACATATTCTGGAAGCTGTACCTGCGCCTTTAAGAATGCTGCACCGCGCTCTCGAAATCTGCTTTCCCTTCACTGCACTTTTAAGTATACCACGCGGGAGTATCTCAAAGCACTATACATACATCATCATAACTCAAAACCTTCATCAATACCACAAGATCAAATACATCAAACAAGCAAACATGGCAAACATCTTTAAAAAGCTGACCAAGTCTCTTGCGCGCCGCTTCAGCAGCAGCCCTAGGGCTGCACCAACTAGCAAGAATACTTTCTCTCGCCGCACCTCGGCTGTCTGGGCTCAGGAAGATCCATATGAAGTCCTCGATATAGAGGCGCAGACTAAGGAGTACTATGAAAAGCTGAGAAGAAAGACGATGTAAACTGTAAGCATCACTCAAAAAAGTCGTGATTCGAGAGCTAACATGACGATAGGAGATTGGAGAAGCTGTGCCGCTGCTCAGTTTCCAAAGTAGCGCTGGCTGCAAATATCTGATGATGGCAAATTCTCATAATGATTATGGCGTCGAGAGACGCCGTAAGCTTCATCCATCAGTCGTTGTAAAAGCTTCGGAGCACGAAGCACCATCGAGCTCGGCAACACCTCGGCATCCCCACAACGTCATCGCGCATTCTCCCTCAGAGCTCGAGCTTCACCAAAAAGTGCCTACACCACCACCACCAACACGATACTACACCAATGGCACCAACACGAATAGCAAAGTCCGCCGCCAGGCCTCTTCTCACCTCCTCACCCACCCACCTCACCACCCGCGCACAAAAACGCCTCATCTCCGCCTACGGCTACGAGCAAGCCCGCGCCCTCATCTTCCGCCGACACGGCGAGCCCGCCGACGTCCTCTCCCTCCACACTCACTCCATCTCACCCGCACACTCGAAGAACCTCACCCTCCGTTTCCTCGCCTCCCCCATCAATCCCGCCGACATAAACCAAATCCAAGGCGTGTACCCCTCCAAACCAACATTCACGACCAGCCTAGGGACCTCCGACCCCGTGGCCGTCGCCGGAAACGAAGGCGTCGCGGAGGTCATTGCCGTCGGCAGCGGCGTCAAGAGCGTCGTGAAAGGCGACTGGGTGATCCAGAAGACGCCCGGCTTCGGGACATGGCGGACACACGCGCAATGCGACGAGAGCAACCTCCTCAAAATAGAGGATAAGTCTGGCCTTACACCTGTCCAGGTCGGGACGGTTAGTGTGAACCCCTGCACCGCGTACCGCATGCTGCGCGACTTCGCTTCGATGCGCGAAGGCGACTGGTTCATCCAGAACGGCGCGAATTCTGGCGTGGGGAGGGCCGCGATACAGCTGGGACGGCTGTGGGGGTATAAGAGCATCAACGTGATTCGGCAGCGGCCGCAGGGCGTCGAAGAACTCAAAACCGAGCTAAAAGAGCTGGGCGCGGATGTCGTGGTTACGGATGAGGAACTCCAGAGCCGCGAGTTCAGGGACCGCGTCAAGGAGCTCACCAACGGCGGCCGCGAGGAAATAAAACTAGGCCTAAATTGCGTAGGCGGCAAAGCGGCGACCGCGCTCGCGAAGACGCTGTCAGAAGGCGGCCATCTGGTCACATATGGCGCGATGGCGAAGCAGCCGACGGAGGTGCCGGCTAGCCTGCTCATTTTCAAGGACATACACTTCGATGGGTTCTGGGTTAGTCGGTGGAGCGAGCGGAACCCGGAGGAGAAGAAGAGGACGGTCGAGCATGTGTTGCAGTTGACGAGGGAGGGGAAATTCAAGGATGTGCCGTGGCAGAAGGTCGACTGGGAGTGGGAGACAAAGCAGGATACGCTGGTTGAGGCGGTCAAGGGGACGTTGGAGGGGTTTAGGAAAGGGAAGGGGGTGTTTGTCTTTGGGAAGACGTAGATAGCTTTTGAGCTAAAAATGAAATTCGTTTTGTGCGTCTTTTGCGTGTGTTACAGCGCGCTGGTGGAGTTTGGTGATATCGGAGTATGTTCTGGTCTAAGCAGCCATCAAATCGTGCTCTGATAAGGAACACGCTGCGCAGCTCCCCGAAATAATATTATATAGCAAGATATCTATCAATACCATCTAACACCCCCTTCCCTACCTCACGTTCAATTATGGTATCAAAAACAAAGCAATACCGACCCCCCACAGCCACACTCATTGGATCTTCCTCTGCACAACCTCATCCAGTTCCGCCAGCTCATCCAACAACTGAATCGTCTCAGTCGGATTCGCAATCCAAGCCGTCGTAGCCGCCAAGCGGGCCTTGAAGTCGTTTGCGCCAGCGGAGAGGAACTGGTCGCCGACGTGCAGGGTCTTGCTGCCCTCGATGCCGCCGAAGAAGCGCTGGCAGGCGAGCACGCCCCAGGACTTGTCGCCGATGTCGACGAAGACGTCGTTGCCGCCTGGGGAGTGTTAGTGCAGGCTCCGGGATGGAGCGGGGGAGGAGAAGAAGAAGAAGAAGAAGGGGAGAGAGGGCGGTACCATTGAAGGCGCAGAAGGGAGGCGGCGGCCGACTTCGGACATTTCCTTGTGGGGGCGTTAGCTTCGTCGAGGTTGGTAGCGTAAGGGGAAGATAGCTGTACCAGTATCTTCTGCGCCACCAACACCGTCTCCTCCAGCTGCTCCCTCGCAAGCTTACTCCCCACAGCCGGCACAATCCCCACCGCGCGCTCCTTCCTCAGCACCTGCGCCTGCAGCCGCATATTCTTGATGCAGTCTTTCAGCGCCACCTCCGCAACATCCAGCAGCGCATTGACGTCCTGCTCCAGCCACAGCGCCATCTCCGGCAGCACCCACTCCTCCCTGGGCACAAACTCCAGCAGATCCGGATGATCCCTGTTAAACTTGAAGAGGTAATTACTCTCTCCTCCCAGCACAACCAAGTTCTGCTTCAGCGCCAACGGCAGGTCCGACGCATGAATCGCATCCAGCAGTCCATGCAACCGTCCATAATACTTCTTGCCATCTGTATACCCCGCCGCCGTGACGATCCCAACCTTCGTCCCCGCGCGCATCAGCCGCAGTATCCGCGGTATGACCACATTGTCGGCGGTCAGGCTCTCCCCGTCGTCGTAGAGGGTGACGTCGCCGTCGAAAGTGACCAGCTCGAGCGGGCCGCCACGTACGAGCGACATGACTTGCGCGGTGTTGAGGATGAGCCGGATGTCGTTGAAGGACGGGGGGACGAAGCGGCGGTAGCTGATGAAGCGTCGCGAGTCTTGGTAGGTGAAGGCGTCGTGGAGGGGGAGGGGCGTGAAGAATATGCCGACGGACGGGACGAGGAGCTTGAGTTTGGAGTGCGCGTGGGTGCCGGCCTTTTGGTGGGCGACTATGTGGGGTTAGGGGTGATCTGTAAGGGGGAGGACGAGTTGGGAGGGTGGCAGCTCACTGTGATCATTGATGAGCTCCTCAACGTCTCGCATGATCTCTGCGTAGCGGCAATGGGCGCCCGTGGCCATCTGATCCACAGACTCTCGCCGTGGCTCGAAGACGGCAGTGGGCTGCGAGTGCAGCACGAATGGTACGGCTAGAAGGCCTTTGATCCATTCTATCTACAGGTATATCAGCATCTGCAAGCTCTTGAAGGGAGATTGTTGAAGCGGTATACTAATTGATCACGACGATGTGTCTGCCAGCCATGTCAGCAGCTCCAGGGGTAAGGCGGGGGCTTGCAGTATACGCACCTTTAGTGCATCTGTTGGTTCTGTCAGTTACTCTGAAGCTGTACTGACTCGAGACAAAGAAATAGTCATACACTCGACTCTGTATCTGGTCGTCATGGCGGGCAATCGGTAGAGAGACGGGGAGGACGAGAGGGCAGCGGTGTTTGTGTCACATGCGAGGGTGAGCTGTCATGCGCTAGCCTATCGATATCGGGAAGAGCCGCAACGCGCTAAAATAAACCCTTGTATGCGTTCCTGCAGGGAGCCCTTGAGCTTCCATAAGATCCCTTGCTAACCTGGATACGAATAAGGTAGCCCACTTCAGAGAGAATAGTCAATATTCAATAACTATAATAATCGAATCTACCTTAGCAGACTATCGACCAAACCCAATATCTGGAAACACTGACTAACAGCGCCATCTGTCGCAACCTCTTGCACAATCCAATAACCACCACATACTCCCCACATGAACACCACCGAGTCCTCCACGATCCAGCTCTCGCTGCGGCCAGCTACCACAGAGAATAATGGCGCCCAAACGCTCGCCGAGCAGATCTGGCGTATCAATGCTGAGCGTGGCCACTTCCGCAATGTGACCGAAGAGGGCCTGCGTCGCGAGATTGAGGCGCAAGAAGCCGGTCTGGTGGAAACAACTGAGGGGAACGACGTGGAGGAGGAGGACAAGGTGCACACGCGCGAAGGACTGGCAGCCGCGCGGCTGGAGTTGATCCGCTACGTAGGGTATGCTGGCCGGTTTCTGCTTCCCTACGAAGAAGTTCCACTGATCCAGGTGCAGCCAGGCATATCAGGAAGCCGCAATGGCGCTCGACTTTATCTCGCTCCTGTTGTCCAAAGACGCGCCCACGCAGGGCACCCAGTCCATGTCGCCAGCGCTCAAAAGCCTCGTTCCGCCTGGCACCATACACTACGAGAAGTGGCCGCCAACGCAGCGCACGAATGCTGAACTGCGCAACGAAGACGTTGTGACGAAAGGCTGGAAGATGCAGAGTCTCAACGCGGCAGCAGACTCTTTGCTCGCGGGTGCGGCCAGGCTGGAGAAGGAGGTCAAGAAGGAGACGAAGTACTGGGAGCAGGTGCTTTCGCTCAGCCGAGAGGGGTGGGCTATACGCCGGGTTCCGCAGCGGAAGAATGTACTGGGTGTGCAGTTTGGAACTGTAGAGGGTATGTTGAGCGTATCAGGGGTTTTCTGATCGAGAACTATGGGCTGATTATACATTCTAGCTGCACCTCGCTTCAGAAGCCGCGGCTTCTCCGCTCTACGTAGCAACAATGAAGGTGACATCATTCTCGACGAAGAGCTCACGCAGCGTCCCGAGGCCATTCGCGTCCGCATACGCCACTACGATAAGATCGTCGGCTCCTCGCGGCTTGCAGCAATCGATACCACAGCACAAGCCCCAATCGAGGAACTAGTTCACCGTGCCCGAGACACTCTATTCGAACAAGAACTCTACCAGGAGATGATCCTGGAGGCTCGCCAACTGCATGGGTACTACGTTGAGACGCGGGACGGTGTCATACAAGCGCCCATCAAGTCGTCTAAACCAAGTAATTCGATCTCTGGAGGTCCCAACGAAGCATCCGAAAATATTCTCATAGATAAAATCTACCTGGATGAGACGCTTGACGAGTACGACGACCATACCCAGGATGCATTCGCCGAGCGAGTTGTACTTGCGCTTCGCGTCCTCCTCGCGCACGGCTACCGCCAGCGCCTACACCTCCGCTCACAGATCCCGCCCCCGATGACCGAGAAAGAGCGCAAGCCGCCGGTAACGGCGATACTCCGTCCGCTTCTTACAGTACTACAGCACTGGACCGATCTCGGTTTATTGCGGAAATACCTCGAGACGACATGTTCGATACGCAGAGAAGCGGGCGCTGATGCGTCTTTCACCCTTCGGGCCGGCCTTAACCTAGCTTCCGCGGAATCGGAAGCGGAATCAACCGCGGATGCTGTTGTTGGTAGTCTTACGGGCCCGCTTGAGACGGAAGCGATGTTACGTGTGCCAGAGCAAAATTTCAAGATTATGCTGCGCACGCAGATGGGGCCCCCGAGTTTCGGGAGTGAGTTTAGGGTCAGTGTCGTGGGAGAGCCTGGCGCTGCGAGGCGCCGAGGAGATCGCTCCTTTGAGAACTTTGGGAAGTTGGAGAGATTTCTGGATAGTCGTGTCAAGGGCGCCAGTAACGCTGCTCGCCAGGAGGCAGAGATGCTTAACCAGTGACGGCTTTGAGCTTGATTAGTTACTGGAAGGCATCGTTATTGTGTCGTTATAGGAGAGCCTACGGATGCTCTTGAAACTTTCGTGAATCGAGCACGACGTGTTCTGGTGGAAAAGTGCCGTGAAGCAAATAATGCACTATTGTTATGCGGAAAATTACATGAAATTACTAGGCTTGGAAAGCCCACCGTGAACCCTACAAAATGCATCATCGCATTCATGGGGGAGACCGGTTTTCGTGCTGACACCAGAGTTTTGCATCCACCATGCCAATATGGTCAGAACATGATCTGAACGTCTTTGAGGCGTCTTCACATTTGCGTTGTTCTACGGAAAACCTGATATCACCGTTTTGGGACGCGTCTCTGGAACCTTGACCAGCCCAAGGCGAGCCCAGATCTTGAGTCTAGAGCAACGACGAAACCAGTCTGAATATTTACACCGGCCCCAGAGAAGCCCTTTGAGGTTCGCCAGAAGACTCCGGCTCTTGCTACGGTCATTTAGCTGCAGGATTTGTTCAAGATGTTGCAGGGTCAGCCTGTGGTTCAAGACTCGACTTCTGTTCAATTGGACAACAGAGGGTATCACGAACGCTTCATGCGTGAAGCAATTCAGATGGTAAGCATAAGCTCCCGTATCACTGTAAAACTTCAGAAGCATTTTTTTCGATTACTAGTTATTTTCGAATCAGCATTCTGTACTGTTAGCCATTCGACGCAATCAAAGTCTATGAGATGTCCACGCTTCCACCTCTTACGAAGCTTCTGGAGCTGTTTCGTGCGCACATTAATTCCACAAGGCAGAGCTCGCCCTTGCAAACGACGAAACGCCCGTAGGCTGCGTCTTCGTCCACAATGGCGCCGTAATCGGCAGAGGCATGAACGACACCAACAGATCTCTAAATGTAAGCCGCCATCCTTACTCCAAGCCGGGGATCACAGCCAAGCAATCCCGTCTGAGTTGGATGTAGCTAACTATGGGCTTAAAGGGTACACGGCATGCAGAGTTCATAGCCCTCTCCCAGATCCTGGCCGAGCATCCCATCAGTATCTTGAAGGAGACAGATCTCTACGTAACGGTGGAGCCGTGCGTTATGTGCGCTTCTGCGCTCAGGCAATTCGGGATCAGGGCGGTGTATTTCGGGTGTTGGAATGAGAGGTTTGGGGGCACGGGGGAGTGTTAAATGTGCACGATGAGTGAGTTGATTGGTTCTTTTTAGGGTGTAGGTCGGCCAGCAGCTTGGTAACGGAACTCTGTTGCTGATGAGTGCTTCTTGTGTGGCAGTCCAGGCGTAGATAAACCCTACCCGGTCTATGGGGGCATATTCCGGGAGGAGGCAATCCTGCTGCTGAGGAAGTTCTATGTCCAGGAGAATGAGAAAGGTATGGCGAACTCGTGGCAGTTATTGGCACTACAATAATAGCTAATGCGGAGACTGTAGCCCCAGAACCGAAGCAGAAGAAGACCCGAGAGTTGAAGACGGAGATATTGCCGCTTGATGTGTCAACGCCAAAGCAATAATTTGAAAGCACGGCGCGTGAGAAATGGGACGGCATAAAGGGCATTGTAGGCGTACCGATTGCTATCGCGGGGTACGTAACTAACACTATAACATAGCTCGCAGACCGCAACTACTTACGGCAATCATAGGTGTGAACATTGCGAGTCCGTCCGGCGTACTCCCAATCTGGCTGTCTTCCAATTCTAGGGACATGAATAATCTACCGCATCTCTCGCGTGGTGTAGTCGTACCGATATAGAGGCCTTGAAGCTCCTGGATGGCAAAGATAAACTTTTACCGGTTTCCGAAGCTTGCCATTACTGTCGTATGTCGAGAACTGTCCGATAATTGCAGATATGCCAACGCCAAGCTCCATTCCCATTCAAAAGTGCCCCAACACCCACGCGATGCAGACACCGGCAGTCAAACAATTTGCCGCTGCTTATAGAATCCCATCGTGCTCGCCCTTTAGCCGCTTTACTCGCTTCTGTTCCCAGTCGTCGAGGTCTTTCGCAGCCAGTCTCTGTACAACAACGTAAATCAGCGGACGTGAACCCGACAACGCCGCTGATACGTCGTGGGTATACGCACGTAGTACTCCTCCTTCAAGTCCACCTTCCTCCGGTCCTTCCCTATGCCCAGCTCTTCCTCTTTGCTCATTTGCCGCACCTTGCGGTCATGCCTCTCGTATCTCAGCGCCGCCGCAGGCGTAAGGAAGAAGCTCCCAGCAACTATTGTAACAATGAAAGGTAGGCCAAATAAGGCGAACGGGTGCTTCCGTAGAAGAGCGCGATAGCGGGCAGGCAGAGTGTTAGACGCCGAGGAGGGGCGGAAAGGTTTGGCTTGGAAGGTCGGCATCGTGATCGTGGATCAGCTCGGTTTCAGCTGAGGCGTCCTCTGGCAGAAGCCAAGCTCCTTGGTTCTTCGTGAAACCTGATGCTGGTCGGTCGGCTGCGTTGCAGAGGTTCAGAGGCGGACCGTTCCGTCATCAAAGCTGATCATGTGACGCCGTGAAGTCGTGCCTCACAACCGCGTATTTTATCCCGACACCAACACCTGCAACTACAATCATGACCGGCAGGTTATGGTGATGATGCTCCCTGCACAGGATGCGGAGACAGAGGGAGCTGACCCAACATGCGGTTACAAACGGACTAGGCGCCAATAGCATTCCTCCACCCTCGACCATCGCAGCTCAGATCGTCCAACATCAATCTGATGCCAGTGCTCGACGAGAACCGGAGAACAGAGCACTCTTTGGCAAGCTCCTGCAAGAGTACCTCAACGACCCAGCTGCGGAAGAGTCCGACGCGCATATCAACGCTAGACTTATCCATGTCATTGCGGAAGCGGGCCTGGATGTCCTCCATAAGGAAAACCCTTTCGCACAGGAGCTGCTGGTCCCGCAGGCGATCAAGAGCATCGCCGTGATTACCCTTGTCATTCAACGGTATCCCAGGATACTACTCTATGTTGAATCTGCCGGCAATTATGATACACCGGTTCCCCTTCTTCTGTGGCTGTTTCCCAAGCTACTATCCCTACTGGGAAAACCCATATCGAACGCTTTTCAAGAGAGCATAGGAGGTCTTCTATCGCTATGCATCGGTGCTTTGTCCGAGAAAGGAAGGCCGTGGCAAGATCCTGCCAGCATATTGCATTTGTATCAGTCTTGCGTGGATGGTGAGCATGTTTCGCCTGTTTCAATCACATTTCCATACTTATACCTATTTAGAGGCCATATCCCGCCTGAAGGCTGTCCAGGCGTCGTCTAAGTTGTCTTCCCAGTCAGTACAGATTACCTTGCCGTCGCCTGCAGGGATTTCCAGGCTATGGCCAGGTGCACAATTACCTGTTGCCCTTCCGCAAGCATGTCAAATAAACCTGGTCTCACCCTTACAAGCTGTGATCGTGGCACTGGAACTCGTCAAAGCTGTCCATACTCAACACGAAAGGGGTGAAGCTGGCTCTGCGACAGAGATTTCCTGTCAGCATCTTCGAGCATGGCTGCTCGATAGTTGCGATCGCTTGTGGTCCTTGTCAGGGATGTTGAACATATTCGAGTCGCACCCGGAGACCGAACATCTAATCTTAGCATTCATACGATGCTTGAAGATGACCTGTCTGCCTGCGCTTGGCGCTGATGGGCGTGGAGGTATATCACATCGGGCTGCTGTACTTGTCTCCCGTTGCTTGACCGGCATACTGCAAATGTGCGCTCAATCGCCGAGTTACAAAGGCGTACATGGAGAATTCGCGTGGCTCCTTCTACGCATAGTAGGGACGACTCGAAGCCGCAGCTGCGTCTCAAACATCGTTGAGGAGTACCTCCATTCCGCGATCTTTGAGGTAGTGCATGACGAGCAAAGATTTGGTGGGCTTACGAAGGAGCTACAGGTACGCCAGTCATATGATTATGCTCAAGGCCAATTACGGCTGACACGTTCCAGGTAATCCTATGCTTGTGGATTATGCCCGCCGTCGATGTGGACCGACTGTCAGATTCGGCCCGCTCACTCTGTACGGTACTCACTTCTCAAAGCGGTCTTCCAATTGATGATGCTGCTCTGAGAAGTGATGCATCTGCAGTGTTCAGCCGCACGCTAGTATCACCGCAAGATCAAGAGAGGCCAGCTAAACGGCAGAGGACCATCGGAAGCAACCTGAGCCAACCTTCCACACAAGGCTCCTACAAGGCCAAGCTCGCCGAGCTCTGCCAGCTTTTCGGAAGGCAGTCGACAGATAATATGACCGGGTTGCATCAACAAGCCCTTAAGCATTACTCTGCACTGGCCGAGAAAGAGCAGTGCGAAGAACAGTGCAAGGCTTTGACTATCATAGGCTACTTACCTTGTGCTAATAGTGGCAGTCTGCAGCGGACCCAAAATAGCATTGGAGCAGCTGTCTTCGACAGCTGCACCGTGTGCGATTCCTGCCTGGGGCCCCAGTTGGCCCACCAGCCTTGACCTGGGATGGTGGGTCCAATGTAGGAGACTGGAATGAGATCATTCTCCTTCTATCTGAGATCATCAAGTCTACAGACTTTCAGCGGTCCAAGAAACCTAGGATCCTCGCCACGATAGCAATTCGTAGAATCATAAGCCATACATCGAACCCTGAAACGCTCGACCTGGCCAACTCCCAGTTGGGACAATGGTGTTTAAGAAGCTTCCATAGCTCTCTGAGAGAGCTGCGCCTTGCCGCCGGCCGCGCCGTGACGGCTTTCCTCCGGAACGAAATCCAAGACGATGTCCGACGACAGAACCGCATCTTCGCGCTTGAGTTTCTGAAAACGTTATCGGAAATGAACCAGGTCGTTAGCCAAGAAGCTTTGGTACTCGCATACGCCCAGGTAGCTCTCGCTTGTGGGCATGAGGAGCTAAACATCGTGCTGCTTAGCCTAGTGGAATACCTTGGCCATACGAATTCACTCATAAGCGGCGTAGCCTTCAACCAGTTATGTCACATTTCAGCAGCCTTAGACTGCCAACCTGCCGATTTGCTGAAGCCCTTCTGGCGCAGCGTCGGAATAACAGTAGTCAAAGATCTGAATACCCGGCCACAGAAGGCTCAAGAGTTATCCGATTTCCTCGAAGTGAGCGTCACTCAGCTACTGCTCCTGACGCAGACTGATACCTTGCCATACCTCGTTCTCACGAAGAAACACGATGTTCTGCAAAGGATAGCGTCTGCCAGAGGGTCGGCTACCTCTGTGCAGGACATATGTACCCAGCCTCGCAAAAATCTCGCAGCGATTGTGGCGCTCCTTTTGCTGCAGTCATCACCAGACAGCGAAAGGTATACAATGGACCTGCTGTGCGAGGCTGCTCCGGGCTTGAAGGATGACTTATCAAGTTTGATTGAGCTCGAGCCTGTACTCACAGCCTGCGAAATCCTCAAAGCTGCGGACGAAGAAGACACATCGAAGAAGTCCCGAGTCCGCCAGGCTATACAAACACTGGCAACGATCTCCGAACGGAAGAACGGACAATCGAAAGCCGCCTCGAAGCAGTCTCGATTGGTGTCGACCTTCTTTGAGAGCCATATCCTGGGCATGATGGCTCATTTTTCGGAGGTAATTGATAATTCTCGCGAACCTCATCCAGCTTCCGAGAGAGTGCGATGTCTACGCGCCATTGAAGCCATGACCGCCTTAGCGAAGACGCATGTCAGTATCGCCCTACCTCAGATCAGGACTTGCCTCCAGTCTGCAATGGAAGACGATAAGCTACGCTATGCAGCCTTCTCCGCTTGGGTCGCGCTCATGAGCGTTGCTGAGGAAGAGGACATTGACGCGCTGATCGATCATACTTTTGCCATGATTGCACAACATTGGTCTTCTCTGAACGCCGCTATGCAGCGCAAAACTTATGACATGTTGTCGAATCTACTCAAGGCTCACAATGTATTCTTCCAGGAGCGCATCGGCACCTTACCTCTGCTACCAGATGTACCACTGCTGTCAAAGCACCGCGCAGAGATTGCACGGCTCAAAGCGCTCATGGATCCCGCAACAATGTTTTCTGCGTTCAGTCAGCGGTGCGAAGATGAGAGCGCAGCAGTGGTCGAACAAGCTCTCCGGGAACTTGTTCCATTCCTTGTTGACAACCAACGCTTCATTCACGAAACCAGCGTGAGTCAGCAGCCAAATCCAGTCGTAGCCCAACTGCTGCGCTCTCTACTTGATGCCGTTGTCAGATTCAACGAGGATCACTCGGAAGTTATCGACCTTTGTTCGCAATGTCTAGGCCTTGTGGGTTGCTTGAACCCTTATAGAGTGGAGGCTGTAAGAGAGAAGCAGGATACACTTGTTCTTTCGAACTTTGAACGAGCTGACGAGATCATTGAATTCTCTGCCGTTCTTTTACCTCACGTACTGGTACCTGCCTTCCGGTCTGCTAGCAATGCGAAGGCGCAAGGCTTTCTGGCCTACGCTATGCAGGAAATCCTCAAATACTGTGGGTACGGTATAGTTGCGACACAGCGAACTCGAAGCTCCCAAGCCAACTCCTTGCCCCATCAGCGTTGGATGGAAATGCCAGAGGCTGTCCGCAGCACGCTGACGCCCTTCTTGTCTTCAAAATACATGATTACTACCAACTTTCAGATTCAGTATGTCATGCAGACATTTCCCATCTTCAATGCGGAGATGAGCCATGGCAACTGGCTGCGGACGTTCGTCTATGACTTGTTACAGAGAGGAAAAGGTGACAATGCGCAGAGGATCTTTTCAGTCCTTGCACGGGTCATTAAAGGCTACGATCTGACTATAGCTAGCTTCATGCTTCCCTTTGCAGCCGCCAATGTCATTCTTGGCGGCGACAACGACGAAGCGTCGGATGTCAGGCTAGAACTGCTGACTGTTTTAAAGCAAGAAATGAATGGGACGGCATCTGAGGTCGAGACGATCCGTCAATGCAGCGAGAGCGTCTTCCGAGTCCTTGATTACCTCTCTAGGTGGCTACAAGAGAAGCGCAGCACGCTTAACGATTCAAAATCTTCCAGCGGTCGACGTGGTGAACCCACTTCAGACCTAGATGATATCCGTGATGTCGCGCAGATCAGCAGGGTTGAGCGAGTCCTACAAGGGATTCCAGCAGAAGTTATTTCGCATCGCGCTGTTGAGTGCCGGTCCTACGCTAGGGCGCTCTTCCACTGGGAGCAGTATATCCGTCAAGAACGTGAGAGAACACCGGCCACGCAACGGCAGCAGAAAAACGAAGCCCTGTATCAGTATCTCCAAGACATTTACGCTCAGATCGAAGAACCCGACGGCATTGAGGGTATCGCCGCACACTTGCGCGTTCTCGGACCGGAACAGCAGGTACTAGAGCACCAGAAAGCCGGAAGATGGACCGCCGCGCAGAGCTGGTATGAGCTTGAGCTTGCTCAAAAACCGGACGATGCGGAGCTTCAGGTCAACCTCCTTACTTGCTTGAAAGAATCCGGTCAGTATGACGTCTTGTTACGATATGCGAACAGCTTCCAAGCAAGTTCTGTTCATAATATGCCACGATTACTACCGTTCGCTTCGGAAGCCTCGTGGGTAACCGACAAATGGCGCTTCCTGGAAGATTCCATCCATCCGGGTTCTGACTCGTTATCGGAACACTTCAACGTCGGTGTTGGGACAGCTTTACTAGCCCTTCGCCAAAACAAGAATGACGAGTTTCTCTCAACCATAAGCGCTCTTCGCCAGAAGGTAGCCCGAAATCTTTCGCCATCAACGACGGCGTCCGTACAGGCCTGTCATGGCGAGTTACTCAAGCTGCACGCGCTTTACGAGATGGAGGCTATCAGTGGTCTCTCCTCATCCTTGAGGATGGACCGAGAGGTTATGCTTAGCACGCTGGACAGGCGGCTAGAAGCTCTAGGCACCTATACCTCCGACAAGCAGTACCTGCTTGGGATCCGACGCGCAACGATGCAGCAATCAAGCCTGGAATTCACTAAGCTTGACATAGCGTCTTCGTGGTTGACGACTTCGAAGCTAGCACGTAAGTCGGATACTATCAACACAGCCCACAATGCCGTTCTTCACGCTACGCAACTTGGTGATGATGCGGCCAGGATTGAGCACGCCCGGCTTCTCTGGAAAGAAGGCCAGCACCGGAAAGCAATACAAAGCCTTGAAGGAGCCATTGCTGCAAATGCTTTCCAATCCCACGATCTTGGATCGGTTACGGAAAGCGTGAGTACGTCTGGAGAGAAAGAGAAATTCCAGAACTTCCTGGCCGCCAGAGCACATGTATTGCTGGCCAAGTGGCTTGATGCATCCGGCCAGACTCCATCTGCAACAATCATCCGCAAGTACCAGCTTGCAGTCCAGACACACTCCAGGTGGGAGAAGGGCCACTACTACCTTGGCAAGCACTATAACAAGCTCCTGCAATCGGAGAAGGCAATGCCTCGAAGCAAGCAGAACATCAGTTTCCGTTCAGGCGAAACAGCCAAGCTGGTGGTTGACAATTTCATCAGGTCGATGTGCTTCGGGGCGAAATACTACTATCAGACCATTCCGCGCTTGCTAACTGTATGGCTCGATCTTGGAATGGACGTACATCAAGCCACTCAACATCCCGTGTCCGCTGAGGCAGATATTGTAGCCATGCAAATCAGGAACCTCGATGCAATGCATCGGCAGATACGTAAGTATGCCGAGAGACTGCCAGGGTACATATTCTACACGGCGTTTCCCCAGATCATCACGCGCATTAGCCATCCGAACACGAAGGTTTGGGAAGTCCTGTTCTCAATCATCATCAAGGTCGCGTCGGCGCACCCTCAACAAGCGCTTTGGTACATCCTTGCTGTTGTGAAGTCTTCTGCTGCAGATCGATCTAGTCGAGGCCTTTCCGTGCTCAACAAACTGAAGAAGAACAAGGCGGATGGCCCGGCTTCTGACTTGAGGGCGATGATTGCACATGGCCAGAAGCTATCAGATCAGCTTTTGCGCGCTTGCGAAGCTGTAGTTGATGGAAGATCGAGTCATGTGAGCCTGTCAAGAGATCTCGGTTTCAATCACAAGCTCGCACCTTGCCCGCTTGTAGTGCCGATAGAGGCGACGATGACCGCTACTCTCCCGACCATACACGACAGCCCGCACGTCCGGCAGCACAAGGCATTCTCTGGTGGCAACATTACGATATCTTCCTTCTCAGACGACGTTCTCGTCTTGAGCTCCCTGCAACGACCTCGTAAACTCGTAGTCCGGGGCTCAGATGGAAACAACTACGGACTCCTGTGCAAGCCGAAAGATGACCTCCGTAAGGACCAGCGACTCATGGAGTTCAACGCTATGATCAACCGCGGCCTGCAGAAAGACGTCGAGGCGAGTAAGCGGCGTCTCTACATCAAGACCTACGGCGTCACGCCGCTGAATGAGGAATGTGGAACCATCGAATGGGTCGACAACCTCAAGCCGATGCGTGACATCATCATCAAGCTGTACAAGCAGAAGAGCGTGGCAATCGACTACAACCGGATCAGGATGCTGCTCAACGAATCGATCACCGCTCCAGAGAACGTCTCCATCTTTACAGACACCATCCTCAATCTCTTCTTCCCCGTGCTGTACGAGTGGTTCATCGAGACCTTCCCGGAGCCAGACGACTGGTTCAAGGCACGTCTGCGCTACACACGCTCCTGTGCCGTCATGTCCATCGTCGGTCACGTCCTCGGCCTCGGCGATCGCCACGGCGAGAATCTCCTCCTGGAAGAGGGCACGGGCGGCATCCTGCACGTCGACTTCAACTGCCTCTTCGACAAAGGCCTAACATTCGAGAAGCCCGAAGTCGTCCCCTTCCGGCTGACGCACAACATGGTCGACGCCATGGGCGCGTACGGCTACGAGGGGCCGTTCCGCACGGCTGCGGAGCTCACGCTGGGGATTCTGAGACAGAATGAGGACACGCTCATGACGATTCTAGAGACGTTCGTGTATGACCCGACGACGGACTTTATCGGCAAGAAGAAGCGGCCGACTCCTGGGGTGCCCGATACGCCGCAGGAGGTGCTGGAGAGCGTGAGGGGGAAGCTGGCCGGACTGTTGAGAGGGGAGAGTGTGCCGTTGAGCGTGGAGGGGTATGTGGAGGCGCTGATTCAGATGGCGAGGGATCCGAAGAACCTCTCGGCTATGTATATTGGGTGGTGTGCTTTCTTCTGAGGGTCACGTGGCACCGTAACAGCTTTTGTATTTTCACGGTCATGGGAAGGCGAATGCAAGAAAGTTGCACGGGAAGACAATACTCTTAGCTTGATAGCTTGGATGGAAAGCATATTAATTAACACTACGAACTGCAAGCTCATAAAAAAGTCTACTAATTACCAGAACTAGATGCAATGTATGCCAACCGGGTATATCGTCCCCCAACGCTTGTCTACCTTCTACAACCGGGGCTGCGCCTTCCCTCGCCCTCCAATCCCAAAATCTTCCTCTTCTTAACCTCATCCATCAGCCTCGCAACCTCCTCATCCGTCAACTCCGTCAACTTCTCCACATCCACCGGCTTCCTCTCCAGCTTCTTCGCAGTAACAAAATACCCCTCCGTCTTCACGCTCTCGGGCTCCCTCACCACATCCCGAATAAACTTGCAATAGCTCGCCACACACATCCTCCCGCCCTGCAGCCCCTCCAACATCAGCGCAAAACAGTGCGGCATCGCCTCATACTGCTCCCAGACCACCTTGACCCCCTGCCGCGCCGCCCGCTGCGCAAACACCTTCCCCTCATCCGCCAGCATCTCCTCGCCACATACCACAAAGATCGGCGGGCTCCCTGCCCAGCTTTTCGCAGCTAGGGGTGAGACGAGCGGATGGCACATTGCGCTGCCGTCGCAATAGAGCTCCGTGCGCGGCGGGTCTGTGGGCCAGAGCGGGCAGGGCGGGAACTTGACGTCGGCGGATTTGGAGGGCGGGGGAGGTAGTCGTACTGTGCGTTGTTTTCTATGGAGGGTAGGGCGCGCGTGATATCCAGCCAGGGCGAGTTGAGGGCTAGGCCGGCAGGGAGAGGGAGCTCGACGTCGCGGCCGTGGAAAGTGACGGTGGGAGTGCGGTCGGGTGAGGAGCGATGTAGTTGCAGGAGCAGTTGGAGAAGGGAGGCACAGAGATGCGCGCCTGCGCTGTCGCCGGCGAAGACGATGTGCGAGGGCTTGACGGGTTCGTGGAGCGCGCCGGGGGTGGGTAGAGGAGGGAGAGGTAGGAGACTAGCGCGTCGAGCAGCGCGGCGGGGAAGGGGTTCTGTGGCGCGAGGCGGTAGCGGACGGAGCAGGCGCGGCCGCCAGTTAGGTGCGCGTAGCGGGATGTGGCTTGTCGGTGCGAGGCGGGATCCATGAGGTAGTAGGCGCCGCCGTGGAAGTAGAGGATCGTCACATCGCTCGTCACCTCCTTCATCAGGTTCTGGTACTTTTCTTCTTCGGATATCGAGGGCTCTGGCGCGTCTTTGGCGACGTTGGCACGGTATCCAGTCCACTCTGCCTCTACGGGTTCCAATGTTGGTCGCGTGTATGTCTCGTCGCCCTCCTTCATGTCATCGATGGCTTTGAAGAGAGCTTGGCGGAGGTCGTCTTCTGGTGGTGCGGGCATCGTGACCCGGCTTATCCACATCCTCCCTTTCACCCCGGGGTCTTTCAAAGTCCCTTTCTGCTGCTTTGATATTGACCATGGCTGCCCATTCAGCATCTCTCGTATAATCTTGATCGTAAGTTCGGTGCGGAGGTCCCATTTGGTGGACGTCGAGGACAGCCATAGGGAATGGAATAGCACTGTCTTGAAGATGAAAGGGATCTTGGGGACGAGGAACTTCGCGATGGTGGAAGGTGAGCCGTCCATGGTGGTAAGTTATGAGGTCTAATAATGTTTCTCTATACTCTATTGAATGAAGGCAACGACGCCGGAGAAGAGGAGGGGGAGGAGAGGAGAGAAGTAGCTAGGGACGATGTTCAACATGCCCCATCCTCCGTTAACACCAACTACCCGTCGCCGCGCCGTCTAAGGGTCCTCTGCGCGACTTCAGTGGACGCATCACAATCCCATAAACGTCACCAACTTGCCTCGGCTCGGCGCTGTCGTGTCCGTTTTCCGGTGCTCACCACGTGCTTCAGTCACGTGGACATCGACACTTCCGCCATGAGCGGAGCGGCCAAGAGGCCTGCAGGTGCCACCTCAGTGGTGTTGTCGGCAGTTCCGCATGCACACTGGCAGTCTTCAGTTGAAACTCGGGAGCTCAATGGGGCGAGCCGGCGTCTAAAATTAGTTTGTCGCCCTTCGGGGATGTTTCAAGTGACATTCGACCACCTGCATCCTTCTAGGATCATTAGGTTTGCAGAGCACTCGCACCAAAGGCCGTTATCGTCTAAGCTGGATAGGCCCCGTTTGTACCTTTGCAGTGAGTTTTGTGCGCTCCTTCAAGGTCCTGAGATACCAAGCATGTTCTGATGCTCGGCTTCGCACGGTAATTGGACCCTCTCGCGGGTGGGCGAAACACTGGCCGCTCCTTGTGTTGCGGCCCTCTCCTTGGCCCCATCATTGCTCACTCCACTCGTCTTACAGCCACAATCGCAATCACAATCGTTCAGCGCTTCTGACCCTCTTGTGCAGTCTTGCGAGTTACGAAATACCAGCAGGGCTTCCGGGGAGAAATACACGGCTAGCGCGACCGTCCCGCAGTCAACCGCCCTCTGAGGGCTCCGCGCGCAATGGACGGACAGCCTCGCAATGACGGACGGAGCACACCAGCGTCAGATAATCCCAATGTCTTCGATGATGAGTTCGCTATTGACAACGATCCTCTCGAGCCAGAGTTCGGCGTAGCGGACGGGTTCCGGCCGGACCAATCTCGACAATCTTCAGCATTCACAGACAGCCCAACGCTCGAGCGTCTCTCGGTCGAAGAATCAATACCGGGCACTGTGCCGGGAGAGACTAAATCCCGACCTCATGTTCCGTCCAGGGGCAGTACGGGTAAGGGTCATCCTACCCAGGATTCGTTGGCGATACAATATGAGGGAGGCAATGTCCCAGTGCCTGGCCGAATACCAAGCGTATACTCTCATGGAACCCCGACACCTGCTGTGATGCGCCATGCATCACTTGCCTCCACTTCGTCTTTTGCAACAACGGCACGCACGCAGAGCACTTTGCCGTCCGGCCCGAGTCATCCATACGGCATGTATCCACAAGATACTGGGATGGCTCGGTCAGTGAGTGGAGCGACCTCATCAACAATCAGAGCGCCTTCGCGGACCCAGTCAGGACATCATCGCCCGGCACATCCATACGCTTTGTACCCACAGAACGTGTTAGAGGACTCGGAAGAGACGACCAGCCCTGCACCACAGTTGATACCAGTCGGCTTTCCTGGTATGAGCACCGGATACCACAGGCAGATAGGCCCGGATGGCGAAGAGCAGGGTCTCATGGGGTTGGACGGACATACCGAACAGTTGCCTCCGTACTCAAGATATCCAGAACAAGGGCCAGCGAGCCCGGTGGTCCCAGTGACCCAACCCGCGACACCACAGGAGAGCATCGCGCTAGGCAATTTAAATTCTCCAGACTCCCAAACTACTCTCATACGGCCAAATAATGGCCATGGAGCCGATCAGTTAAACAGAAGCCTTAGTCTCCCACTTTCTGAGCCGCCAAGTTTCGGCAGCTCAGAGAAGTCCTGGAGCGAGAAAACGTGGAAGGAGAAGAGGAAGACAAGGTTTTTGGAGGGAAGATACCGCTATGGGCCCTGATATTGGGATTCGTGATTGTGTTTATCCTCGCCGTGATCCTTGGTGGAGCTATTGGAGGTTTGTTGGCTAGAGAGAACGCGCGCTTGGCTGCTGCTAGCTCAGCGTAAGTCAATGAGTTCCACTCCGGGAACCTCACGCTTACTTGTGGAACAGAGCTTTTGTGACTGTATACAGCACAGCGTCTATGTACGACGCGTCGACTATTGCGACGCCAACAGGCCTTGCTTCGTTACCAACACATGCTACCTATGCTCTTCCACTCGGCGATCCGGAATCTAGCTTGAATGGCTGCCTTCCGCTTGGGGAACAGCGAAGCGCGTGGTCCTGCAAAATACATGGCCCTGATCTCCGCTTGAGTCTCGACGAGGTGCCTGGGAAGCCATACCAAGGAGCCTGCATCACCCCAATGGACCCGGATGACACCCCGCTCAGGTACGGTATGCAGCCACCATCATTCACCGCACAAAGACTTGTCCTTGTCCATGATTATGATGACCCGAGCAAGGGACCAGCGTACCATTTCTCTGCGCGATATGACAAAATAGTGGTTGTGGACAAGGATGACTTCATTGGTCTAGAAACCATCAAGAAAAGAGATGCCGCCCCCGCCAGCGAGTTCGAAGTGCCTCAGGGCTTTCGAGGCAGACGCGAGGTGCAGGTCGGAGACTTGCCGTGGTTCTGCGTCTGGAATGACACTTTCATCGAAGGCTTCATCTATGTTAATGAGGATACTGCTGCGGCTGCATCCTCGTCGTCTGCTGTTGCTGCTGCTGCCTCCGCCGCCGTTACTAGCTCTTCTAGCTATCCGACGACCCTGGCAACGTCGCCACAAACAACATCTGCATCATTACAGACTGCGCCGGTGGCCTCATCACCAACGCCCACGTCCTCCGATACTGTCGATGCCGTCACATCGGAGCAGCCATATTCGCATTACACACACTTCCGCCCGGGTTTCCCGAGCGCCATACCTACAGAGCTTGCGGCAGTTTCCAGACCGGCGATGCAGCGCCGCTACAAAAAGCTACCAGAGTTTCCTCGCGTCGTCAAGATCGAAGAGCGCCGCCTACCTAATAATCCGGACCCGCCCTACTGCCAGCAATGGCGTGTATTGTGGGATGGCCAACTAGTGACGAACGCCGATAGCAACGGAAACTCTATACGCGTAGAGCTTGAAGAGGACGACCCACTTTACCCAGGTGCTTCGATTGTGGAAACGCGGCCAGCAACGACTGGTGGTGCTTCCGAAGAGAAGAGGTCTCTGTTTGGAAAAAGAAAAGACCCTCATGGTGCTTGTCACTGTCAGTGGTCGAGCACATAAGGTTTTCTGTTCGGTGCTCTTGTTATGTTTCGCTTTCTCTGCATTTCTCATCGTCTCCGTTATTCGGTACAGGGGTATATATCCGGCGATCGGTGTATACTCTTGCTATTGGCGTTCGGGCGGTCTCAGCGACCTTGAAGGAAGCATCCAGTATTGGCCTTGATGGGAATATTTGGCGCAGGAAATGGTAACGATTCCACCGGCGCACTAACGGCAGCGGCGGTTCATGTTAATACAACATATGTCGAGCGTGGCGCGTCGTTCCCCTTGCTACTTTAGCTAGCTTTTCACAATACTTAGGTCGTTGTGCAACATGAGATCCCATGAAGCTCCCGGCTTGACGCGGTGCCTGACTCGAGGCAATACGGGATAATCTCTTGAGAGATCGCTTCACGTGACTATCGTACGACGAACACAAGGGGTCGGCCAAGCGGCTCTAGCTGGCGGGGGCTGCCTTATCGACAACCCTTACTGGCTGGCACAGCTTCACGCTGACTGCCGTTCCAATTTTTATTGTAGAGTGGTGCTCACACTTCCGTGATGTCGCACCGGAGCGAGCTGCCCCTGGCAGCTATCAAACGTCACATATGTGGCTGAGCAGCTGGTGCAGGGCGAGCTAAATTAAGTCTTGCCGGTCTGAGCATGAGTTTGGCCCCGCAGCTCAGCAACGTTCATTTTCAGTCGGCCTAGTTGCTGGCGGGGCGGCAACTTGTCAATCCAACGGTGTCCCTGAAAACTGAGCCACAGTTTTCCTGTTCCTGGCAGCTCGCACGGACGTTTTCTTCAGTTTAATCTTCTGTTGAGCCCCTCGAAGCTCGCCGCTATGCTGTCGCCTTCACCGCTCCAACAGACACTTAGTATCCTCAGATAAAAGCCCTGACTTCAGTCTCGTAACTACTCAACCTTCCACAAATTTGAACAGAAACAACAGCTGCACCACACAGAATGTCTCGACCGCAGAACATCGGCATCAAGGCCTTGGAGCTTTACTTTCCTTCCCAGTGCGTAGATCAGGCCGAGTTGGAAAAGTTCGATGGCGTCGCCCAGGGCAAATATACCATTGGCCTCGGTCAGACGAAGATGAGCTTCTGCGACGACAGAGAAGGTAAGGAGTCTCCCAAACAGCCTCCTATAACTCGAGGAACTCTCAGCTCACGCGACCCCAGACATCTACTCCCTCGCCCTGACCACCGTCTCGTCCCTCCTCCGCAAATACTCAATCGACCCCACCTCAATCGGCCGCCTCGAAGTGGGCACCGAGACCCTCCTCGACAAGTCGAAATCTGTTAAGACAGTGCTCATGCAGCTCTTCGAGCCCAGTGGCAACACCAACATCGAGGGCGTCGACACTGTGAACGCTTGCTACGGCGGCACAAATGCCCTCTTCAACTCTCTTAACTGGGTCGAGTCGTCCGCCTGGGATGGCCGCGACGCCATTGTTGTAGCCGGCGACATCGCGCTCTACAAGAAGGGCAACGCGAGGCCGACTGGCGGCGCTGGATGCGTGGCCATGCTTATTGGCCCAAATGCACCTTTGGCGTTCGAGCCGGGCTTGAGGGGCAGCTACATCACGCATGCATACGACTTCTACAAGCCAGACCTCACGAGCGAGTACCCGATCGTGGACGGGCAGTTCTCGATTCGGTGCTACACCGAGGCCGTGGACGCGTGCTACAAAGCCTACAACGCGCGAGAAGCCAAGCTGGCGAAACAGCTCAACGGCAGCGCAACGAACGGCACGACCGAGCACGACGAGAAGGAACCCGAGACCCCGCTCGACCGCTTCGACTACATGTGCTTCCACGCGCCAACGTGCAAGCTGGTTGCGAAGTCCTACGCCCGCCTCCTCTACAACGACTACCGCAACAACCCGGACGCGGAAATCTTCTCCAGCGTGCCGCGCGAGATCCTCGACCTTGACCACACTGCCTCACTCACCGATAAGACGGTCGAGAAGACCTTCATGGCGCTCGCCAAGAAGCGCTTCGCTGCCCGGGTGCAGCCTAGCATCCAGGTGCCCACCATGTGCGGGAATATGTACAGCGCGTCCGTCTACGGCTCGCTGTGCTCTGTCCTCGCGAATGTCTCGTCCAGCGATCTGCAGGGCAAGCGTGTCGCTATCTTCAGCTACGGGTCAGGGCTCGCGAGCAGTCTTTTCAGCCTCAAGGTGCGAGGTTCGGTGGACGAGATCAAGGAGAAGCTGGATATCCACGCCAGGTTGGATGCGAGGCGGACGGTGCAGCCGGAGGTGTACGATGAGATGTGCAACTTGAGGGAGAGGGCGCATCTGAAGAAGGGTTACAAGCCGATTGGAGAGACGGAGACGATTTTCCCGGGGACGTACTATCTCACGGGCATTGATGATATGTTTAGGCGGAGCTATGAGGTCAAGCAGTAGGTGTTTGTAGATATGCGATGGAATGGGTAGTGGGCTTTGGGACTTGATATGGGTCGGGAGCTTTGTTAATGTGCATGGCATGCATGGTGCGCCTATTGTAATAGTACAGCTTTCTAATGCATTGCGGAGAATTAGACGATACATCCTGCGTTTTTGGTTCGGTTCTTCGTCAAATACCTTGCTGAGAGGCCTGAACTCTCTCTCCTGATGATTTAACAGACCGCAAAGCCATACCTAGTCACGTGCGCCGTATGCCTTTCGTGCATACCATGCCAAGACCATACAGCTCAGTGGCAGACCTCTCCCTACCAACATCATCCATTTACTCTCACAGCCACCGTGGCATATAATGCACAGAGCAACAACCAAGACTGGCCCAAAGAAGAAGTTGTTGCTTGCATTTGACGCGTTCGGAACACTGTTTACGCCCAAAACTCCGATAGCCTCACAGTATGGAGAGGTAGCGCGCAGATATAAGGTTGCTGAGGGCGTCAGTGATAATGAAATAAAGAAATCATTTGGCAAGGGTACGAAGATATAGGGGACAATCTCGAGCGCTCATTCTAGATGATCGGAAACGCTGATGACTGTGTATAGCCTTTAAGGAGGAGTCGAAGGAGCATCCGAATTATGGGAAGAAGGTCGGCATGGCGGCGCCGGAGTGGTGGGCAAGGGCATGTTCAGATCTCTTCTTTATGTTGCTTTGAAAACCTCTACGACTTTAAACCCGGACTCCAGACTTTAGACTTTCTCATGGGCCACTTCTGTTCGAAGTCACTACATTGCTACATCACGTGTCTCAATCCCAGAATCTCAGTCACCTTCTTTAATCTACCCTACTCTACCATCTCAGCTCACTTCAAATAACCGCCTCAAGGTTATAACTAAAACCTTCCGCCCCTTCCTCCTCGCCGCCGACGCTTCGCTTCCATCCGGCCTGGTCCCGGACCTCTTGACCCGCTTCTCCACCTCCGAAGGCTACGCCCTCTACCCCGACGTCCTGCCCCTCTTCTCCCAACTCCGCCAACTGAACTCAGCCTCTCCGCCACCCGATCAACAACACCATCAACATCACTGGCGCTGGGATCATACGATCGTGGGCATCATCACCAACTCCGACGACCGCATCCCCGGCATCCTCTCCTCGTTCGGCCTTTCCGTTGGGCCACGCCGAGCTGGGACTGCGGACTCAAGCACCGAGGACGCCAGCGCTAACGCTACAGAAGAAGAAGACATTAGCTTCGTAGTACTAAGCTACGACGTCGGCGCCTCGAAGCCTGACCGGGCAATCTTCGACGCCGCGAAGCAGATTGGTACCGAACTATTCGCCAAGGTAGACGGAGCAGATGGGGAAGGGTTTGAGATGCTGTATGTGGGCGATGAGGTAGAGAAAGATGTGTTAGCGGCGGAGGATGCGGGATGGGGTGCGTTGCTCGTGGATCGCGAGGAGAGGTTTAGGGAACGGTTCACGGATGGGAGACAGATGGTTACGGTGGCAGAAGGGGAGAGGGAGTTTAGCGTGATGAACGACCTGAGCGCTTTGAGTTCGTGGAGATCTAGGTGATGAAGGGGCGATGTGTGCTCTGTATGTCACGGAAATCGTAGAGCCGGGATCGCTTGGAGAAACACTAAAGAGCCCTGGGCTGATAGCCAGGTCGTGAGGAGAAGATGGATAGAAGAGGGGAACAACGGGCCATTACGTGTCTTCTAGAACTGTATTAGTAATCACGACTCAAACTATCAAATATAGCGGATGGTGACCAATTCTCGAGCTGTACAAGTGACATCATCTAGAGTTGCCGCAATCTTGCGTACGACAAGAGACGGAGATGAACTGTGACGGGAGCAGACGGCCGCGGAATGATTACACTACAGTACCCTTACCTTGGGGAAGACATGTGTCTACTACTGATATAGCTAGCCACTTTTCGATTGTGGTAATGAGTAATGAGCATGAGTGTATAATTACTTACAACATTTCGTCACTACGGTGACCGCCATCATCAAAGTTCACTGTTGCAACCTGTCACCTACCCCTGGGATTATCCACGTCTTGTTCGTCTTAGGTTCGGCGTCTTCTTCCGTGTGAGATACGAGCCGCCACCTCCTAGGCTTGCTGCCAGCGCCGTCACTGTGTCTCTGTACCATCCTGGTACACCTCCCAAAGCCATGAGGTTGGGCGATACGGTCTTACCTGTCTTCACCAGTACGTTTGTATCCGTGACTTGCCCGCGCGGTGCCTGTCCCGTACATGTAGTCGAAGTAATGACATGGTGACAGGTCCTGCTCATTGAACTGCCACGGCCACGGATCCCGAGGCGCTGCTAGGTAGTTTCCCGCTATACACAACAGAACACGCCAACAACATTTCCTTCCCGGTGTTCGACCTGGAGCCCGTTGCTGCGAACTTCGATCTTCTCTTGCGACGCTACCAGGTGTGCTCGCTCTTTACTGTGCGCATGATCACTACGGTCTGTGTTCCTGGTTGGCAACGGATTAGCCAGTCTTTGGGCCGTCTAGTTATGGGCGGTCGTTTGTCAAGGAAAGGATTGTGCTGACGCTCTCTACTAGGCTGCTGAAGGGTATGCTGGCCTCTCCTTCCACCCCATCGGTCAAAATAGGGTCGGAAGTCCACCCTGCCCGCCTGAGCAGCCTCAAGTTCTCGACGCTCTTCCTCGCGGCGTTTTTCTTTTTGAAGTCTTTCTTTCCACACAGCTATTTCGTGTATCAGATGCTTCAGATGAGCAAAATGAAGCAACACTATCATCACCCCATCGAGAGCATGTTCGGCGGATCCCGTGGGCCCACCACTTGCTTTGCCTACCTTCACCTTGACAGAACCTCGTCATCTGAAAATGATAATACTGTTCTTGACGGCTCAGGCTTCATGCAGTATGCTTGCGAAGTTGAGAGGGTGCGCTGTAGATCCTGAAGACCTTGGGTGCAACTTTCCGCCCCGCTCCGGAGTCCGGAACATCTTCAACTGGTCTTGGAAGGGACCGCAATACTCATTGCCAAGGAGTTACGCCATCGTCGCTAGAGCCTGGGGTTGCTGTATGCCGCCCGTGGGTTGAACGTGCCGGGCGTATAAACCCGACGTAGAACTTCACCATGGCCCAGTTCAGATACGGAGGACCGTACTCAATCTCTTCAACAGACCAATGAGTCCAGTTATCCGACTGGCGTGAACTGAGTCTAATCCGATCTCCTTAATGCAGCTGGGCGTGCTTAGATAGGTCGGCCGACGTCACTTAGGTCGATTCAATATAGACTGCTAGCATGATATTATAGTATGGATATAAGGTGAGGTAGATGAAGTTAGGCTCTAAGAGGGTTGTCTTAGCCTAAGTAAAGACTGCGTGACTAGGAGCAATCAACTTGTACAGTAGGTAGACAACATTCGGTTATAGTACAGTGTCTATTAGTGTATTTATCAAACGCCGGTAGAGGTGAATAGTGTCCATCGCTAAGAGCGTTAGGTAAGTAGCCTTAGGGATGATAGGCCTTGGCCGTGACCTGCTGACCGAGTTTGGTGAACGTGAGTGCGAACTCGCCGACCTTAGATTTGACGGATTCGAAATGGATCTTAGTAAAGGCTGCGAGGCGTAGTGACGAGATATTGAGCAAGTTGGTCTGGCGCTCTTTTGACGGGAGATTGAGGCGAGACGGCCTAGCGACTGGCTGAGTGTTGAAGACATACGGCTATGGGGTCCGCGGGGAAGCTCAGCAGTCTCTACCGCTTTACCGCTTTGCGGCCACATGCTCAGGCATCAGGCGCCGGGGCTGAGTGCGTGGGTGAGCCGGGAGGCGTGTCGAGATCAATACCACAGCACCTATTCAAACCAACGATGTTGTTGTCGACAGCCGAACCGAGGAGGACGATGCCCAGCTTCCGGCACGTCGGGACCGCCCTCTTGCTTGAAGCCGAGGGCCTGGCGCCATTTGTCGATTGTGGAGATGGGTGTTTTACGGCCCAAGATGTGTTTCGGTTTGCGGGATAGTGTGGCCATATTTGCAGTATCTTGACGGCTTGACAAGTGCGGGACTCTCTTTCAGATGCTTCATCTTGTTGTAGACCCAGCCAGAGTAAGTGTGGAATAGCCATGGACGTGTCGCTATCTTTACGTCTTTCAGCCACTTGAATTCTTCTTTCATCTTATCTAGTACAGGACAGTGCTTCTCTTGCGTTACGCGACTTCCGAATCGTAAGAGATACTTCTCGTCTCCGCCTAGTAGCTCTTGAAGGCGCTTGTCTGCCTCTTCGAACTGAGCGTCTGTGACCTGCTTCCTTCCGCCAGAATACGAGAGAAGTATGCTGCAGTAAAGAAAGATTCGACTTTATGTCGACGGTCGGATGAAGTGTTTGAAGTGATGGTGACTTGGGATTTGCGTACAGATAGTTCGGATGGCTGACATTGTGGTGGGTGCGGTGATATGGAAGGTGTACTGCCGTGGAAGGTGCGATTACGAAAGGTGAGAGGGTGCATTGCAAATAAGATCAAATGCTTTTGAGGTGGGCTGATCCATCTTTTCTAGCTGCCGGTAGTCCGCCGGTGTTCAAAATGTTCTTCCGGACGTGAGTTCGTGATATGATCGTGGACTGTCGTCTGATAAGGTGTGGTAATTGGTGTGGATGAAGCGCAAGGGAACGTGTGATCGCAATGTCGGTCCTGGCTCTCGTATCTCAAGGTATACTCCAGGCGAGTTGATGGTTACTTTCCGCTGATCAGCCCGCATGGTGCAAACCGTCAGCCTAACGATATCCCAAGCGTGCAGCGGGCTGGCAAGCCGCAGGCGCAAACAACATCCTGAGTGCACCCGGTTCGAGTCGGATTCTCCCGTACAGCTTCAAACGCTAAATGCATGGGTTCGATGCACAGAGCCTCGTGACAAAAGTAGGACGTCGAGAGTTCCGGGGTAACCTGTCACGCGGTGCTGGAATAAGCATAGTGTAGCTATATCTCCAACGAGCTTGTTCATACAGCCCATTAAAGGACACCGACATTCCGGAGAAGGCTTTTCTCGCTTTCGTAAATGTGACCGGCGATTTTCTTGAGCATGTGCAACAAGATAAAATTATTTGTTATGTTGTGACGGCAATATTGTATTGATCAAAGTTCTGTGCAAGAACCTGTTGGGAGTTTCAATTCTTGCAATACTGAGGTACTCGGGATCTTCATGGCTGTGAGGAAGCACGCAACGGGATTGCTGGTCTATGCGAACTGGAATTCCTTGTACCTGGTCGTTGTCGACTTCAAACTATGTGCAATGCACAGATCTCGAAAGCTGTTGGCAAGATCAGCGGCCACTACGAGTTTTGTTGCCCACGGGATAATGTTCACGCTTTTGAAGAAGGATTCGAATGTCCATCTCTCGGCTGCTCCTTTGGATTTCCACAGGCAGCTGGGGAGTTTGCCCAGTTCACCCTGCTCGTCAACGCCCATTCTTCTTCATAGGAAGACGGCAAATATCGTACATTGATACTCTTCACCCATACCTGTCAAGAAGCTTATGGAGGCCCTGACGGTCGTGGCTGCAAAACTCTGACATCTGCAGCATCCGCGAGCTGCCGTACCACTGCCGCTGGCGCGGTGGTCGCGGTACCGAGAGGGGTCCGCATGCCAGGCTTGTCGAGAATTACGTTGGTCCAGCGGGTGAGGAAGGTTCCGACGGTGGCCGCGCCGACGATGGCCAAGAAGGCCACGAGAAGCGGGACACCAAATCCATCCCATGGGGATGCCCAGGGGGCTGGAGAGTAGGAGCAGGTCGTGGTGACCTTGTCTGCGAATCATCTCAGCATCCGTCATATGCATTCGGCGTCATTTGGCTCAGCCTCAAGACTATCTTCGCTTCATTTTGATTGCGCGTCGATCTCGCTCCTGGTGAAAGACTCGTGGGCTGGCTCGTCTCGGAGATGACCGTGATCTGTATGGGGATCCAGCCCCCAAGCGCGCTCTATTTCCTAATATCGTAAGCTTAGGTCTGATGTCTATAGAAGGATGGAGAAGTCTTACCTCTTCACTATTTTCTAGACTATCGCCAAGCTATGGAGACTATTATCTCCGGTACCCTTACAACAGGGCCTATTGGCCGCTTCGACGCTATCCTCGTTAAAGCTCGCTTCGTCGTCAAGCTACGCGTCGTCGTCGTGGTGTAAAAGCTAAAGGCGTTTACTGCGTCGAGGTAAAAGGGTAGGGGGATGGTTATGCCGCCGCTTACTTAAATCTAGGGCCGAAGTCTTCTTGATACAGACTTTAAGATGTCGTTGCGTGACACGGATCTCCTCGCCGCCCGCCTCCTACCGAAGAAGGCTTAGCAGCAATGTTAAAGGTGCACTACGATGCCAGTGTAGCCCAATCACAAGGATATTGTTGCCGAATGTGTCTTTCCCTTTCTGACACCGTTCTATGGCATCAGGCAAAGAGTCGGGGAACGGGTCCCACCCCTGGTGTTTGCGCAAGCTGCGGAGGTAGCGCTCCTCTATCAGCGGTGGTTTTACGCCACCATATCTCCCAGTCTAGTCAGGGAAGATCAAAAGGCGTGCACTATTGGTCTGCTGCTACTGGTCCGAGAATGCGGAAGTCGGGATAACGATGAGCTCGGATCGATGCTGAGATCTCCGAAGTATAGTGAGGCCGATGTCTCGAGTGTTGCTGTTGCCTACGGCGGGGGCATGGGCCGCCTTAACCGACGCTTGTAACATCTCGTGGCAGAAATTCCTCTCATGCTGCAGCTTGGCTTGCCATTTTGCGGTTGTATGCGCTCGAGTGCGTCACCGGCAGTGCTTCTTCATACCCTTTTCCTATTCTCTTTCTGATTCAGCTTAGGACATCTTACAGATAGTGATCTGAAGCCCTAAGAGGGCCATCTAGAAATGGCAGTGGACCGAACTTCGAAGTTGTGATTGAGGTGCCAACTAGAGCCGGAACCATGGAAAGGGTGTCTGGAACACTGAGCAACGAAGGAAGTTGATAGAGTAGTACTGTTTGAAAAAGCCTCAAAAGTATGACTGCGGAGAAGGACGAACGTAGGATCAAGTCGTAACCTCTTTGCTTGGCTTTGGTGTAATTCTGAGCGGATAAGCCTTCCGCTTTACCGGAGATTGAGTTCCTGCAGGCGTCATGTAGGAAGTGGCCGACATTTTTCCTCCTGCGCTGGTTGTTGGTGGCAAACTCAACTGCACCACATGGGCGAGCGGCTGAACTAATGGACGATGTCGAAGGATGGTTTACCAGAGAGTCTAGGAAGACGAAAGCTGCTGCGATTATAAGAAGAATGGATGAAACTGTTAAACTCTGGCCATCCTGTAGTTTTTATCATTTTACATCTGAGTAGTAACCGAGTGTAGCTCTTCCGTATATGCTTCCTTGTTATGGCTAAGGAAGGTCTTGATTAGATCAGTGACAAACAGATTGTGTATCTTCTTCGTGTGTGTAGGGCAAAGATTGTACCCCCTAGTATCACATCTTGTTGTAGTGTGTGTTACTTTCTGCTGGAAGGACAAGTATACTGGATTCTTGAGAAGCGTTACTGTTCACTAAAGTGTAACAAGTTGGTGTTGTGCCAATAGGTATATGCAACGTGGAACGTACTCAGGGACCATAAAGTCCAGGCGGGCGTTACAAAGTGGTTAATACGTGACTCCACAAGTTGGATGTGTGGTAAGGAGTCACAGAGTCAGATCAGTCGGGCGTGGAACAGAAGCTGGAGTCGGATTTGAGAAGGCCCGAGCGCCCGGCATCAACACTCGCCAAGCATCGTGGCATCTCTAGATTTATTATTCAACATCAGCGCCGCAAGCAATGGAACGACCCTGTCATGATTAATGGAGCTCGCCGACCATAACGCCTACCATCAGCCCTGACAATTCTCCCTTACGTATCCCGCGCAATCTCACAACGCCGTACCGACGATGTCCGACAAGAAGATCAAAGAATTCCCCGACCTATCCAAGAAGCTCGCCGCACCCACCAAAAGTCCCTCTTCGAGCGGCAAAAGGCCGAAGCGGAAGCCAAACGCCAACGCGAAGAGGCGGAAACCGCAGCCGCTTACCAAGACTTTGCGAAGTCCTTCGACATCGACAACGAGACTCCCTCGAGCTCGCGGCCCAGCTCAAGGTCTGGTGATTTCAGTGGTCCAGGGCCAGGCAGAGGAGGGTTTGGAGGAGTAGGGAAACGGCACTTTGGCGCGCCAACAGGCCCACGAGGGAATAGCGGGCCAGGAAGCTTAGGGCCGCCGCCTTCATTGTCGCGCAAAAGGGCATTCGATGGATCACATCCGCAGCAAAGAGATAGGGAACAAGGACGTTTGGCGTTTGGGGATGCACCGGGGCCGCTAGATGCTGCTACGGCTTTTCAAACATCCGATGATGAAGACGAAAAGGCTGCTAGTAGCAAGGCGGCTGAACGTGCGGCACCGAAACCAACATTGCACTTGTCGTCGCTACCTCCCGGTACATCGCAAGCGGTCATCAAGAGTCTGATACCCCCTACCCTCACGGTGGATGCAGTACGCTCCCTTCCACCGTCTGGGCCTGGCTCGACTGAGCGCAGATCTATGTCAGCAATCGTCACACTGGCGAAGGATACACCAGCAAGCGACATCGACACGGCTGTGAACGCGCTTCAGAACCGGTATTTAGGGCTCGGACACTATCTGTCTATATCACGGCATCTCTCCTCGGCAGCTCTGGGCGCGACAGGCGCAGGCGTGGGCGGCCTAGGTTCTACATCAACATCACAGCCATTCAACGCAAAACCCGTATACGCTGGTCCTGGTGCCTCACTGAGCCGCGCGCCACCTCCATCGCATAGAGGAGGCTTTGCGCCACCGTCATCGTACAACACTACTGGGCCTGGTCAATTTGGAAGAGGAATGGGTTCCGTTCAGGTCTCCGTCAACCCCCTTCCGACCTCAAGCAACTAAAGCTCATACACAAGACCCTCGAAGCGCTCATCACGCACGGCCCCGAGTTCGAAGCACTACTAATGAGCAGGCCCGAAGTCCAGCGCGACGAAAAATGGGCCTGGCTCTGGGACTCCCGAAGCGCAGGCGGTATCTGGTACCGCTGGCGCCTCTGGGAAATCTCCACGGGCTCCGACATCCAGCGCTTACGCAATCGGCTCAGCAAAGGCCCGCAGCGCGTCTTCGACAGCGGCGCCCCATGGCTCGGTCCCGAGCGCTCTCTCCCTTTCGAATTCACGACGCGCTTCGACGACTTCGTCTCGGACCCCGAGTACGACTCCTCCGAGGATGACGAGTCCGGCGACGAGGCGCACCAGCGCCGCCTCCACGCCAGCGGCGCACCACCGGACAGCGGCGCAGAGCCGCGGGAGAAGGCATACCTTAACCCGCTGCAGAAGGCAAAATTGACGCATTTACTTGCACGCTTACCGACCACGACGGCCAAACTCCGCAAAGGCGACGTCGCGCGCGTGACGGCGTTTGCGATCCGACATGCGAGCGCAGGCGCAGATGAGGTCGTCGACATGATTGTATCGAACGTCGAGAGGCCGTTTGCGTGGAGCGCCGCGAACCCGGACCGCAAACGAGGCACCGGCGACGATGCTGAGACGAGCCATCCAGGTTTAGGTGCAGTAGAAGAGGAGAAGAAAACCGAGAAGGAAAAAGAAAAAGACGACCCATCCAGCTCAAAACTGATAGCCCTCTATCTAATCTCCGACATCTTTTCCTCGTCCGCGACCTCCGGCGTGCGCGGCGCATGGCGGTACCGGCAGCTCTTCGAGGCGGCGCTCAAGTCCCGCCGCGTCTTTGAGCAGCTCGGTCGGCTGGAGAAAGAAGTCCAGTGGGGCCGGCTGCGCGCGGAGAAGTTCAAGCGCAGCGTTAATAGCTTGCTCGGCCTGTGGGAGGGCTGGTCGGCGTTCCCGCAGGCGGCGCAGGAGCATTTCGTCAGCGCGTTTAATAATCCGCCACTTACGGAGAAGGAGAAGGCGGCGCTGGAGAAGGAGGAGAAGGAGAAGGCGGAGGCGAAGGCGGCAGGCGCGGCAAAGTCGAGGTGGAAAACTGTGGATGTTGGCACCAAGGCTGGAGAGACGGTGGCTGTAGGCGAAAATGACAAGGAGGAGAAGGCGGAGAAGGATATGGGTGGTGAACCGATGCAGGAAGAGGGTATCACAGGTGAGCCCATGGAGGAGGATTTGGATGGCAAACCAACGGAGGATATTGCTGGCGAGCCTATGGATGAGGATACGGATGGTGTCCCGCTGGCAGAAACCGATAGGATGCAGGAGCCTCTCGCCCTTCCGGCGGCAGCAGTCCAGCTGGCGGTGCCGGGCGAAACCATGGCAGCAACAGCGCGGAGGCAGCGACCGAAGGCTGTAGACATGTTCGCGGACTCGGACGAAGAGTAGGTAAATAAGCCCAGGCTCAAAGCGTTACACTTCCAATGTCTTCAAGAAGGACCTTGCGTTCACCCATGCTTTGACCTACACAGAGTGCTTGCGTGAGAGATAATGTCACTATTGATAGTGGGTCCCAGACGCCGCTGTAGCAACTTAAAGTCGGCGAATGCTGTCATAACTCAATTGGTCGACACTGTCCAAATTCCGGATCACAAGCATGCCGGACCGTGGCTACTCTATACTTCAGACCGCTACACCTTGTTGCAAAACTATGCCTGTATCCCAAACGCCGTCAATGCAACTTTACCCCCTCATCAACTCATCTTCCCCATCTCGACGTCTGTACCCCCGAACTCATCATCCTCATCCCAATCCCCACTCCCAACCCTCCTCCCGATCCAAATCCCCACCGCCGTCAACGCGCTCGCAACCAGAAACCAGCCTTCGAACCACCTTTCCACAAACACTGGCTCGAGCGGCGCCCCCAGCGCCTCCGAAATAACGCTACTAACCTCCTTCGGTAGATTACTCCTCAGCAACAACGCGCTACTAATGACATACGTCCCCGCGACCTGACTAACAATAAGTGCCAGATTCGCCTGCGCATGTGCCATGACGCCCGGCACGAAGCGCGCGAACAGGAGACACGTCTGCAGGACGGAGTTGAACGACGCCAGCAGCATGACGCCGGAGAGCAGGAAGCTGACCTGGCGGCTCCAGGCTGCGCGGTCAAGGGTCGGGTCCCAGTGCTTAGCGAGCAGGGCAAGGACGTTGTTGACGGGGTCGGAAGAGGCGAGGCTTTGGTTGGGGCTGAAGAGGAGGCGGCGGGATAGGGCGAGGGAGGTGGTGCCGATGCGGTAGGCGCAGTAGATGGAGAAGCCGTATTGGAAGATGTTGAGGCATCTGCCGATGGCGGTGCGGGAGCGGAGCTGGGTGGTACGCCGGGAGCGGAGCGAGAGGAGCGAGTTGTGCAGGGCGCTGCGCATGGTTTCGAGACCGGAGATCTCAAATTGTAGCGCCTGTCGCTCTTGTGTGTCGGCGTTGCCGCGTATGGTGCCGATTACACGCGTCATGAAGCCCTCAGAGGGCGTTTCGGAGAGCTTCCGCTCTAGAGCTCGCATGCGACTGCGTTTAGCTTCGAGCATCGAGGTTGTTGCCTCTAGACCGGCTTGCTTGCGCGCGATGTCTGCTTCTGATACCTGCGTGAAGTTAGCAACTATAATAGTCACCTCAACTCAATGTATAGCGATTGGCAAATCTACAAAGATTACACGTGTACTTCCTAGGTGAAACAGAGAGCAAAGACTTACCAGCCGCGCTTTGGTGCCAAAAGTCTGCCAGAGAGAGCTAACAGCAGCAAAGCCCGCCAACGAAGCCATCAGAGATATCCCAATGACCCCAATCCTCTCCAAGCATCCCTCAGTAAAGCTATGCCGCCTCTGGTACGACGGCTCGTGGAGGTAAGACCCAAGCAACCCACTGCCAATGTACCAGAAAGCGAGCAGCCACACCGCGAGACCCACCGTCTCGAGCGCCCAGGCCGCGCTGAGAAACCGCCTCTTCCTACTGCTGCTGCCATTGTTCCCAAACCGCCAGCCAGCAGCAGAGATGATCGAATGCAGTTCCAGCGCCGGTGTGGCTAGGATGAGGAGAAAGAGGAGCGAGGAAAGCGTGACTTTGAGGGCTAGGCTGCGCGCAGCTGGGTTAAGCGCATTCGAGATCTCGCAGAGGATGAGCTCGACTAGGACCGCGGACAGCGCAATATTGGTAGAGAAGGTAAAGCCAGCTAAGCGCTTCGCTGAGGGCTTCGAAACTAGGTTCTTCTTTGCGGAAGCGGAAGCTTCCCGAAAGTTGAAGTGGGTGGGCAGCTGGTGCTCATGGTGGTCTTTGGGCGACGCGGATCCAGAGAGCAATGGAAACAGCTTTTGGAGGACTGCCGTAGCGACGACGAGGAAGGTGAGGAGGAAAGGCAGAGAGGATATTGCTAAGGTGGACAGCTCGCGCCGCTTGAGGTAGTCCGGTACGCAATCATCGCAGTCGTCGGCGGCGGGGAGCATCGAAGTTGGAACTCGCGGCACAATGCGCGCGCGGGGTTGTAGAGGCTACTGGGTGGTCGCAAGGGGTATGTGCTAGGACTCATGACACCGACGAGTGTTGCTTGAGGTTGTTTCATAGCGGTCGACCCTGCGTGTTCCCGTCAGGTACGAGTTGAAGAGTACGAAGGCACGTGACATGTACGACACCAAGCCAAGCCTCCTTTATGGATTGTGTGAGAAGACGTGACGAATCCCGGATTTGCAAAAGTTCATTGATAGCGGTGTTCCGCCCTGCCAATCGAATATTAGGTCGTTCACCGAGTCCTCGTTCTTTTCCACTAGGCTTTGCGAGCTTGCAGCACCAATGTGTTTTAGTGAGAATTGGACACACTCAGTCGTCTCCAGCACGACCGTCCCACCTCTATATACCCATCCAACAATCCCCCCAAACAAACCCACTACCCATCCTCCCCAACAACCTTCGCATGCCTAAAATACTTCATCCCCACCCACGCCACAACCACCCACACCCACGCCATAACACCCGTCATCACAATCAGCGCAGGATAGTACCCGACAATCGGCAGCGTCGGGTCATCCTCCAGCTCCGGCGGCGCGTACGGCGTTTCCCCGACATCCCACGCCCAGCTCCATACCCCGAGACAGGATCCCATGCCCACGACGAAGATCAGCCAGGTGCAGATGAGGAGCAGCCAGCCGTAGCGCTCGGTTTCGGCGTTGCTGTCTTCGTCGGGCGTGGGGAGGGGAAGGAGCACGGATTGTGAGAGGGGCGAGGCGGCGCGGGCCGATGTGGATTGTTTGCTGCGGCGGCGGAGGACGGGGGCAGTGGTAGTAGTGGGGCCAGCGCTGGAAGCGGTAGCGGTGACTGTTGTTGCTGCGGAGGGGTCATGGTAGTTGTAGGGCGAGGAGTCGGACTCGTCGGTTGTGGAGACGTAGGGGTGCGGGTTCGCGTCAATAGCCACGGGGGAGGCGAGCATTGGTCGCGCCGACGGTTGCGCTTGTGCGCTCTCCTGCGGATCTTCTGCTCGATGTGGATGCTTTGGAGGTGGGCTGAAGAGCGTGATGCCGCTCTCGGCAGAGAAGCCGCAGATGGGTTCTCGTAGCTGAAGCGCCGCCGCGGTGTGCGGTCCTCTGGCGATGTGGGGCTGCTATCTGGTGTATCTCGCTGATTGTTTATAGAGGCGTGGAGACTTCGCGGTGGGCTCTTTCGAGGCGCATCGCTGCGTTCACGCAGCTTGCCGGTGCCCAGCATGGCGGCCTTGCGCAGCGAATCTTTCCGCCGGCGCACCTTGTCTTCGCTCATGGCGGTGGCCATTGCACTGCCTCTTTTCGTGGTGGTGGGAGGAGCATCGCGTTCGGTATTGTTGCGCTCACTGTCCTTCGTTTTCGAGGTGGAAGGTAGCGATGGTAGCTCTTCGAAGGACGTCCGCAGGAATGCGAGCTTGGAGAGGATGCTGCCTGACAGACTCCGTTTGTGTCCGGTAGCAGCAGGTGCGCTGCTGCCGCTTTCCGGCTGTATGTGCCCGTTGGCAAGGTCATCGGTGTTACGGTGGGCGCCAGCGCTGCCTTTTGGGGAGGTGGCAGATCCATTTTCCATGCTCTTTGTTCGTCAGGTCCATCCGCGACCGCTCCTCCTCCAACAATGGCCGAAGGGTGGTTATGTTCCCGGCATTGCTCCTCTTTGTTTGGTGGGATGGAGCAGAGCAGGGAAAGCCCAGGATGCTGACGCGCGTTTCAGATCTCCGGCAGCTGCAGGGGCCAGCCGAAGGAACGACAGCTCCGGGGTGCGATCTGCGCCTTACGGTAAGGCGATTGTTCGATTGTCAGGAGACTATCAAACATTCTGCGAGATGATATAGCACGGTCAGCTCGTCATAGCAAGCGCTCAGCCAAAGACGAGCGAACGTCTTACTCCCCGCTCATGGCACCGGCCATGCCTCTCCCAATCCCACCCCGCACGCCCACTCCACCTCCTGACGACGAAGACCAGCCCGTAGGCCTAGGGGTCGCAGGCGCGCCGCACTCATACAATCCAGATGCGCTCTCTCCCACCTCCGCGACCTTCCCATCTCGAGGCTTCGGCTCTCTTGCAGATCCAACACCCCCATTGAGCGCGCGAAGCCCTCTCAGTTCAGCGGGCCTCGAGTCTCCCTACGGCTCCCTGAGCGATGCCGTCGATAGCGCAACACCGGCCAGCGGGTCTGAGAATGGCAGAAACCCGTTCAACTTCCAGACACAGCAGTACACGCTTGGCGGAAAGTCTCCCGCAAAATCGGTATGTCCCAGCATCATCAAATCGAGCCCTACTGTCGCATCTTCATATATCAATCACCAACACTTCCCAGTCCCAAGATGCAGCCATCGGCCGCCGCCGCGGCCACAAATACAAACACAGCAGCATCTCTCACCAAATCTTCCTCGAGCCACCCCGCGCCCACCCCTCCAACTCCCCGCCTCCCTCCCGATCCCCACCTTCAAAGAATTCCGGCACAGCATGACCGCGGACCAAAAATACCGCGCCCTGTGGTGCTTCGGGCACCTCCTCGTAGCCGGCTACGTGCAAGCCTCGGCGCACGGCTCCATGGCTATGACGGCACTCTCCCACCTCCTCTTCTACGACACCATCGGCGCCTTCGTGTGCGTGGCCGTGGACGTGGGCGGAAACTTCGAGGTCTGGAAACGGAGCACCATCAAGCACCCCTTTGGGCTCCAGCGCGCGGAAGTGCTGGCGGGAATGGCCATGGCCGTGACGCTGCTGTTCATGGGGTTAGACCTCCTCTCGCACGGACTGCAGCACTCGCTCGAGAACGTGGGAGGACATGAGTCGCATCACCCGGACTCGGATACACATCACGAGCGCATCTCGCCTGGGGAGGTGGATATCGCGGCGCTGGCTGCGATCGTCTCAACCCTGGTCTCGGCGCTGCTGCTCAAGAACCACGCGCGCATGGGGAAGGTGCTGCGGCTCGCGCCTATCGCTGCGCTGCCGTCTGTGCTCAGCAACCCGTCGCATTTCCTCACGCTCTCGTGCTCGGCGCTGCTGCTGCTGTTGCCGTTACTGAGCGTGCAGAGCTACGTCTGGCTCGACCGTCTCCTCGCCTTCTCCATTGCCGCATGTATGGTCGGGCTCGGGTGGCGGCTTGGTTGGACGCTGGGGAAGATGCTCATGATGTCGTATTCCTCTCCGTCCTCTTCTGCGTCGGGCGTCGAAGCCGTGCTGGCGGAACTGCGGGCCGACCCGGCCGTCGCGGAGCTCGAGGAGGCGAAGTTCTGGCAGGTGAACTACGGGCTGTGTCAGGCGAATCTGAGGGTTAGGTGCCGTGGCGCGGGGGACGAGGAGGCGGGGAGGCTGAGGGAGAGGATCGCGAGTTTGGTGCGGAATAGGTTGGGTGGAGCGTATGGGGGTGGGTTGGGGGTTAGGTGGGAGGTTAGTACGCAGTTGAGTTTGGAGAGGGAGTAGGGGGCGCTTGGAGGAGTGTGTTTTCAGATTCTTTTCGCTGAGATGTTGTCATGAGAACATGGTTTTGGGTCTCGCTGTGTGGAGTTAGTGGAATGAGTGGGTTTTGGAGACACGCGATTCGCAAATAAATGTAGCGAAGGAACTGGATAGAGCATAGAGAGAGAACTAACACTCAAAAACGACGTAAGTACCACCTGGGCACTCCCCATGGACTGGTTCGCTGATAACGATGACCAGAAGCAGCAGGACCCTCTGTATCCCCACGCGTAGAGGTGACCTTCACATTGCGTCCGAGAGATAGGATGAACACATCACCAGGGACAGGCCAGGATTTCGTAGCGTAAGAGCAATGATGTTGGAGTAATCTTCCGCTCTACTGATTCCAAGCGACTCTATATCATCAGAAAACGCGGCCGCTCAAAGACAAGGCATAAAACACTGAGCAACATGGCCGCCCATATGTAACCACATTCCAAGCAAACGCCAATTCCATGCACAATAGTCGACCCAATAACGCCCTTCGCTAGATGCCTTTTGTGACGAGCCTCCTGCCCTAGAAATCTCCATATTCATCCCCTCCACCTCCCCCGTCGTCCCCATAGTCATCATCCTCGCCGCCGTCGAAGTACTGCTCGGCGTTGTAGTCGTCGTTGTCATCCTCATCGTCCTCATCAAACGCATCGTCCTGATCCTGCTCATTCTCGTTCTCCTCGTCCTCCGGATCTTTCTCCTCGTCATCGCCTTCATTCGCAACGTCCGGGTCCTCAAACTCATCGAGCTTGCGCAGCCGGTTCGAGTTCGCGATCTGGAGGAGCTTCTTCTTGGGCTTCGCCGTTTTCCCGGCCTGGAGAGGGTCGAGCGTTGTGTGGAGTTCCTCGGGGAAGAAGCGCTTGACTGCATGGCGCGCATCCGCGAATTAGCCCGTATCCTTTTCCACCCCTCTCCCGCAAAGTTCTTCATGCGCGAGCCTCACCATACGGTCTCATATCCAGTCTTGGAATCTTCCGCCGCTGCTTCTTGTACTTCTGCGTGTATGTCGGCATGCCCTCGAACGGGTCGAACGTCGCAGCTGCTGCGGCCGCCGCTGAAGGCGCTGATGACCCGGTCTTTCCAACCCGCACATTGTCGCCCAGGACGGTGTACAGTGGGCCCTCATGAATGCGCTCGCGCAGCGCGCGATAGTGTGCGACCTGGATGCGCTCGAGGCGTCTGGGAGGCTTGGCGATTGGCGGGGGGATTTGCTGGTCGTGGGTTAGTCGGCGCTGGTACTCAAAGTAGGCCGGGGGCTCCATTGCGCGAGGTTAGGAGCTGTAGATGGTGCAGGTGAGGGCGGTGGTGGACGTGTAAGACTCGATTGACGGAATGCGGCTGAAGCTGGAGCTGCAGCGAGCTTGTGATTGGGATCGCCGCTGTTGCAGCCAAATTTCTCGGCGTGAAATGAGCCTTCACTCACAGGAAACAGCTCCGACGGCTTCGTCTCAACCTTTAGCTCTGGATCGTATTCCCAAGGCACATCCTGGCCTCCAATCTTCCCGCGTCCGAATCCTCCTCCTCCTCCACCGCCGCCGCGGAATCCGCCTCGCCCGCCTCGTGACATTGTGCGCGCACGAGCGGGCTGCTGCTGTGCTACCGGTGGATTGGATATAGGAGTCGGCTGTATGGATACAGCGGACGTGAGTTCGAGGGCAGAGAGGGCATGGTCGACGGCGCGAGAGAAGTGGAGAGGCTGGAGTTCGGTAGGAATAGAAGTTTGGTCATGGCGGTGGGCCGAGTCAAAAGACAATAGCGGACTTTTTCAATGGTGGGGCACGAGCCTGAAGGCCCACCGCGATCGTCACCGCCTGTCAGGCACCGCGCGTGGACTCAAGTCGCGTCTCAAAGCTGATACTGCATCTCCTTTCATGTCTATCTCAAAGTGAGGTCAGCAGAAAGAACTGCCTGGTATGGATCGTGCCATGTTGGCCATAGAATGTCACTCATGCTGTGGCAAAGGAAGCAATCCACCCAAGCAAACAGCAAACCCAGGGATCTGACGTGCCGCGAGCATCACCATTTAATATCAACCTCTGCTGGATAGCTGCAGAGCTACAATATAAACACCCTCTGCCGCCTCTTCTGGCAGCGCTCGACCAACATGGCGGACCCGGCAGCTCTGGTGGAGAGGCTCCACGCCCATCTTGACCAAGTCTACAACAGCCCGAGCACCCCTCTGGACCTCAGACTACTGGACGAGTGCGAATATTACCTCCCAAGTCGAATCGCACCAGAAGTATCTCAGTCTCTAGTCCTCCATTTCTCTCAGCTTCTCTCATCCTTGCAACAAGATCCGTCTCCGGCCATCCGAGTACTCTTGAAGCTTCTCGAGCCATTTCCGTTCTCCGCCATCCTCGCTCTTGAACCTCCTGTAGACTTCGTCGCCGGCTTAAACGTGCAAGCACAGCCATTCAACCTCCTGATGCTGTCGCTGCTCGAAAAGGCCACTCTATGCGCCAGCGATGCGGCAATCCTCGCTGGCATGCCCGAGGTCGTCTTTGCCCTGGTCAATCTATGGCTCTGCACAGAGGATACAGGCGTCGCCGAGAAAGTGAGCGCGATCCTTCTCGGCCTGCTGAAGGTCGACCATCAGGACTCGAAAGATGCAATAGGCGCGTCTGGCCAGGGCGTGATGTGGAGAAGACTGTTTGGCGATCGGAACATATACGACCTCATGTTCTCTATCTGCGACTTCCGGACACAGCCAGCTGGGCAACAGCTTAGCAAGCGTCAGAAGTCTTTGGCTCAAGCGCGGCTGCTTGAGTGGATACCGAAGGCGGGAGCGATAGATCTGGACATGCTCGCAATCAGTCACAATGCCGATGTCGAGACTGCCCACAGGCTTAAGAGGGGTTCGCGAGGCTTAGTAGAGTTTGCCGCGGTGCACATGGTGGACTACGATGTGAGTTGTGAGAGCATCTGCGCTCTTAGGTGCCCAAATATGCAGGTCTCGTTCTTGCTATCATCAACAAGTTGCGGAACGGACTCGGTGCGCAAGGCTAACCGGTCTTTCGCTTGAAGGACGACATCTTGATGCACATCAGCTTAATCAATTTCTACACTGAGTTGATCAGCTGTACTGGTGGTGAGGAAGCAAGTAATCGTCAACGGTAAGCGTCTTGGGGGCTCCCTTCATGAAAGGGGCAGTGGACCTTTTCGCAGGAATGAAAACTTCGATACTGTCAGATCTCACATCAATGCCTTCTCCGCGTAGTCTCAATAACGTTATGTTGGCTCAGACTGCCATAGAGACATACGGTTGCATGGCTTAAATGGTCTTGTCTTTTCAAGGAGTCAAACCCGCCCCACGGAACTACAGGGCAACGCTGATCACGAGACCTATCAAGAGTTCTTCACTAACATGACTGCAGTCAGTCTCGATCGCTCGACCCTCTAGGTTTCTTGATGGAGAAAGGTCTACACCAACGGACGGCAGCATTCTATCTAGACCCCGACAATGACCGCCACAGCTCCCTGGATATCAGCTTCCTATACGGCCCCGCCGCTCACTACCTCGCCACCTACGCGTCATTGTATCCCTCAACACTCGCTCGAACGAACGACCTCGATGGCATACAGTCCCGGCTGCGCACGGTACTTCATCTTTCTCGAAGCCGAGGGGCGCGTGCAGAGTCGCCCAAGCACGACCTTCACGTTCTTTCGATGCTTCCTCGATTCTATCTCGTACCCGGTCAACAGGGCGTCCCGGATTGGAGCGCTAGCCCGCTGTCCCTCATCACTTCCAGCCCGACTTTCGCAGATGCGCTCAATACGCTGGCGACGGTCTTTCACGGCCCGCTTACCAGGAGCATAGACTTTCCTGCTACAGCAGACCCGGCAATCAAATCCAACGACCAGCGTGACGAAGCAGAGAAGTCGGCAGCGCGGGCGCTGTACCTACATTACGTGGCGCACAACTCTGCACTATGGAGCGACGTTGTTCGGCACGCCGAAACAGTGGCGTTGAAGGAGCTGGCGCTGCCGGCGATTGGGTTGATCACTGCGGTCGCGACAGCGAACTGGTCTGACGCTGGGGACGAAGAGGCGCTTCGTGCATCATTACGCGTGTAAGTGGCCCCCTCTCCCATCTCTCTCCCGTACAAACCACCTGGCACGCCCACCCACCCCTCCTCCTTCCTTCAACTCCCTCGGACCCCACACATGACACACCGGCTGACACCCACCCCAGCACAACCCCCTCCCCCGCACCGGCCTCCAAGCCCTCCTCACCCCCCAGCCCTCCCACACGTTCTACCCTACCTCCTTCGGCCCGCGCAGACCTTCTCGAACCTCGTCGGCGGCCGCGGCGACGCCGAGTCCGCGGCCTACAGGATCGCAGTAGCGAAGTTCGATGCGCTGCTTGCGCTGGGCCGGCGGGTGGAAGAAGCGGGTGATGAAGTCCCCGCGCAGATCGCTGCGGCTGTTAGGGAGAGGATTCGGGAGGGCGCGTGGGGGCGAGGGAGGAGGTTGGGGGAGGATTGCTACGTTGGAGATGTAGGGGGCCGCAGCAAGGGCACGGCTTACGAGGAAGGCAGAGGGATGATATTGTAGGATGGTAGGAAGCGGCGCGAACGGCTGAGGCTACACGAGCGATGATTGTGTTCGTGAGAGATGCAAGATGATGAGAAGTCTAGTGTCTATCTGAATAACGGGCTACACCACTGCACTGCTCAATACCACTTCCCGCTCTTGCTCCGCGGACTCCACTGCGCCGGCCAACTCCGGCTCAATCCCTCCTTCGCCTTGCACAAACACGCACGTTGCGACTCAGGCGCCTGCCCAATCACTGGCCGATACTCTGCAACGGATCCTACATGGCATTGGTGCCTGCAATGCTGCAGCGCATTTTCAAGGCTATGCTCTACCCAACGCTGTCGGAAACCGATATGCTCGGCTGCATCACCGAAATCGAAGAACAATTCGCTGCCTTGTTGGTCCGTGAGCACCACCTAGAATCTGCTCGAGGCCCTGGAGGGATGCCGGGGAGGAGCACTGCCGGGATGCCGGCGATGGCGTTCCTGCGAGAGCGGCGTTGCGCGATTTCTAGGCCGCGGAGGAAGAAATGATCTTCATCTGTATCTGTATGGCTGCTCGAGGCCTCGCCTGACTCACCGATACCGTAGGGATCCAGAACCGGCTGAAGGTTGACCTGGGCGTGACGGTCAAAGATCCGAACATCAGGATTGCACGGGGGCGAGTCGGCTGCGCAAGGCACTAGGAGATAGTCCGGTGGAAAGAAAGGCAATCTGCTGGAGAGCTGCTCATCTGGGTCAGGCCCGAGCGGGGAGACTGGAGAGGTGCGATCACGGGTTGTTGGATCGAAGACCAGAGGAGATACAAGCGGTCTATCGGACTCATCGGCCTTCGCTTCTTGCAACAGTGAAGATGGGTGGCGGAAGCTTTCGCCAGGTGGAGGATGCACCTGGATTTTGTTTGCCCAACGCAGGTGACTTCGTCGGTCATTGAATGAGGTGCCGATGAATGCGGTTCTGAGTCGTGGCAGCATTGACGGATCTTTCCGGCCTGGACGATTAAGTGCTATCTGCGCTGGCGCAGACTTACTGAAAAATACTCCTGAAGATGGATTCATGGCTGATTCGGAAGCGTCAAGATGGTACTGTTCAGCTCTGGGGCCGGTAGCCCTCTGTGGCCGGCCATTCTCTGTTGATGTTAGGATAGCTGTGTGGAGGTAATGCAAGCTTTGCCCCGGTGCACGATGCATACGGTCACGCGATGTGAAGTTCGGATGCTCCTGTTGATACTTTGCAGTCTTCCTCATCACAGGTAGGAGAAACGGCCGTCTAAGTTCCACTAAGGATGTTGGACGCAAACGACAGCGACGCATGATGACTTATGTACCGTGAGCCAGCGAGCGGACACCAAACTGAACAAAGGAGCATTGTGAATGTGAGACGAGATAGGTTGAGAAACTTCGTGACACTTCAGTACATACAATAGATGTCTCAAATAGAAAGTTTGAAGGAGCGTTAAACAAACTGACTGCTAGAAGCTTCAAGCACTATCGGTCTGAAGTGCGGCACAGTAAAGAAACACTGGTTGGGTACTAATGGAGGATGTCGAAATCGCTTTTGAAGTGAGGTATTTCCAGCATACACCATGCTGTCGGCTGCGCTTCTAAGCAGGTATTAGAATAAATTCAAGCCCATGAAGGACCTGACCTCGACTACGCATCTTGATACCGCCCGATCGTCGGACGCACGCTCATGGTGATGGAGTAGAGTAGCGACTTCGTCGTTGTGTGGGTTTAAATATCTCGAACCAGCGCGAAGAGATTCTGAAACATGCATGTTCAGGACGTATAGCATCTTCCGATCTTCGTGTGGCTGCGGCATACCCTCAGATCTTGACCTCTCGGTCATCGACTGGTGGAGCTCTTCATAGGAAGACATAGGCGCAGGTGTGTCATCTTGTGTTCCTACTTCCAAAGCGGAGAAAGTGTTGCACGTTCACCCTTCCCCGTTCAGCAAACTCCTCCTCTCAAGCTCGCCCTCCACCTCTTCAACGGTTAGCGGCACCTTCCTCTTGCCCCACTTCCGCTTCTCCTCTGCTGCAAACCCCTCCATACTCCTCATCGCAACGACCAAAAACCCCAGCTCTTCTCTATCCGTGTCGAACACTTCCCACCACTCTTCATCGGGGAGTTTGACGCCTACTTCCCTTGCGGCTAGATAAATCGCCGCTGTTGCTAAGTCGTACGGCTGATGTGTCAGATAAACCAATTGCGGGCTAAGAAGTAACGTATTCAGTTGCGCAAAGGCCCGCTTTGCAAGATCCTGGCTCTCAGGGTGACTGAACACATCGAGGGTTTGCAGGTAGTTGATACACAAAGTGTACGGCAGAGCAACATGCGTCTGAAAGCCGAGCACCCTGAGAATAAGCGCCTCTGTTTTCAGCAGCAAGGTTCGCCGGGCGCGGTAGGTGCCTTCGGTGAGATAGTACGACTCAGGATCCTTTTCCTTGTCGAACTCAGAGGCGTCGACGAAGGTTGAAGGGAATGAGTCCAGGTAGGCGTACACGTTGAGCACACTGCGAGGGGATCTGGGGGTAGAGGATAGTTTCGCCATCAGATACAATGATCCAGCGGATACATCCTGTGTTATATGAGCCACTCTGTTCTATACAAGACACGGGATTTCTTACTTTAGCTCCGTACTCCTTTAGACTGCCGCCTTCGGGACCCACAAAGAAGCGTGTGAATATCACGATTGCCTGAGCGATTATGTCTTGTGGAAGCCGCAACAGTATGCCGGCAGCTTGTGTAAGACGTGCGCCCGCAAATCGGATGGAATTCTCTAGATCAGCGGGTACACCATCGAGTTGGGATCCAGATTGTGAGATCTGGTCCACGGTAGCTAATGGGTTGACCAGGATCGACATGTTTGCTGCAATTGGTGCCATTCACGGTATGAAGTCTTCTCTCTACGGCTTCCAGCGGGAGTGGTGATGGGTCGCTAAATTGAAAGACGGAAGTTGAGGCCGAACGGCTTCAGTTCGGCACACAGCCAGACTCAAGTTTCAGAGGTCCAGCTGTGAGGAGCAACACGCCCCAGTTCATTTCTTTTGCGTCTACAGGTGTCTTTATTCAAATTCAGAACTGCACAAAGGGACGGCAGAGGTCATTTGAGACAGTTCAGCACGGCTTTTTCTCCTGTAAGCTAAGGAATCTCTGACCCAGCAATGGCCTCACACAGTTGAGCCTTGTGCCGACAGGGCTGCAAAGCTTCTATCCAAAGCCGTGAACGGAGACAGCTGTTCCTGGTATTGTTCCGCAAACACGTACCTCCACGTAGCTGGGCAGTAGCTAGATATGCATAGCACTAACGTGGGAAGACAAATCACACTGTCATATTTCCATCACACCAAATGGCCGAACGCCGCCCTACGCGTCTACAGTGTTCCCGCTTTGCAAAAAGGATCGTGATGAAGGATGGGTGTGTAAAGGACCGAAGGACCCCCTCTCGTCCCTACAAGCCCAGCCAGCCGCTCCCCAGCGGTTCAGCTACCGTGGCTTCTTGACCTCGCTTGCCCACCCCTCTATGCCCTCGCCCTTACTCCTTACCGGAATATCCAGCTTCACGTTCTCCATGCCCTTCGTGCCATCCAAGAATTCATGATTGCTCATACCTCCCGCATTTGCGCGGTCCGCCGGAAGCAACTCGAGCATCGGCAAGAGGAAGTCGGCGATCTTCTTAGCGTCCTCTACATTAAAATGGTATTTTTCCTTCAGCACATCGGGCAGAGCCCAGTGGCGTAACCGGTGGATGTTGCGTAGCTCACCCTTGCGGTTGAAGATCTCTTGCGACCACTTGCCAGCGATGCAGAGGGATTTGGGGAAGGGACCGAGGAGCTCGATTATTTGCGCGATGTGGTCGTCGTCTTTGCCGTATTTGGTGCCAGATTGTGGGTCAAAGAGGTAGTCGCCTGTTATCAGTTCGAAGACCTGGTTGGGTGTGTGAGCTTTTCAGTCTCAAGCATAGCACATGTGATCCCAACATACCATCGCTGCCATACTCCACACGTCGGTGCTGGCACCCCATTTTGCGCCGAGTATCACCTCTGGTGACCGGTACTGTCGCGTCTGGATGTCATTTGTGAAGTGGTGTCCGACCCAGCATGCGTTACCGAGATCGGCGATCTTAACTGATATGGTGTCGAAAGCCATGTCCTCTTGGAGCTTCTCCTTTGTTGAGGAGTTGCTCGAGGTCGTTTTGCCTAAGTCAATACCAGAAATGTCCTTCGTGAGCAGATCCCTAACGTGTGTTAGCTTGCTTCTGACAGGCGGAAAAAGGTTAGAACTCACGCAGTCTTTTCCCGCTCTTTCTGGATATCGGCTTCGCTCCCAGTGGATTTGATACCAAGTTGCTCTCTCAAAGATAATCCAGAGGAAGCTGCGGATGCGGGTTTTGAGGAAGCTATTGCGCGGCTCGTTAGTCCACGGTTCTGAGAGAACAACTCACACCATTTGCAAGGGTTTACTTACCTGCGCTCTCGTTCACGACTTTGTTCAAACTTTGTGTGCTGCCAGAAAAGTTGAAGAGGTCGGATTGGCTGAAGCTTGCGTTGAGAGGGCTGGGCAGAGGCTGGCTCCCGGTGATGAGAGTCCGTCTTCTCCTCCGTCCATTAGGGTTGTCGTCCTTTTTCTTCGGTTCGTCGTTGACGTAGGTCTTGACAATCTGCTCGACATCGCCGATTTCGATGAGGACGTTTTCCGGTTTAAGATCGGTATGAATGATGCCACACTCTCTGTGCAAGTAGTCTAAACCAAGCAGGACCTGTTTGGTAATCTGTTTGACCAACTCCATTGGGATGCCCCTGTGGTTCCACTTCTTTATCAAACCTAATAGGTTCTCACCGAGCACTTCAAAAACCATACACACATGGACGCCGTTCGGGCCTTTATGGTTAAACGAATCCAGGAGGCTGACCACATGCGCTCGGCCAGGATGATCTTTGTTAGCCTCGACCACCTTCTTCAGCAGCTTGATCTCATCGAGCGCGGTCTCTGTGTAGTGAGCTGCGGATCGCACTACTTTGAGGGCCACATGCTTTCCCGTCGTATTATCCTTTGACAACCACACGGTCGAGAAATGGCCCCAGCCGAGCTTTCGCACAATTGTGTATTTGCCATCCTTGTACTGTTCACCTACGTGTACCGGGTGATAGCCACCTTTGCAATAGTCCTCTGAATCTTCCTCGTCTGCGGTGTTCTCGGCGGCGTCTTCGGCGGATGAGGAGGATGAGGATGGCGATCGGCTTAATTGCGTTGTGTTGTAGACTTTGTGATGTGACAGAGGTGATGCCGTGTTGGGAGGGCTGTACAACTGATCAGTATTCAATCCAGTTCGGAGGGACCGTATGACCAAAGAGACGCCGGCAGAGGTTTTGCTCACTTGATGTGGGCGCTGTTAGTGGCGCTCGCAGGACTGGAGTCCAAGCTGCCCTGCGCCTTTTCCGTGGTGATAATCGGCTTCAGGTCCTGGCCTTTCCTGCGCTTCTTGTTGCCATTGCCGTTGGCAGCCTGCGCGACCTCCTTGGCTTTACTTATCGCGGCCTTCTTGATGTTTGTACCATTCATCTTGCCTCCGGGCCCGAATCGCACGCCGACGAGGTGGTGAGCCGGGGGTGGTAGGACGAGGATGCGACGGTTGAAGCGCGATTGTCGAGGGTCATGAACCAAAACGCCGCGGGATAGCGAAAGTCGATCTGTTCACGGATTTCAGGCCACCAGAATGAGGCTGTTGCAGGCGAATTTCAATCGGTGATGATCGCCGTAGCCGCTGTCGGGCGTTGTCTTGTCGGAGCACCCTATCCCACTCGACAACGTGGGTGCAGGCTTGGGCCGTGCTTCCCCTGACTTGGCTTGCGGCGGGGCAGATCTTCTCTGCAGCTCGCTGTTCGAGAAGCGCAGATGTGTGTGCGCCGGCGAGAGGTGCAGGTGGGCTTGAGTATCGGGGATAGTGGAGGGGGTCCGTAAGTAGCGAGAGCTTTGCTCAGGGGATGGTGTTGAGTTCCGGGTTTGCTAGGCCTGCCAAGGGCGACCACAGGCTGTGCGATGATGAGATGATGCTGTGCCCGTCGAGCCAGTCGTCCGGGCCCTGGTTGCGAGGCATTTGCGATCTGCAGGTCATTCACGGCATGCCGCAATCCGCGTGATGGAATTCAGCTCAGAGGATGATACGCATAAGGATGTGCACATACATGAGGGCGTATCCTACAGAAATGGAGCGGTGGTAGTGGAGATTCATGCGTTGATGCTCCCTCCGCCTAATCTAACATCTAACTGCCTTACCAGATGCCGCCCTCGTAAGCCAAAGACCTCCAATAACTTAAATATCATTATTACATGCTGCTTGCTCCACTTCCAAGCTCCAGCCCAACGGGCGCGGACGTTCCAGAAAGAGTGCGGATACCACGTAGCGTGACGATAAAGTTTTGTACATTGGCAAACAAAAGCGCCATGAGGCTGCCTCCTCACCCAATGAAGGCTGTTACACAGGGGACAGTACCCAGAACAGGCACCTGCTCCTCGGCTGTAAGAATATGACACCTGAAGTATCCAACTGCGCCATGCCTGACCTCTAAGGCTCATTCGCGGTGCTGGCCATCGGTCTGAGGTGGAGGATACCCCAATCTGTAACTCGTGCACCCACTGTTAAGGAAGAGGTTACTAAGATTTGAGCGATGTCACGCTTCCTTGGTTACGCGAATCCAGGTTTCGGAACCAGACACCGTAAAATGCCCAGTCAGGCGTTATGCGAATGGTGTGTCGATTCAACGCGATGATGGTGCTGTACATAGGATGGTATAGCAGGTAATCAGCACGCTCACTTCGCAGTGATTGCGGCCATCAATTTTTGCTCTTCCTTCCTGTTAAGAAATTAGAATAACCTGAGTGAAGGATAGATGCCGAGTGGACTTACGGGTCGAAATGAAGTATCTTCCCTAGCACGGGCACGAACTGCTTCTGAAGCGACTTGTCCTTCTGCTCTAAGAAATGCAACAGCACGTTCTTCAAGTAGACCAGGTCCATGCTGTTCGTTCCAGCGTCTGAGCCCACTGCTGTGGCAACAGAAGGCGTCCTTCCCTTTACTGGAGGCGAGGCTATCCTGGACGGGGTGCCTGAGTAATCTAAGGAGGATCGAGAAGACTGGATGCTGAAGTCCGGAGTACGGGGCTTGAAAGCCTGCAGATTGCGAAGCTCTTCGGCCATCACCTTGCTGGATTTTTGGACCTTGTCGAGCCTCTCCTGGGCTTCCTCTAGCGAGCGACGAAGGTCTGTCTTCTCCTTCTCCAGCTCTTGACTGTGTCGCTCACCTTCATCCAAGGCGTCACGAAGCTGGCTCATCGCCTGTCTGATCTCTTTAACCTCATCAGAAGCTTGCGCGGCTCTCCGCTCGAACTCGTCTTTCTGTCTTCTCAGCTCTTTCTCGGTGCTTGCAAGATCTTCCCTAGCTTCGGTAGCGCGAGCAAGATCTCTTTCCACATCGCGAACCTTCTGCTTCAGATCTTCTAGCTCCCGTGCACGCCGACGGCCGGCCGTGCTGGCCTGCTCCTCGGCGCGATCACGCTCCTCAACAGCTAGCTCCATGCGCTCACGCATCTCTCTGACTTTCGAATCAGCACGGCTCTCGGCATCGGCGAGCAGTCTGCGCATTGTCTCCCCTTCGCGGCTTCGCTCACTCAGGAGCCTGTGGGCGTCTGCCAGCTCCTCTTCAAGGCTTTCGCAACGCTCGCGCACTTCCTTCATCTGTGCACCAATCTCCTGAGTTTGGTCCTGCATGCTATTCATCAGACTTTGTGCGCTATTGTACTGGGCAGTCTTGAGTCCCATCTCGTCGCGCAGACCCTCAGCATCGCTCGTTAACTTGGATACCTGCTGCTCCAGATCACGAAGATTAGAGCGGGCGCTCTTGAGCTCCTCCTGAGCAGCAGCGAACTCCTTCGACAGCCTGTCTCTCGTTTCTGCTGCATCTTTCCAGTCACTCTCTACACGCTGCAAATCCCGTTGTACCTTTCGGTTCGTCTCCTCAGTCCCGATGCGTAGCTTTGTTTCTTGGTTGATCTTGTCGTTCAGCGCCCTGATGTCAGCATCCTTTTCAGAAGCTTGCGACTTGTACATCGCGATCTCAGATCTCAGATCCTTCTCCCGCGCTTCAAGCTTCCGCACCTCCGCTGATTTGGCTGCTAACTCCTCTTTCGAGCTCCGCAGTTCGGCGACCTCGCTGCGTAATGATGTGAGCTCAGGCTGAGCCTTCTGCAAGATCTCACGCATGTCGGTCAGGTCCTTGAACCTTGACGCAGCAAGTTGCTCTGCGGCTGAAAGGTCTGTTTGCAGAGAGTCGGCTCTGCGCTTGAGCTCCTCGAAGTCTGCTGCCAGCGACTGTCGCTCCTGTTCTGAGCTCGCGCTGCTCGAGGCTTGACTCGAGCGAAGCTCTGCAATCTCTTTCTCCAGCTTCTGCACGCCTTCCTCCAATGCAGCTTTGTCGGCCCGAAGCTCCTTGATCATGTCCTTGTCCAGAACGTGCTCGTTGCCTATGTTGAGTAGAGTATCTCTGAGACCTTCGATCTCCTCCTTGAGGTCATCTTGGTCCTTCAGCTTGCTGCTAAGACGTTCAATGATATGATCTTTCTCTTCAATGGCGCGCGCTTTCTCTTCAATGGCACGCTCTTTCGCCTCAACGACACGCTGTTTCTGTTCGATCGCAAGCTCTCTTTTGCGGACTTCTACAGTAATCTGTGTGGTTATCTCCGCCACGCTTTCATTGATTTGCATTTGTCTTTCCTCATCCATCTCCTCGTCTGCGGTACCGTTGGTAGCTGGCGTCTCGACTGGCGTCTCAGCTCCATCCGTAGCAGCAGGCTCAGTACTCTTTCCGCCCTTCTTTTTCCTCTTTTTGTTCTTCTTCTTGGACATGCTTCCTTCGTTCGTATTAGTAGTCGCTGGAGCATCTCCAGCCTGGTCCTGTTCATCTGCCTCAGATGCTCTAGCCGTTTGCAAAGCGCTGAACTCCGTTGCTACTTGCCTCAAAACGTCACGCTCGGCCTCGGCGTCCTTAAGTTGAGATCTTAAAGTGTCGACCAAACTGTTCAGCGTTTCGCTGCGCTTAGTCTGCTTCTGATGTGAAGATCGCAGCTCCGCAAGGTCAGCTTCTAAGCGTTCCACTTGGCTCTGTAGCCGACTCTGCTCCTCGCCCTGCTCGGGTAGACTGGCTTGCTCGGAGCGTATGTTGTCCAGCTCTTGTTTTGTGGATTCCAGGGTCGTCTGCAAATTTGTCACGATTGATTCATGCTTGTCGCATTGGTCGCTGAGCTCTTCAAGCGCCTTTTCCGCCTTCTTCAGGGCAGCTTGAGCCTCATTTCTGTTTGACTGCAGGGATTCGAACCGCTCCTTGCCTTCCCGCTCTGATTGCTCCTTGCTGTCTCGCAGAGCCTGCAGGTCTCTGTTCGCAACCTCCAGGTTACGGACCAGCTGTTCCGCGGACTCCTGAGCAACGGCTATGTTCCCCTGTAGCTCCTTATTCTTGCTCTCAAGTTCACGGATCTGTTCTTCGCGTGTCTCTAACTCTGCTTTCACCCGTGGAAGCTCGCTATCGTATGAGAAGAACTCTTCGCTATCTTCGTTCTTCCCGGCGGTCTTTTCTGGTTCTGAGGAGGCCGCCGAAGTTGCCTGAGCAGACTCGGAAGTCTCCTGGTGTTGCGTGCTCGTGCCGTTCACCTGCTCATGCTTGCCTTGAGCGCTGAGAGCGTCAATCTCTGCCTTCAGCTGCTCCGCTTGACTCTCGGCTTCTTTCGCCCGTGTCTCAGCTTGCTCCAGCTTTTGCTTGAAGGCGTCCCGCTCGCTCGATACCCGCTTCAGCTCATCCATGACCATGTCGCCCTTGAGCTTATTCTGATTGAGGTATTCGACGAAAGCACTTGGATCGGTTATAGACGTCAACGGCGTGTTCTCGCGGAGGGAAGCTTCGAAAGGTTCGATGGCGGAGACGCGGGAGTGGGCGATGCGGTACGAGCGCAGTAACTCTTTATGACTGTCAACCAATAGCTCCTCCATGATGCCTGACGGTAGCAAATTGGTAGCTTACCAGTATACTTTGCCTCAATCTTCTCCAGTCTACGTAGCTTCGCGCGCACCTCCGTAGGAATGTCGGAGGGCTTGGCATCCCTTACTGCATCGTCTTCACCTCCATCTTTTTCGCTAACACCAGCGATTGATGTACCTTGCTCTTCCATCACAGCAGGCGGTCGAGGTGTACCGGCGCGACTCAGCTCGTCATCATCTCCAATGACGAACTCCGAGGGATCAGGACCCTTCTCGCCCGGCGCTCTGTCGGCATCGTTGGCTGGCTGGCGGCTACGACCTTGTCGTCTCGAGGGCGATAGAGCGCGCGAGCTGGAGCGTCGAGCGCCGGAGCCCGATCGAGACGGGGTTTGCTGTGCTGCTGCTGCTTTCTGCCGTTGCTGCTCCTGCTCGAAGGCAGAGTCTATGGTGTTCTTTAGGCGCTGGTATCATGCGTGATTAGCGGACAATTGAAGCATGGGAACATTGGAAAATCACCTGAAACATGTTGGCTACTTCATACTGTGTGCTAATTGACTCATTAATCCATACAGAATGAGGCTGTGATTGCTCCGTATTGCTCTGGCATACTCACTCACTGCAGGTGCCTTGTCCCCTATGGCCGCGGAAGTCACTGCCAAGCCGCGGCGCCTCCCGCTTGCGTCCAAAAAATTGTCGCTCTTCAACACCAACAGGTTTCGCAACTTCCGCAGAGAATATCTTAAGATGGCCACCGCATTGCAGGTATCACTGCCTTTACCGGTTCTGCCGGAAGGCTGGTCTGCGGAGAAGGACTTCAAGGCTGCTGGCACGCTCTCGTCCGCAACCCAGCGCATCGTAGAGCCTGTCGGCCCTCACTTTCTAGCTCACGCACGCAGAGTATGTTGAACTTGGAATTATACAGATTACAGTACGCTAACTACTATGCTACTGTAGAAGCGGCATAAGCGCACATTCTCCGAGGACGACCGCATACAAGCTCAGGAGAATGTCAAGAAGGTTGAGGACGAAGACGCAGGAGACATCAGCGAGCCGGAAGATCCCCTGATGCTACAGCGTGATGCTAAGGACTGGAAGGTACGTGAATCCATTACGTGTCTTACAATCTACTGCTAATACCAAGCCTACCAGGGCCAAGACCACTACGCCGTCCTAGGCCTCTCCAAATACCGATACCGCGCTACCGAAGACCAGATCAAGCGCGCCCACCGCAAGAAGGTGCTGCGCCACCATCCCGACAAGAAAGCCGCGGCGGGTAACACTGAGGACGACTCTTTCTTCAAGTGCATCCAGAAGGCTACCGAGGTCCTGCTCGACCCTGTCAAGCGCCGCCAGTTCGACTCTGTGGACGAGCATGCCGACGTCGAACCACCGAGCAAGAAGCAGACACAGAAAGGCAACTTCTACAAGCTGTGGGGGCCCGTCTTCGAAGCTGAGGCTCGCTTCTCCAAGGTGCAGCCTGTGCCCAAGCTCGGTAACGAGAAGAGCACGAAGGAGGAGGTTGAAGAGTTCTACAACTTTTGGTACAACTTTGACAGCTGGAGGTCGTTCGAGTATCAGGACGAGGATGTGCCGGACGACAACGAGAACCGTGACCAGAAGCGTCACGTGGAGCGGAAGAACCAGAACGCGCGAAAGAAGAAAAAGACCGAGGACACGGCCCGGTTAAGGCACTTGGTCGATGATGCTCTGTCACTGGACGAGCGCATCAAGAAGTTTAGGCAGCAGGAGCACGCCCAGAAGAACAAGAAGCGCATAGAGAAGGAGGCCGAGACCAAGCGGTTGGCCGAAGAAGCTGCCAAGGCGAAGGAAGAGGAGGCTAGGCTGAAAGCCGAGAAGGAAGCAGCAGAGAAAGTGGAAAAGGCCGAGGGCAAGAAGGCGAAGGAGGCCGCAAAGAACGCCGCCAAGAAGAACAAGCGCGTGGTAAGGGGAAGTGCGAAAGATGCGAATTACTTTCATGCCGGCGGCGATGCGCCTCCTTCGCAGATTGATGCAGTTCTCAACGACGTCGATCTGGTCATTACGAAGATCGATAACGAAGAACTTGCTCTCCTGACGAGCAAGCTCAATGGCAAAAAGGACGCTGGCGAGATCAAGGCTATATTTGCCGAGGAGGTTAGTAGGCTGGTTAGTGCTGGAAAGCTGAAGGACGGAGAGGCAAAGTCGTTTGCCTAGGCTCGTCGTAGAGGTTCTCATTGATCTCGTCCGTATTGTGAGATATGGGTATAGACCTGTAGGATAGTACGGTAGTACTTTTAGAGGCCTGGGTTTTCAAGTACTTGATTATTCGAAATGACATCAATCTGATTCGCTCATACTTCTTGCCATTGAGTTCCCGGAGGGCCCTATTCGAGACCCCTTTAATCCATTCAAGGAGGTTCATGAGATCTCGAATCCAAGATTGTGACCGCGAGCGCTATCGTGCCGATCCGCTGCAGTGCCTCAGCAGGCAGGACCCCTCGACGCATGCTGGTGCAGCCAAGCGGGATGCCATCACGGCCAAGACTTGAAGTTCAATCGTCGTTCACTGCGCCCACCTCTCCCGTGCAAACATCACTTCACTCTCCACGTGGGCAGCCGTCTACCTAGCCTTCGGGATACACGCAAAGGACCGTCTTTTGAGACGATAACGGGGAAAGATATCAGTTTCGACACACCAAGTCGCTACCTAGATACTGCCCACGCAACGTCACGCAACCAACGCATACATCCTTCCTGCAGTACCGTCACTCAAGCTCAACCCCACGCCTGCCGAATTGCCTTCTTTCGCTCAAGCAGGAAACCGTGTTTCCAGGTCACGCACTATCTTGAAAGAGAAGCCACTCCCCGGCCAAAAGAAGACGAATCAGAGGGCTAGATGGCCTTTTCCCCACGTCGTCTGCCCCAAAACCGCGCCGTCACCACCTGTCCGACCCCGCGACGCAGATAGTCACCAGCCATATACGGTCAGCCCACTGCTCCTTCCGCAGCGCGTCGTCGGCAGCGATGTGCCCGATATCCGCCGGCCTTCAGTGCAGTTTGCTGCCCGTCAGGCCGAGCCTGCTCGTACTGGAAGCCCGAAAGCCGGGCGCTCTGGCAGCAGACGGCGTATGAGCTCTCCTCCACCTCCGCCGTGAGTACCTCGTGCATTCATTTCCGGTTACACCTCCCTAAGCGCCACAACCTCTACGTCCGCTCGGTAGAATTTAGTGTTCTCCGAACAAGCATCGCCGAATCTACAACCGTCGGGGCTTCTTGGCCGTCTTATCATGCCTACTATACCATCCAAGCCCTCGCGTAAAGGCAAAGAACGCGCAGAAGGGTATGGCGCACGGCTTGGGATACAGCGCACGCACGGAACTTCACCATGTTCCTGCTTTCATACGCAGCTGCTGTGCACGGTCTCTTTACCCTGGAAGCTGACCTTAATATCCCCAGTGTATTCCGCCCGCGCGTCTCCTTCGACACGTTCGACCGACCTGCCGACTTCATAGAAGAGAACTCTTTTACTCTACGGGAAAAACACAAAGATTATGAGTACACGAAACGCTCGCGGACTTTCCTCTGCGGGCTTGACTCGAACGACTACTCCGAGTATGCCCTTGAGTGGCTGATTGACGAACTGGTGGATGACGGAGATGAAGTGGTATGTCTGCGGGTCGTAGAATCAGACGCGGGTGTCGAGAAGGGAAGATACCGCACCGAGGCAGAGGAGTTGATGGAGTACATTCAAACGAAGAATTCAGACAACAAGGCAATAAACCTCGTCTTGGAGTTCGCGGTGGGCAAGGTAAACAAGGTCATAGACGACATGGTAAGCCGACCACACTGTTGCTGTGATACCGCTTCGCTGACGCACACCAGATCAATCTGTACGAGCCAGCTATTCTGATTGTCGGTACACGTGGACGCAGTCTCAAAGGGTTCCAAGGGCTCCTACCTGGCTCAGTATCAAAGTACTGCCTGCAGCATTCGCCCGTGCCCGTCATTGTTGTTCGCCCCAATGCTAAGCGGGCGAAGCACAAGCGGCAGCGACTCGAAGATCCAGAGAGGCAGGGCTACAGAAACCTTTTGGCCAAGAGCGGACCACAAGGTGGACATGTCCTCGACAGGAGCAATCGCAACAGCCTAATGCTCGACAACCCCAAGCCTATGTCCCAGGCAGAATCGGACGCAGAAGCAGCAGCTGTAGCGGCTGCGATCGGGTACAAGCCGGCCCCATCGTCTCATCCCCTGTCCCAGATGCACAACGCGCCGCAGATACGGGTAGAGACGGATCTGTCCAGGGTGCCCACTTCGCCGGAGAGTACTTACAGTCCGCTGAGCGCAGGGGACTTGTCATCATCGGAAATACTCCGTAGCCCAGGCCCGGTGTACAAGGATCTAGAGTCATCGCAGACACTGGAGCCATTGGATAGCCCGGCCCCTAGTGTCGACTCGAGCGATGAAGAGGATGAACGGCCTGGACGCCCGGGGACTATAAGGGAGCATGGGCAACCTGACCTAACTCTCCGGCCAAAGACAAATGCATCGGAGGATGAAGATTCGTCGCCGAAGTCGACGCCTGTGGCCCAGGACGAGGTTGCGATGGCGGAAAATTCAAAGCCGAGGACTTGGTTAGACTATTCTTCGAGATGATGGGGCGCTTTCCCCTCATTGGTATTAGATTGGACATTCTGTATCCCTCAATGGCGGCTGAGGCAGTCACCGTGGCTCGTTAGACGCAAGTTTCACTGTGTGGATGATCGTCATGGATAAGGCTTCATGCTATTGTAGATATGCTGCATCTCATCATAGGCCAGGAGGGTGTAGAAGGAAAGCTTACGGTCAGTCTTTCGACGATTGAAAGCGTCACTGTCAGTGACGTTTCCAAAACGCGTATCACGCTTCCACACTCCAGTTGTGAACAAATTCAATAAGACTTGTCGGAGTTGATCTGGCATGATGATATGCAAGTTTCAACTACCTGGGTCAAAGGTACCCCAAATTTTACACTGTAAACGGCGCTCACATCTATAAAACGGTATAGGTGTTGTAGGCTGCGTATTACTTACAATCTACTGCGCCGTCTTCATCACCACCATGCAACCGACAGCCAGGCAGCAACACTCAGGACCGCGATCCCTTTAATGAAGAGCATACCATGCAAAGCTGACACGATATTCACTCTTTCCAGTGGACATCCTAGCATCCACACTTACTTGTACTCGACATCTCCCTCAGTCTCAGTAAGTGCCAGACTGGTTAAATTCAGAGAGAGACGATTTTAAACGGCTTCGGCACTTACCATTCCGCAGTTTAGACAATGCACATGTGGTCAATGAAGACCACAATCAGCGTGTTCTGCCATCGGAGGCACCTCAACCAGTGAAAAATAGCGAATGGCGTAGGCGGGGCCCTTTCTGTGCCTCTAGAGACACATTATCCCGCCTGGAAGACCTTGAAGAGGACGGCCTTTTACTAGGTGGCTTTCGAGTGGATACCGTTCAGCATACGGCGCATATCACCAGAATCCGTCCGAACGCTGATGCTGATAGGCCTTTTAACGAGTCTTTACCCATTGGAACCCAAGTATACCTTAATTTGAAGCATCTGGAACTGGAACGATGGATGTCCTTAACAGAAACGAAAGTGGATCACAACGGGGACTACATTGGCGGCGGTACCTTACAAGAAGCGCAAAGAAGAACACTACTCTCAGATACAAGGCGTTGTCCCGAACACGAAGGCAAGTTGAGACTTACCGCGGCAGAGATTAAAGCCTATAATCTCTACTTCTCGCACCGAAAGTTGGGGAGCTTTGCCAACGATCAAGACTTGAGTCGCTACAAGGAAATGATGGGTGAGATCGCGACTAGCAATGCACATCGCTGCGTCTTCACTACTGACAAAGGCTACATGGGTCAGGCTGATATAGAGGTTCAGACGGGCGATCTAGTCTGCATACTGTACGGTAGGAAACAGCCTTTCGTGCTTCGACCAATGGGAACTTTTGTTGGGGATGGACTGACGAGAACATGGTACTCTTTCTTTGGTGTCGCGTATGTACATGGAATCATGGATGGAGAACTGATGAAATCGAATCACGCAGAGGACGAGGGTTTCATAATAAGATAGATGTGAAATAAGGATGATGTCTTTGTGGCCGAGCAAGTTTAGGTCTTTCCTCCTTCCTTTATACCCCTAGACTGGCTTCAGCAGTTGCGCCAGCACTGCTTTGTATAAACGTAAAGGATCTTTCCGAGCGAACCCCTCGACGCCAATGCTGTCTATGCCTCTATATACCGCCCACATGCAGTGAATCGCTAAGCCGCCAGCGTGTAAACTGAAAAATTGACATGAACGTAAATAGTCGCAACGAACCAGCGCTGCCAAATACAAGGGCCTTACGACGCAGGCAACTACGGCTTCGGCGCGCTCCCTCGCGGCAAGTCGCCCATAACGTCCAGAGTTTCCGTAGATTTACTAATCTCAGATCCGGACGAGCTCTTCTCTGCCTCTTTCGCCTTTTCGTCTCTTATCCGCCTGAGCGGATTCTTCCCCTCCTCCGCCGCCAACTCCTCCCCCACCTCCTCCGCAACCCCTTCTCCACATCCGCCCCATTCTGCTCCTGCCTCTTCGGCCCCTCCGCAGTCTTCCCATCCGACGAATTCGGATCCTTCTTCTTAATCGAACACCCTCCTGACCATCCAACCCACCCCGTTTCCCACGGCCCCCTAACCGCGCACACCAGCAGCGCCGCCCCGATAAACCCCACGCTCGCACTTCCACTCCGTATCCAGCCCCCCGGGCATACAGCGAGTTCCCTGCCGCAGTCCCCGTCAGCTGGCCACAGAAGGTAAACAGCATGAACGCCGTGTTGACCCTATTCCTTGCCTTGGGCTCGATGGCGTAGATGCTGCTCCGATTCGCGATCTGCGCGGACTGCATGCCGAGGTCGTTCAGGAAGGCTTGGAGGATGGGCCCCGCGACGGTGAAGGTGCCGGTGTAGGTCCCCACGACGACGCCGGTCAGCACCATGAGCTCGCCGATCACGGTGCTGAAGAGCGGCACGAAGCGGTCTGTAATGGTGCGCGCGTAGATGGGGGAGAGGAGCATGGATGCGATGCCGATGAGGGCGAAGAGGCCGATTATCAACGAGCTATAATTATAGGGTTCCCCGGCTAACAAAAACGTAAGGGTCGTCCAGAAGTTGGTGAAGGTTGCGGCGGTGAAGAAGGAGATGAGGCAGGCTTGCACGAGGACCGGGTGCTTGGTCACCATGACGAGGATGGACCATAGCATCTTGAAGTAGTTGAGGCCGCCCGGGTTCGTGGAGGGGTAGTCCGGCATGAAGAGCCACAGGAGAATGAAGATGGCGTATTGAAGCCCTAGGGAGAGCCAGTAGACGTTGCGCCAGGAGGTGTAGTTTGTGAGGATGCCGGAGAGGAGGCGCGCGATGAGGATGCCCATTATCAGACCCGAGACGACGATGGAGAGGGCGGCGGCACGCTTGTTAGGGGGTGCGAGATCACCGACGAGTGGAAGCATGAGCTGGGGTGTGACGGTGGTGATGGCGGTTATGAAGGAGATGGCGGTGAACACGGCGAGGGATTTGGTGATGCAGAGGCCGATCCTGGAGTATAGAGCGTCAGCGAAACAACTTCATGTAGCTCCGGGCGGGCATTATTTCCTACCACATCGTCGCGGTAAAGAGGACCAGCAGCAGCACAAAAGCCCGTCTCTTAAACAGGTCTCCCAGCGGACATAGAAACAGCAATCCCGCCGCATAGCCCGCCTGCATGACCGTGGGGATCTGAGCAACATCTTCATACGAGACATCGAAGTCGGCCGCCAGGATGTTAAGGATGGGGTGGTTGTAGTAGAGGTTCGCAACGGTAAATGCGCCTGCGAAGCCGAACAGCACGTTCAGAGGCATTGAGAACACCGGCGGCTTCTCTGGGTCCCAGCGACATCGCGGCGGCGTCCATGATAGTATATCGTACACTCGGCGCCATATTATTCGTGAAGTGCTCGAGTTCTGGTGGTTTGTGGAAGCCGGCGTCGACGCTGGTGAGGTTACGGCGGTGGATGATGGTGTGGCTTGAGCCGTGGAAAGATTCCCGCGCTTGTCGTCTGTCATCTCGAACAAGAACGTCGAATCTGTTCACGGAGCATGCTTTTGAGGCCGAACGAACTGGACATAGGAAGCATTGCGGATATCTACGGTTGGAGAGCATGTCCTCTAGTTCAACACTAATTCCATGGAGATCTTGAGCAGTGGAGACAACTGCCGGATCCCCTCAGATCTGGTCACTGCATCCGGTGCCGATGTGCCGTGATGTCGACATGTACCGCTCTCGTATCTGGCACGATAGATTGGACCTTTACCAAAATTCAGCTTCTTCCCTTGGACGCAGTTCTCCTCCATCTTTTACATCTCAAGTAGAAGCCACCAAATCCCACTGGAGTAGAAGCACGCACTGTACCACGCTACTGGACACGCCGTAGAACACATCGAGCCAGTTTCTACCCCTGTCCCCTCCTAGTTCCAACCATCTACGGACACTACCAAAGGATATGCTACTGTACCATGCTGAACCTCGCGCGGGCTGAGAGGTGCCAGGCAGACATCGCTTTGATCTCTATCCAAAGCGGAATGGCAAGGAGATGCCGGTGAAAAACTCCTCATGAATTAAGAAGCACTCAAGAAACGACAGCAAGAAATTGAAACGACTCAGCCACCGTTTACAGTTGGGAGCTACTGAAGCTGGCGCTGTATCCAGACGCCTTCACAGCGCTGCTGACTGGAGAGCTTATTGGTGTAAATACGCGCCTGCTCGATGTCTCAGGCAGCGCCAAGGCCTGTTACAAAATCAGAATGAAGGCGCGGCATAGTAGCCTCTGGCTGCGGGAAACTGACATGTGGTCTATGTTGCTAGGAATTATGCCCGAACTTATTTTTACTTGTGGATGACCTAGACATTGCATTGACCACCTGTTGCCTGAGGGCGCGAGCATAAAGTAAGTCGGAGACGGTTAAAATCTGCTAGATGGCCTCCTTTCTTTCAAGCGCAAGAAATTTCAGTCTTACTTTCTGCCTTCGTCTCATTTACTCCTACTATCACCAGAGCCTTACCGGGGTGCTTACGGCATTATGTTAACGATATTTGGTAATGGTACAGACACCGTCTCTTGGATGCCCGAGCCTACCAAACGAGGCACATTCTCAGTTTTGTCTAGCTGCGTCTTTACGTCCCTACTCTGCGTCTGGACTGCCGTTCATCTCAATATTCCTGAGTATGAAGACCTGGACCGTCCCTGGTACAGGAAGCGTCAGTTATGGCGCAAAGTTAAAGGGCTCCATATAGCGTTGCTAGCGCCTGAGTTGGTTGCATATACAGCTTTCTCTCAGTATACGATGGCGAGAGAAATACTGCACTGATTCCAGTCAAAGATTGGGAAGCGACCTGCCGCGTCATGGTTTCGCACCTTCCTGCAAAAGCATAACATCAAGGCCGAACTTGAACCACATGAGGTACGAGTATCTCTATTCAGCCGGGACATTAGTTTCGCTACTGGGATCCTAGGTTGTTCTGAAACATTTTATCCAAGTGGTCCTACAGTATTCACTATTTCTATTTGCCGTTTTCGGTATCTATATGGCTCAGCAGTTAT